>OY856409.1:843197613-843730113 GCA_963693085.1 Alisma plantago-aquatica
TGTATTGTCATGATTCCTTAAGATTGATTCCTCGGAAACCCTAAACAACTTTAGTCGGGTTTCATCACCTTCTTTTCCAAATATGTGTATCTGAGGTTCTACCACCATCCTTTCATTCCCTCAAGGCCTAGGCTAGCTAACCAAGCCACCACTGACTTGCTCAACCGTTATTGTTACATCTGAGTGTTAGCCAAACTTATCTCTTTTTCAAAGTTAGGCTAACCTAACCGCCTCATCTAGCCTCTAGCTATACTAGGAAGCTACATCTCAACCAGAGCATTCATTACCACTTCACATCCTTAGGTGTTAGTTAATGTTGAAGACATACACCTCTTTGTAATCCATTTGTCATCTTGTCTCAAACTCTAAATCTATCATCATCAAGACTACTCTGAGCTTATTCTCTAGGTTTTCAAACTCAACTTTGTATAACTCATAGCTCATGATAAAAACATCCTCATAAGATGACTACTTTGTTTCTCTTAATGTATCTAAACCATCCATGTATCATTCACTACACTAGGGTATATTATCATCTCTGTCCTCATACCTCGTAGCATCGTTCCAAATCACATCAACTTTATCCTTAGTGTATGGCACGCATAATGTCCTATCTCTCACTCCCATAACAAGAGGAAATAAGCATTTGCCTGCAGTCCAAATACAAAGTTCTTCCTATTCTAAGAATAGAGATGGTACATCCCACCTTGCCAGTACACCTTTAAATCTAAGTTGAAACGTGCATCTTATGTATCAACATCTCGATATCAAAGTAACTTCCATGGAGAACTGGTTTCGAACCTACCTAAGTCACCACACAATTCTTGGTCATTTCCTCTAGGTCTATAGGGTGTTGGTACTTTTGGCATCATCCCTCTTCCCTCATGCAACAAGAGAGTGCCCTACTCATTTGCCCTTTGGGTACCATGAGTTCATGAAGGTGATCAATCTCCTAACCCATGGCCCTTAGACAATGATATATGTTACCTCCTGACCCTATGGTCATGTGCAACTTAGGGAATTAGGTAACTTCTACTTCCATCGGTCTTATCCCTACATGACCCTAGGATAGACTGAGAATTCTATTATAGTACATGTCCAACTTATAACCTTACCCAAGCCTTCATTATCTCCATTTCTGCATTCAAGGGCTGACTTTCATCCTTTCGTAGGGGTCATGGTGACCTGCCTACCTTGGTCAGGCCCCTTACTAGTTACCTCCATGGTAACACATCCTCATGCACTTAGAGATGGATATCTATGGGTCTACATGCTCATTCCAATACCATGTACTTTTCACTTAGCTTCTCAAGATCCTATGAGACCTATTTAGGTTACCTTAAACCAACAACACTGGTATACACCCTACCAAAGGGTCCCTCTCCCATGATGGGAGAAAAAGTTCACCTTGATAATAAAGGCCACAAACGTCCTTAAGTCTAGCGTGCTTAACCCTAGCAAGTTATGCAGGGCACAAGTAGACCACCTACTAAACCATGTTAGGTCATACTTTTTCTCATCCTCCACATTGGATCACGATCATATCTCCCCATGTCATCAACTCATCTATGAGGGGTTCATCAAACATACCTTTAAACTTAAGGGGTTTCCCTTTCCTCTCAACATAAGAAGTACCATGCTCACTTCTATAGGAACTCAACTCTCATCATGAGCATTAGGTACACCACTTCCCCTCTTAGGCCTAGGAATCCTAGGTTCACTTGTAGGTGTCCAACGACTTGCTTTATCTCTTAACCACTAACCAAGCATGCAAAAGGCATGACATGCACTTCTTGTCATCCTTCAACTCGCGCAACACTTAGAGTTGGGTCCTCCTTAAGGACAACCAACAAGGTACAAGGCCTCATAACCTGTTACTATACATCTCCAGGTCTAAGGAACTCTTCTTCTCATCTGTACCATAGGTACAGAGGTACGAGAAGACTCATTCTCTCTCTTGGGTTTTGTTCCTCTCATTGCAACCAAGACATCAACAACCTCTAGGGATCAAGCATGTGGCGACTACTATCAACAACTTAGGTCGCATCATCCTCAAGTCCCTACATATCTCAGAGTTTAGGATTCCAACCTTCTTGCTTGGTCCCTACTCTCTCTTTCTAGAGCTAACCCTACAACCAACCTCACCATTAGAGGTCCTCTTTTTGTGAAGGGTCAACCTCAAAAGCATGCCCCTACCTGGATGAAGCATATGCTCAACTTATGTTCGCTCAAGGTTATCCATAGTTCTTTATGCTTATTTCATAAACCATCCTTCATACTCTCCTGGTCAGGGTTTCAACCCTTTTCTCACACTACTAACGTACCTTGGGTGCATGCTATGCCCTACTCGCATAAGCCCATAGGGTTTCTACAGGTCCTTCACTAACATCATCATCTAAGAAGCTATTCTTTACCCTAACATGCACAACCCTTCCCAGGGTTGGGTTGCCAAAGGTGCTAGGTCACCCATGGATCATATGGCATCCGAAAGGCATGTCCTTTCAAACACCTGGTCTAACTCATATCTCTCTAACCTTCACTTAGGGTTAGGTTTAGCATCATCCTCAGAGGATGTGCCAGGTCTCTACGTGCAATGGAGATCTATATGTCCAAGACTAACTTGTCCTCCTGACAAGAAGGTCTAGCCTCAGGTATCTTCTGAGGGCATGACAACCTATTTCATACGACCTAAGTATGTATATATTCTTTAGTTTGTGCTTAATCTATTAAGCTTATGTCCAATACATCTTATTTACATACTTTTCATTAATTTGGTGGAGGATTCCTTAGACCTTATTAACCTTACCCATACCTCAAGAGGGTGAGGAGAAGAGAAAACCCTAATCCTTAAGGTCCTTAACAGTGTTTTGTGATGAGAAGGGATGAATATGATGAGAAAGTCCTAATGGTATTTCGATTCATACCCTAAGACTTTGGCCAGGAACTCACACAGATCCGAGAGTCCTCGTATTCCGACTAGCGGTGTGGAGGAAAATATTTCCAGCCCCCGGTCATGATCCTTTTCTAGACACCTTAGTCTTTCGAATAATCCTCTAATAACTCCCTTGGGTTCTATGGAGTTGGTAAAATTTAATAATTATTAATGGTTAACTGAGGAACCTATGCTCTAATACCAAATGTTATGACCCCGCCTTCCGGTAACCCCCAATTAAGGGAGACCGAGAAGTAGAAGCCGCACCCATAATTTTCTGGATCAAAGGTTCAACACTTAACCAAGAACAATTATTAACTTTTTAACAGACTAAACTGAAAAGTTGTAAGAAAATAAACTTTTGCATACCTTTTTGAAAACTTGAATCTCTAAACTTCTATCCACTTATGGATTCTACTCTAATTAATCCTCCTTGTATTTTACTTCATGTATTTCACAATATGATGATTTACTGTTTGTCCTTTTGGATTGTACCTAAAACCCCGACAAACAAAATGTCGGTCAGCCAAAGTTGGTATGTGGGGGAAACAAGAATCATGTAAATATGTTAACAATGTAATCATTTAATTAATCATTTAACAACCAAGATTACATTTTAGATATAACTTCGCCATCCAAGAGTACCCTATCCTCTATGTCGTCCCCATTAAACCCCTCATGATACACCTATCAAGTGAATCGGTTTCTAGGGTTGAGTCACATGGAACTACTCATAGGTAGACCACTGCTTAACTCAGGGTATGCTAAAGAGTCTCATGGCACTACACGTAGGTAGCCCAGTTTCTAACTCATGGTAACGTAGACCTTGCTCTAGGATTACCCCTTTTTTAACCTTTTTAAAGCAACAAAGGTGGACCCAGATCTAGGCAGTTATATATGCACATTTATAGTGATAATCATAATCACTTTATAGTTGCATGAAATAAATAGACATCCAACAGTTATTTTCAAGCAACCAATAAAACTTCGAGAATCACTGTGAAACTAGATCGATTATTCATAAGCATAACCACATACCTATGATTGCAGATTTTGAGATAAAATGAATGAAGTAGAGAAAACCCAACCAATTAGCAAGTTTGCACAGAAATCCTGAAATAAACATACAAATTTACTTTTATCAAGATTTATCCCAATTCATCTTGTTTCTTAGGATTTCTACTCCAATTTTAGGGTTTCCTTTGCAATTAGGGTTTTGCCTCCACTTTTAGTATTATAAATCCTAATTCCACAAAACTATATAAAAATTATAACTTTCTGATCATAACACTCCTAACAGGCTTAGGATCATCATTTAATAGCATTTTTTTCACATATTTCAAATTAAATATGATATCTTCCTCTTTTTCCCTAAATTAGGGTTTCTAGATGCATTATCATATAATCTTGGTTTAAAACCCTAAAAAATGCAATTTCTCATCTAGATCAGGTTCAAAACTAATATTATCATTCGAAAGGTAATTAATACTTAAATTAACCCATTAAGCATTCTAGGTTCAAACTTTAATCACAATTAGGGTTTTTAACCTAACTTTAATGCACTTTTCATCAACTTAATGTACTTTTGTAATTAAGAATGAAATCAAGCTTTAATATCATTTTTATTGGATTCCTATCGTTCTCCTGATAAATTTTCATATATTAGTCGGCCTAATCAGAGTTACCAAAGAACTAACCTTTTGGGCCAATCACTGAATGCCACATGCCCTTTTTATTCCATTTTCTGACAAAGAGCTTCCCTAGCTCGCGGACCCGCCTGTGGATCTGATTACCCATTTACCCGAGGTCTTCATCTTCTTCGCAAGTTGGGCAGAACGGGGGTCAATTCCCCTATTTCCTCTGCAAAACATAGGACCCGCCGTGCGGCCCTCCGCCTCGTCCCCAGGTGGCGCGAGAAGAGTCGGACCACTACTAGAATTTCGACTCCCTTCTACTATACCAGCCGGTGGTACACGGCATCAGGTTCTCACCTTCATCCCTCCCTTCGGTTGGCTCCCCTATTTACAAGCCAGCATCTTCCATGGTCAACACCATGGTTGACCCCGACCATCTAGCCTCCCTAGAAGCCCGCAAAAGTTCCATCTACTGTGCCCAGACCCACCGGATTCATCTCTGCCCTTGGCTTCTCCAGATTTGGTCGGACCTATCGGGACAGTGTACCTCTTCTTCAGTGTGAAGCTGCTCCACTTCGATGGTGAAGGACTCGCCTAACCTCGCAATTGAACCCGTACCCTTGATGTTCCCTCTCGTCTGAACTCGGAGGGTTGCTCTGCCTTTTGCAGAGGGCACAACCACATATATATATATATAGGTAGGGATCTTATGGTGCTCTTTCCTAGTTTGGGGAAAACCGACACACACCATATCAGGTCCCAAAACCTGGTATGGTTGGGATCCTCGGGACTTCTTGAAACCAAAGGAGGAAATCCCAACCTCACACATGCATTGTGCAAAGAGGAAATTGATCGGGAAACATCCCTTTACAGTTCCCTTTCCTAATCAGACTCGAAGAGTAGACACCATTGGATCCTTGATCCAACGGCTATCAAGCCTTGTATTAGAACACAAAAGGTGACATTTGATGGTATCCTTTACACTTTAGGATACTTACAAAATTCATATCACCCAAACCGTTTATCCAATTGATCCCAAATTTTGAGCGAAAGTCCATAATGACTTAACCTATTTGTGTGCCAAGTTTGGGACTCAAACTCGAAAGCATGAGAGGTTTTCCTTCATATGCAACTTATATCTTCATAAAGCATATTTTATACATATTTTCTCTCTCTTATTCTTTTATATCACTTAGTTGGATTCGTTTTACCAGTATAACCATTGTGTATTCGAAATCTCATCCATTATGATTCCATTATCCATATTTCCACATGTCTCTTGTATTTCATTATTATCTCATATTTTCTTCTTACTAAATCAATATTTAATTGATCTTTTCCCTTTCTTCACCTATTATCTTTGCAACTTGTATTCCTTGGAACCCAAGGAACCTTAAGATTTGAAAATCCTTTTTAAGGATAATTATTACCCTTCTAGATGCATCTACATCCTTTATTTTGCATTATCTTTCTTATTTTCTTTATTAGAATATTTTTTTGCAAGGATTTCTCGTTACCTTCCATCCCCTTTTTTCCTCTTTTCATATTTCTTTTATTAGAAATCATATGTAAACGAATTTTACTCATTTTTTGCCATTAATGCTACTTTCTAGATATTTCTGAGTATTTCTCATAAATACGTTTTCTTAATATCCATTATCATGTATCTTTTTCCATTCATTGGACTTTTCTTCTTTTGTTCTCTTTTATATTCATTATTAGACTAATATAATAATAGGAACAACAGAATTCCTATCAAACGGGGGATTTGCAAAGAAATCCACCTTTTCAAACAAAGCATATCACCTTTTCAAATAAGTCCATATTCATAAAGTCATTACATTTCAATTATGAAAACGCATGCAAATTTGAGGTTGTAACAACGTCACTATCAATGTGTTTTGGAGCCTATAGGGTCACACACATAGGATGCAAAGAGAGAGGAGTGTAATCATGGACATATGATTAATTGTCTAATTTAAGGTTTAAGTAATTAATTAAATTATTGATGGATTTACTGGAAGCCTAGTTGGCATCCTGGACTAGGTCCAACTGGCCAACTAGATTGGGTCCAATGTCCCAACTATACTGGGTCTTGTGGCGCAGTCGACAACCTAGACTAGGTCTAGTGGACTGACATGACTGAGTCTAGGGTCTAGTTGGCCATTTAGACTAGGTCGGTGGCCCTACTAGACTGGTCAATTTGGCAAGTTAGACTGACCAATTGCCTAAATGGAATAAGTGCAGCCACCCGACTACACTATTGACTAGAGGACTACTGAAAAATGGTTGTTGTATTTTCATTTCCCAGGGTTTATTAGGAACCTTGCTTCCCTTCCTTTTCTATATTTAGGGGTATGAAGGCTAGTAAATACTCTTGTGACACTTGTGTGAAAACTTTTCTGAGACAAAAGGAGGCACCTTTTGAGAGGTATTTGATTGGCTGTCATTATTGTTAGGTAAATAAAGGGTGATTTGGAGGTTAGTCAATGAAATCATATTTCAAGTGGAAAGGAAAATCGTTCTGCACATCTCTTTGAGTGCAATGTGGAGTTACATATCATCTATATGGATAGTGTAGAGATATGCACATGTTTGTGGATATGTTGGGAGATAGTCTTTCAAGTCCTCTTTCTTATGTATTCTTGTAAGATACATCGTTGAATCTACTCCATGAGAAAGGTATAATCACAAAAACCTTCCTTCCCCTTTTAGCATTGATGATGAAATCTATGAATGGATACTTTGTGAGAAATAATTTTATTGTATACTACATCCTTGCTATGCTTTCCACTCTCTCTGAAATGACTACTACAGTTAACTAGTACATCATTGTATACTAGAGAGAATCCAACTTTGGTAGATACCTTATTGAGATTGTAGGACGCATTGTACATTTGGTACCGTTCCATTCTCCTTTCATACTAGTGCAGTGTTGATGATCTTAGTTGGATTGTTAACCAGGTATAGGAAACTATCATTGTATAATTTATGGACCTCCTATATGGTCTTGATGCTCAATTTTTGTCGTAGACATATAGAATTATGCTTGATTTGGAGGATGTTAGAGATTTTTGGTAGGAAATGAACTATGACATGCTCAGTTAACCCTGGAATTTGCATAGTACCTCTAAGAAAATATGTAGATATTGTTGCAAAGGGGTTCTACAAAATGATCATGCATACATACCCCAATTTTCATATTGTGTGGCTTAGTGTTGGAGCTAACCTGAAATGTCTCTATTTTATCTACAATATCAAGTGGTTGTTGCTTCATCAAAATATGATCCAGGATAAGACTCAAAATTATGTGTCTTTTTTTGTAATATGTGATATCTCTGTGAATTATTCATCAAGCACCTATTACACTAGAACATGTTTGCTTCTTCTTTTTCATCATTCAAGGTATTTTTGGAGTTGTTGGTAGGAAGTGGGGTAATTATGGAGTATGGAAGAAACCACTCTTTTATCTTCACCACCAGATTATTGTTCATTTGATGGGATCTTATGAACAATAGGGGTGCCTTTGTTCTCAAGACAGCTAGCTCTTTCATGTGCCTATTGGGTATGTCATTCATGCTTTGCACATGACATATAAGTCATTTTAGGTATTTCATGATATATTTTTTAAGTACCACATTGATTTCCCATCCATAAAAAAATTCATAAAAATCATCATGTTATTTTCTAAATGTTGAGTCACACCACCTAGGAAGGGTCGCATTGAACCCACCTCAATAGAGTAAACTTTGGGACCAGGTACCAGGTGGCAAGTCACTATTGTGACACACCCAGTGGTGTGAACAATGATTGCAAGGTTAGTCCCTATCTGGTGTGTTTGTATCAATTTTTCCCCTCTGGTAATATCATCATATTCATCACATAATCCTATTTCATACCCTCATTGATCCTTTCATTATAGCATGTCATTCATAGTGAGCTAAGGATGCATGTTGGTTCTATGATTATTACCAAGTTTGAAAAACGCCACATCTCTACGTGAGTTTTATCAGGGGCTTCTTCCATGTAGTCATATTGATAATTAAAGGGTCCATGTAGTCCTCCTTAATTCATCAGTTACTCTGACCATGGGAGTACATTAAGTATGAAGGGTTGAGCATGGAGTTAAGTGTAGGATATATAGTTCCTCATTTGGAGGGATGACATAGTCCTTAGACTGTTAGTTGTTTTAACAGTCTAGACACCACATAAAGACATTTTTCTTTCTAATGGGGATCTCCCAATGTTTGTTGCAATGTTAGGGTAGTGGTCATCATATTACTCTTTGACCTCTTATAAGAGGTAAAGTATTCTCATAATTACTTTTTCATTTCTAGTTATGATTGTATCTTCTATTATAGAGGAAGAATAAAGAATGTACATATGGGGACCCTTGAACTCAAGTCCTAGGTTCCATCCACACGATATAGTGAGATGGCGCTCTTCATCAAGTTATATCTATAGAGCCTCCCAGCTAAGATTATTGGTGGGTGGTACGAATCTCGAGTAACTGTGCTTTGTTAAATCTTCTAAAGTAGGCAACATTGAGGTTTGTCTTGATCAAAATTTCTATCTTGTAAAGTTAGAGTGGCAGTAGGATGGTTTTAAAACCCAATACCCATCAATTTTAGACATCAAGGAATTTATTTTATCTTTGTATTACCTTGTTGTCAGGATTCTAAGATTTGACATAGACCAATGTTCATGTCCCAGAATCTATGAGAAAATAATGTTGAATCGTGTGGTAGATGTTGTGACTTGCATCTTCTTAGTTGTATGCACCTTATGTTGTTGAAAGTAAACATATTAAACCTGAGTGAGAGTTCATCCTTCTCTACACAAGATATGGTATTGTTTGGATTATCAACATGGACAGTGATAATGGTATGCCCCTGTTAAAATTTGAGCCTTTGGTGGAGTGAAAATTGGACGACTTTTCTTTTATACATACCTAGTATCCCTAGTAGGAGATTTATCAATGGGATGAACTTTATGACAACAAAAAAATGATGATAGTGTTTGTGGCTGAAACCGTAGTGTAACTACAATTTCTCCTTGATCATCATTTATTGCACCACCAAATGAAGTCTCTTCATGATTTTTAGTTGTAGACCAGAGGGATCTAACCCAATATTGTTGATCATATTCAAAGGGAACACAGTGAGGCACACCTTATTATTGTTGAATCTTAAAGGGATTTTGAGATCTTTGTATGGGGGAGTGATAAGTGGTGTTCTTTTCTCCTTGATGAATTTCTTCTTCACAAAAATATATCTAGTGCAAAATTTTAATGAGTATGGTAGTGGTAAAAAGTGCCTAAGTTTTAATCTCTTTGGATATGTATGCTCTCTCATGGGTCTGCATTACTTCATCACAATGTTTGAGGAGTTTTGCATTATGTCTACTAGTGCTAATTCACAGTTAGGTTTGTCAAAGAAATAAATGACATCAACACCTACAAGATTTTTTTCTTCACACTACTTTGGGTTAGTAGCCTCTTGTATATTGTTGGTTGATGCAATAAGGAAACCCATAAACTTTTCTTCTACTGTCACTTCTAGAGCATCTGTAGAGACCCCTTCCTAGGTAGCGATTTTCATTTTCCCCTTTTTCTAAGGCATGAGGATCTCTATAGACTTGGCATGGGCAATAAAATTAGTTAGTACAAGGACCATAATATTTTTCTCTTCATCTTGTTACTAAACAAATAACATTTCAATTGGTGTAGATGCATTTGACTAGCATGGTGGTAGTAAGACAATGGCTTAATGACACATGGTTTTGATGTCTTTTGATCCAGATCCACCAAACATTTTGTTTGGTTGTTTCCTTCAATGATAACTGGTCATTTCTTAGCTCCACATACCATATGATTCTTAACTGGACAAGAACAAAATGTTGGCCCTATGATAAAATTTTTGGGGGTGTTCTTTGAAGGGAAGATTAATCAGGTAGTGGGGTCTTAAACCAAGGTAATGGTGGCTACTATATTGGGTGATGAAGAAAGTGTGTCTTTGAGTGTTGCCATATCAACTTGTGTTGACTTATTTATATCTTCACGAGCCTTTTTGAGAGAAAGAATAGGGTATGTTATGTGACTCTTTGCATAGTGAAAGTCATAGTTACTGTTCGTGTTAAAGACTTTGGGTAAGGGATTTGGAGAATCCCTGATGAATGACAATTTTAAGAGATTTTGGGTGGTGGTACAATAGTATCGATGGAAGCCCTAAGGCTTGAACTTCCTTCTACGATTTTGGGGTTCTCATGTTTCCATAAAGGCTATAGGTCCACCCCCTTGTGGTGGTGAATTTTTGCTAAAGGCTTGTTAGAATGACTTCTAGAAAGGTGATGGCACAAACCTATAATAGCTATTGGGTTGATATTGGTACTCCTTTTGGATGTACTATTGTTTAAAATAATAAGTATTGGTTGGCATATTCTAAGCCTGATGCATATGTGGTTATGGTGGTTTATTTCTCAAAATGTCACACATTTGGGGTTTTTATGTTTGGGTTGAAGTTGCTTTAGTGGATGGTTGTCACTTCTTGTTTTTGTTACAACTTTATGTGATTAGTTTTGCTGCTAGTGTGGAAGTGGTGTTCTCGGTATGGAAAATCTTCATCCGTTACAATTTTTATTAGTAGTTGAAGATGGGGCAAAAGATTGGAAAGTGAGGCATATGCTCTGATAGACCCCTCTTTTATAGAAATCAAAATTCTAACTCCACCTTTAATTCATTTTGAGAATGTTTTGTATTATCAAATGGATAGGAGCCTAATGTGTTTAGGAAATTTTGTCTATATCCCCATGACAAGTAACTCTTTATTTTTTGTTTTTAACTGTAGAAATGGTTCAATTTCCAATCATCTTTCTACAAACAAAAAGTAGTTTTAATTGTTCTTCTGTTACATCATTTTCAGATCGTCCTTGCCAAAGAGTTGATCTATGTTCCAAGCATATTTATTACTGAATCTATTGACCAGTTGTTTCCGTGAAGCAAGTGATGTTAGATTATATTTTACCAAGAAAGGTTGTGACCAATCAAGGTTCAAGCAAAGCATCTAATTAGTATCTTGCTACCTTCTTGCACATCTACCATGCTGGAGAAGTATGACCTGACATGTGTGGATGAATCTCCTTTTCTTGAGATCTTATGAAACTTTTTCATTTCAAAGTGATCCCAAATATAAGTGTTTGGGAAATAAGTTTCTAAAGGTCGTAAACCCATTCATCTTCCCCTTTAGCTGATTAAGATTTTGGATAATTCCAAGAATGATGAGGTCCAATGTTAAAGCATGTTGGCTAGAATCCTATTAGTGTTCAACAAACACTAGCATAACCAATAGTTTGAATATATTGACAGTTCCATTTGTACTCATGGTTGACAGATGTATGGACCTCCCATTTATGGATTGTACCATGGAGGTGGATGGGGATAAAACATATGGTTGTTGGTGAAAACAACATTCACATTTCCATGAATCATTTGTTTAATATTTCTAGAGGTGTTACCTATTTATTTACAATTTAATTATCCTTAATACCCTTGATTTCTTCCTCTTCCTCATACTCATTGGTTTTATCATCATGGATAGAGATGGACATAATCTGATCAGTAGCAGTCAAGACTGACCCAATGTTATTATAAGACAGATATTAATATTACCTGTGGTGAAATTGACTATGTTTACACAAATAGGGGTTTTGTGCACTTTACAAGAAAGGATGTGTCACTATACTTACATATTTGGTGTACTAGATTGAATCACCGTGTGATACATGTCTTCTTGATAATTGTAGTTGAATGACTACATGTAAGTGATGTTAACTAGCTACTCTGCCAGATCTTGTTGTGTGACTCCATTGAATGTGAGGCCTATTACACTTGCAGAATCTTTTATGGGTCCTACCCTCTAATAGTCATGTCATTCTTGTTATGCTTAATGCCTCCTTTTGGATTTTTGGTAACATCACCTAAACCAACCATCTTTCTTAATAGCTTGTGTAATTGAGTAAGGTATGTGTTCCTCAGATATCCCATGGTGACGTATGATTGAGATCAACATGGCTCAAGGGCGAGGTTTAGTTTGACATATGCATATATTTAACTCATTGGTGGTATAACCTTATATACAATGCAAAAAATAAAATAACTTCTCCATTGTTCTGGGAATTAATAAAGTCTTCTTCAAAATTGGTAACCTATTAATTATAGAAAAAGAGTCTCAACAATATATGAGGTGTGAGTAATGGATGCTTCTAGCTTAAGAAAGAGAGAAGGGTTTTTCTATCTTAATATGAGGCATGTACAATAGTAGCAACATGATGGAGCAGGTTGGTAATTATCTTTATGTCGATGTTGTGACACATGCAACCCTATTCAATGCAATTGATTTGTTGGATTTTAAAGTGAGGTTAGGGAGATGTTTAGTGATAAGGTGGCCTAGATTGGAGAAATGAATGACGTTAGGTATCCATCTAATCCTAAAATTATTTGCACCTTCTCTCTGTGTGGGAGAAATTTCATTAATGAATTCTTCAGTTAAAGGGCAAAGATCGGGATCAAATTATCATCCATCTTTAAGGTGTTCTTTAGATATGACTAGAGGTTGTATCTTGGCAATTGTTTTTACTAAAGAGTGACACCATTCAAATGAGTTACTAATTTTTTTGAGGCATTCAAAATCATCCTTGCTTCTCTATGTCCTACCAAATTTGACTATCTCCCTCTTCAATTGTGTCTCCCTGAGTGTATGGTGGTGACATGACAAATATGAAAGAGTTAGGACCATTTTAAGGTCATAGGTTAGGACATATGAATCTAAACTATGTCTCAGTCTAGGACTGTATAGATAGTGAAGTTAAAGGATGTCATGATCCTAACATAGGTGGTGGTCTATTTCTAAGTCATAGTCTTGAAAATTTTGGTTTAGGAAAATATGGAAGGAGCATGATACTACGGTGTGATTTAGCCATGATGGAGAACCCTCTAATCATGTCCAACTAAGTTGCACAAAGCATGAGTTAGTGGCTAGTCCTGATTTGGTGGTTCTATCAAAGAATGATAATTGAGTAGCCTTAAAACTAAATTATGAAACTTTACTTTGAAAGGATCAAGACGAGTTCAAATGGCTTAGTAGCATATAGTTCTTTGTGAAACATGAGTGTGTGTAGCTCAAGGCAGAAGTAGGTGGTCCAAAGATGTATGTGGTATGTTCATTAAAATACGTAGCTTGCATGCAAAATTGGGCAGTCATTTAGCATATGACTGATATTATTAAAATATTGACCTTTGAAAGGTTAAGGCTTCTCTAAATGGTTTTCTTTTGTAAGTAACCTTTTGTTGCATTCTAATAAAAGTCAAACTTGAAGGCTATTCAAGATTTCAAACCATTATTGGCAACCTTTCAACATGTACCAAAGGATTCGAGGAGTGGTTACTCATGAGAAGAAGCGACATTCATGCATGTTTTTGACATGGATCAACTCAAAAGTTCTTGAAAATTTTCCAAAGATTTATATGTCTTGAGGGCTAATTTCATCCTACTTTCAGCATGGTGTATCCTATAATATTAAATGCAGCTAGAAACTTTATGGATATTTGATGTTAGGGTAAAATATAGAAAAGTAATGTTGGGGTATGGGTTCAGAATTTTTTGGTAAGGTGATCTAATGGAAGTAATGCAACCTAATAGCATAACGAGGGATAGACAATTGATTAGGCTATGTCATTAAGTTTGTGTAAAGAGATCGTAATCATTGAAAGATTGTTTCAGACATGTTAAGGAGATTGTTCAAGATTATTGGTCTGAAAAGATTGTTTGATTTTTGACGATTGCTTGAAATGAAAACATTGATGTCATATTTTTGGTATGAGAATACTGGAGATTTTTGTTCAACACGTGAGGATGTTAGTAAACCATGAATAATGGACGCAAAATGATTACAATCTTAGAATCACAAAGAAAGAAACAATATAATAATATAGAATACAAGAAACAACCTTAGAAACTAAGAACAATTTCAAGCATATGTAGAAGATAAAACTTTGCCCCAATTTTGCCAATAAGTTCATATTTTATTTAAGTCCTCACTCAAGCATGAACTATATGGAGGGATTCGTGCATGAATTCTCTATGCATGATATAACCCATCATGGGAGTAACCGTATGTAATGGGATATTTTTACTACATCCATAGAACTAGTGACAATGACTTTGACATTCAGTCATAAGAGATAGAATAGGGGTTTTTGTTAAGGTCTTCGAACGTTGATCATTACTTAGTGTTGGTACCTTTACTACACCCAAACGCACCATTGAGGGATACAAAGTGTTTTTTTGGCACTCATTCCATAGACATGTGGGCTTATAGGTGTGTTAAGTGTGATTGTAAAGGTTTCACTTTCTCAAGAGTAAACCCATGACAATAAGAAAAGGATACTAAAAGAAAATAAGAATTTCCACTCCAAAATGTAAGGTAAATTGGCTTATCCAAAATAGATCCAAACATGTACTCAAGCAATGATGCAAATATTTGCAAAGAAGGAGCTTTCTCATGAGGTGATACTTCTCTTATCCTTCGCTTTGTTTTACTCTTTCTTGTAATATTATTGTAATTAGAAAGAAATTTTTGAAAACAAAATAAAAAAGAAAATAAAAAGAGAAGTGAAAGAGAAACCATAGGAAGGAAATGGAAACAAAAATCCTTAAAAGGGAATAAAAAGAAAACCTTAAAATTTGATGCAAACAGAATCCCTAAATAGGAAGTGCACAACACGCCCGAAATGGGAAGCAACAAGAAGACCTCAAAAGAGATGGAAATATAAAATTTGCCAAAAAATTAAGAATGACAATGACATAAAAACTTTATATACACCAAATTGGTAGTTGTACTTGTAAGAAGAAAAGAATCTCAAACAACTACAAGGGTACAATTTAGCAAAAAATCAAAATTTTCATCCAAGGAAATGGCAAAACATGTCTCTCAATTGGCCTGTAGGTCCTATTAACAAACAATTATATGAGGCACTTGTCTCCTATCCATGGTTGCCATTAGAAGTTGAAAAGGAAAAAGATGTCTTCTTGAGAAAAATTGCAAACCAAATCAGATCGTCTAGTACTTTATAATGGAGTGGCCACATTATTTTACATGTGATAAAATTCTTGCACAGAGGATAATTTCAATGAATGCATGAAAGATATAAAAATATAAAAAAATAAAATTTTGAGGCCCCACCATGTTTTATGAAAAAAATAAGTAAAATGGGGATTTATATTTAAAATAGCAAAAACATGGGAAAAGACCGCAAAGATGACTACACCCAAACTAGGTTATAGAAATGAAAGCATGGACAAAAAATATTTTTATGATCCTATTATGACTATGAAAGATCTTTGGTACCATATGTTGCCCATGAAAACAATATTGTGCTCTATATTCTCAAATTCACACAAATGGCAATTTAGGACAATTGTAAAAGCAAGGCGATCAAACAAAGAAAAGGGTGATTTTTAATTTTAGAATTTATTATGACTCATGATGATTGCACCTTTCCCATCATTGACCCTAAAAATTAGAAGTTTTAGCTTGTGGGATCCCAATCACCTTTTTATCAACCTAGGCGGAGACCTATCTGGTGCATTGGAATGGATAGTGAAAAATGTTAGAGAGCTAAGGAGAGAAAGATCTATTTACATAGATCTAACTAAATCAAGAAAGATAACATACGACTATATCTAGTTGAAGATTGTGATTGACAATTTAATAAAAGAGTTATTTTTAGCCTAATAAATCAAGACAATTGATATTGGATAAGTAGTTTAGGATCATTAATCTAAATAATCACACAATTATGGACCAATTAAGTAGTCATGGAGAATTTCACATCCAAAGGGGCATGTGGCAAAGATGATTTTTTGAAGCCCCCTTTGTAGGAGATGTTGGTACTATTCTGAATGGGACTTTGTGTGGAAGAAATGGTTTATGGGCCCAACACATCTTCAATTCTATGTGTGGATGAGGATCACCTTTCGCCACATATCTCCTACATGACATTACTCTAGTGGTTAACTTATGAATGGGTCATGTCCCATGAGTTTTGCAAATTTTTTAGCTTTAGCACCTCTTACATCACTACTAAATCCTAACAAAGAGAAATGCTTGATTCCAGTGGGATCTCTATGGAGGCATTTGTTATTCAAGGTTGCCTTGATAGGTGTGGTAAAAGATAGGGCCAGTTATCTCAGTTATTTTTAGGATGGAGTTGGCATATTTGGAGTCATAGAAGCAAATTTACATAGTTCTAACTGGATCTTAAGAGAGTGACATGAAGATGGAACTCATTCTATCTATACAGTCAATTTCTCAAATGCTTTAATGTCATTGACATGTCAACATTACTTCATTAGGTGAGGGTAATATATCTTAGTGGGTGGACTTTTTGTATGTTCAAGCTGCAAGGTTGTACATTAGGGATGGACATATCTGGTCAACTCGTGGAGTGCAATAGGGAGACCCTCTACAGATTCTTCTTTTTTTCCTTGTATTACATCCACTTATTGATGAGAATAGAGATAATTGTAAGCTTCTCCACATGCTTGGTATCTTGACGATGGGACTATTATTGGAGACACATAGGAATTGAATCTTTTTACCTAGATGTGATGGTACGATGCTTCACAAGTGGTTGTTCTCTGAATAATTGACATTGGGAGACCTTTATTGGAGTGAGGCTACTTGGATCAGTTGTGTGTAGGTACAAAGGATTTATTGAGTGGTTATCCATAAGGAGGGCTATAAAGGTTGTTGAGATGATGAATCCTCTTCTACAATTGGGTGATCCACATAGTGAGCTTCTTTTACTCCATTCTTGTATGGGTATTTCCAAGTTGATGTTAACTTTATGTACATGTCAACCTACATACATGGAGGAGGTTGCAACATTGTTCAACAAGGGCTTTCAAAGGTATATTAGACAAATCCTAGTTTGTAGAGAACTCTTTTTTAGGGTCCTTTAATGACGAATCAATTCCCTTACCATTAATATCGGCATCTTGGGCCTTTACTCGGTGAAAGAAGCTTCCTCAAACACTTTTGTGGCCTCCAGGGTCCAATCTTGGGTGCTTTAGGATCATATTTTGCTAGGCAACAAAATTTGCGGTATGGACTTTGATATTGACAATGGTTTAGATTGTTTTCATGTCACTATCCCAACTTTCGACAATAGTAGTAGTTTTAATAACAAGGACATTGTCCCCCCCACCAAGAGCCCAACATGCTTTGATGACTGCACTTTGTCAAAAAATGGTTAAGGACATGGAAGTTAAGTTTGAGATGACCATTAGAGAAAAAACAATTATTTGGTGTCTTCAAGTTAATCATGCTCACAATTTTCTCCTTGTTTTTCCTATCAATGGATCAGACTTGCATATGTCACCAGTGTAGTATCATGTAGTTTATTGTTGATGAGATATGCCCAATTTGTCGTAAGGCATGTTTGGACACTTATGGGGAGTATGCAATTTATTGTAGAGAGATAACTAGATTTAAGTATAGACATGATCTTGTTTGGGATGTTCTGTATGACGTACCCATACATTCCAAATTTTCTTTTAAGAACCAGTCACATGTTAACTTTGTGACTGATCCTAAGGAGGGGAGATCAACATTTAGACCATCTGATATTTTAATTTTTGGATGGGTTTGAGAAAGAGTGTATGTTTAGATTTCATAGGGGATTTCCCACTTGTGGGCTTGAAAGGTGAGGCATTTCTTGTAGGACAAGTTGCACGGGGCAAAGTAGCTAAGTATGAGAAAGCGTGCATCAACAATCAACACAATTATATACCTTTTAGTTTTGTCTTTTCTGGCTTCTTGGCACCAGAGGTTGTGGAACTTCACAAGAGGGTATAAAATGTAATGCATAGTAATGTCATTACTCCTAATTCTATGGATATAATGTTTAGGAGGATTATCTTTGTTACTCATGAATACATATTCATCCTATATTTTGTTGCATTCTTAGTATAGTTTAGCATTTAAATCTATTGATTTTCACTAGAAATAGTTTTTTTCGATTTACTTAGGGTTTTATGATATTTTATAAGAATTTTATACTCTTCTTGACTCCTTTTGTAGGCTTTGAGTTATATCCCTCTATACCATGGTAGACCAATCAACATTTCTTGTGTCCAAGACCAAAATCAACCCCTTGATCAACCTACCAATTTACATCAAAACCTTTAAGCATTCAAGACATCACGCCCATTTTCTTCCAAGATCGATGACCCATCAACCCCTTGGCCTACATTCATAAGTTTGACATTTGTACTCATGAACATTGATGACCTATCGATATCTCCCCATCAACCAAAATTTACCATTGGTGTACAGTCGATAGGATAGAAACCATATATGAATGACCACTAATCAAGCATGCCATCAACCTCCTAGCCCAATGACTAGAAGGTTAACCATTAGTAGCCATCAATCAATAAAAAAATGCTCAACGTCGATGGCAGGAACCACTGGTCGACATCCACAACACTATAAGTAGGCTCCAAGGGCATCACTTCAAACAATCTCAAATTTTGAAGATATAAATGTTGAAAAGTCGACATTGAGATCAGAGTCTAAGTGTAGACCCATCAATATCCATAGACCTCTACAATCCAAATAGATTAACCTCTCTCTCAAAGGTGGTAAATCACTTCACATAGCAACTACCATCCACCTACATCCATGGTAAGTGAGGGTTAACACCTGGAAGAGAGAGAAGGAAGGAAGTTTACTGTCACACACCACGATGTGCCACTTTTGTTGCCATGATGACCATGATGGTGTCCTCTACCTCAAATAATGATACTTATCTCATCATAATGATGGACTAATCCTTTCATTGGGGTGCGAGGATTAGACCCACTACTCATTTCTTGCAATTTTATTTTCGATTCATGTATATACTCATTGAACTCATTTTAATCAGTTAACACATATCGAGTGGATTGATAACCCACTTTATGAGATTTATTATTATAGAGAACTTCCAAATATAAAATTTGAATACTGATTAGCTTTGGTTGATTCCCTGATGAGAACTTCTGATGGGACGTCTTTAGAGAAGTGGATATAGTATTTGTATGTAATGAGACATTGAGCTTACTGGGATATTTACTCATGCAAGTTTTTAATGCCAAAAAGGGGAAAGTTGCAAAACTCCTATTATATCTTCATACTTAGTTGGATTTGAATGAATGTGCAAATTTGGATAGTGATGGTGAAAAATAGTTCTATCCCAATGTTTCCATCCATTGATAACTAGAAACTTAATCTAGATATTTTCATTCTTGCAATGTTACTTAAGTTAAACCAACCCAAATATTTTGACAAATATTATTTCTTGCTCACTTACTTTGATTAGATAATTCTTAAACAAGTTATCCTCTATGATTTAGTTATCAACTATACTGTAATAAGATCTATCCACTTACGGGTGGTATGTCCATTTTGTTAAACTCAAGAAATTCCATTCCTACTAAATTTGTAGTTTCATAATATCCACATCAGTTATTCAGATAGGACTAGGAGCAGAGCTTGTTTGCCTTCTTCCTTCTATCTGGATGGAACACTTTTATTTGATTACATATCATGCCTTCTAATCATGCCTTCTTACCACTATTACAACCTTTTGGTGTACGAAAATTGGTTATTCTATAGAAAGGATCCTCTGGTTACTTATGTAACTAAAACCAAATAGGGAGACAATTCACTCTCCATATATAAGAGAGAAAAAAAGTGGAAAAAGTGGATGTTGGATGAGGGGTATTTTTAGACTATAATTAAGGTTTTTGGGTTCATACAAAATGTTATAGAGTGGATCTTGTGGAACAATGTGTTTCATGGGGATAACCACTAGTGGCATTCCACCACGTAGTAACCTAGAAGAATGTGGGTTTTTATGACTTGTCCTACAGTAGGATGAAGGAATTTTTGTAGCTAATTGTTTTTGGATTTGCTAAAAAAGTTCTAGACATTTCTTAGAAAGAATTAGTTCTGAATGAGATATTTACTTACTATATGAATAAGAATGAATTAAGAAATATGGAGAAGAGGAGAGATAGAACTTGGGCACTAAGTCTTCTTTTTTCAAAAAACTATATGGATAATGGTAAAAGGGACATTTAAATATTCTATGAGATTCTAAATGGAATATTATATTTCAAGTAATTTAGGTGATCATTATTTGGAAAATCATTACGAATAGATCCATTCGAAGAATAATGCACTTTCCTCAAAGACATCATATTTGTTCTGGTGAACCCTCCACCGGGTAAATGGAGTGAAATGGAATAGAAAATGTGGAATGAATAGATTGAATTCCATCATCAACCAGAGTGAATGTTTGATCCTAATCATTATTTGAGCAACCAAAAATGGGGTGTCAACACTATCTATGAGATTTGTAGACAAAGTAAGAGAAACATAATCTAGGTTTTTCTTACACCAACCCTACTTGAATAAAGCTTATCTAATCATCAAAGTTTATTATTTAGTTCATGATATTCCTAATGCATTATTTCTTAATAGTAAACTCCTTGATCCAACATTGCTTGGTTTTGATCCATGAAGATCATAATCTATCATCACTTTTATTTCATTTTTACTATTTTGTTGGATAGAGTTATTGAGATCTCTTTATGATTCTTTTGGGTTTTTGTTTCCATTCCTCAACTTAATAGGTTTGTCCTGAATATGTGTGGATATTACTAGTTCCTTGTTAGTTGTTCATGAAATTTAAATAATTTTGATGATTATCGGGCAAAATTGAAATTGAACTTATATGATTGTGTGATGAATATTGATACAAATTATTATTTGAGTAGGTCTTCTACAACATGAAGACTCATGTTCTTGTTATTACTCAACCATAACATGAATTCTAGGTTGGCTTTTTATTGTTTAGTACTTGACAAAAAAATTGAATGGATATGCAAAACAATATTTATACCATATTGCTTTGAATGTAGAATCATGAGCTTTATTTTACACAAGGATTAGGCATCATGGTGATTAGATATAGATAGTAACACATCCTGTATAGCATTTAGGATCAATATATGATATACTACAATCATTTACATTTAAACCAATATTGGTGTTACTGTACAAATGGATGCAATAGATATGTAACTACTCGTCATTAGGCTTTATGAATAGTATTTTATATTGTGATACAAGTAACTATTTACTTAAATATCTTTGGTGTATTCTCTAATTTTAATACAATTAATTATTCATCAAAATATATATCTATAACTAGTTTAATTGTGAATATGAATGGTATCTAAACATTGAAAATATGTTGATAAAAGTGATTGTAATATCCTCAAATTTAATGTATATGAATTATGCAAATATAAGGCTCTAATTGATAACTAAATTCCCTAGTAGAATTATTGATTGAATAATAAGGTCGTCTTTATTGAATGGGTGCAACCCATGGCCCAAGTGAGGCCTATAAGACTATTTGCTTTGCTAATAGGTCCTAGGAGAATTTATTAGGAAATGCCACAGTTCTTACATAATGGATTTTTGAATAGTTGGATAACTAAAATATGCGATAATTGTCGAGTTTCTATTAGAAAATATGATATATGGTGATTTAGATAATTAAAGGATTAATTATCTAACCCTTATGGAAAAACAAGTTTTGATGCATCAGGTAGTATTATTTTGATAGGATTTTTGGTACACTCAAAAATAATAACAAAAAGAAAAAAATAGCAGAAATTGGGAGAAAAAAGGGACTTTGCATATGTTGTGGGTAACTAATTTCAGGAAAACCTTAACATGCAATTTTTCTCTATGAGAGTTTCCCCAGTAAATCTCAAATGAGATATAAGTTGGGATAAGTATTAGTGAGTTTATATGAAATAAGGATAATTGAATTGAAGAATATATCAAGGAGAGAGATAAATAATGATCTTGAATTTATGTCATAAAGAGTGTCCTAAATGGTTTAATGGTTAAATTTTGAAATGTATACCACATAGTTATATTGAATTCCTTCATGGAATTTAGTTTTCCAAATCCATGTTAATGAGAAAGTGGAGGTTTCCTTCTCATAACTCTTGTAATTATATAATAAAAACTTGAGAGTTTTTATATAAAGGAATGAAGGAAGAATATACTTGATTCTTTCCAAGAATCATGCATTGCCTTTCTCTTGGTATTACTTGGAATTAAGTTGTCAAATAAGACATCTTTTAATACTTAATGGAAAAGAGTTAATGGCATTCTTGATTTTAGAAAATATTTATACATCAACTATTCCACTTTCTAATTGCATAGAAATCTCTACAGAAAGCTAGATCTACACATACATGGGCCACCTATATAATTATATGTGGGGGTATTATAACCCATTGACATGAAAGAGAAGGAACACCATACATTGTTCATTGATAGGCTACAAGGTTATCTCCTTCCATACTTTCTACATCACAAACCTTTGTCCTTTCATTTAAGATCCTACACATACCATGAGAAGGGGGACGAGTCTCGATGGCTTCCCTAGCATCCTTATCTATCTTACTGGACTCTATTGGCTTCGTGGTGGTGAAGGGAAGGCTCTCCCGAGGCCAGACATTTGGGTTGAGGGAACCCTGGCCGGCCAACCACCATTACTCGTGTATTGAAGCACTAGTGGAATAATAGGCCACAACATGGGAAGACGAGTAGAGTGGTAGGAATGTAGCGGTGAAGCACTAGGATGGCGAATGCTAACTAAGATCTAAGGGGCATCACCATCCTCATACAATGGTTCATTGATGGAAAGCAAGGCAGTAGTGGCGCAACACCCATTGTCTCACATCACCTGGGATTACAGAGAGTGAAAAAAAGAGTGGAGTCACTGATAGTTATCTATAGATTTGTGGAACCAAAATACGACAACAGAGAAGGAGGCAACCACTAAAGGTTGGCAGACTCATTCATCATGCACCATGTGGTAGTGCCTTGAGTTGTCTTTGCCACTCACAAAAATAATGAATGGGGATTTGGCATCTCACATATGCATGAATAAGGAAGGGTTCCCGGATCTAGGTGATCCAATAATCATACTTTAGCATAGATCTATGACCGTAGAGGAGAAAGACAAGTAAAAATTAAAGGTATGCATATTGACGTGGCAACATGTTATTGGCCAATACATGATGATCTTACAATCATCGTAGTTAATAATTAGCAACTCAAAATATAATAGAGTTATACATCAAATTGATCAAGAAAATGAGAGGTACATGAATAAAATAATTCCAAACCTAATTATGCTTCCCATGCTAAAAGTAGGGCTAATACATGTTTACGTGGTTATTAATATATGGACACCCTTGGATTGATGATCAACATGTTGAGTGTATTAAAAATGTTAACTTTACATTATAATATGATCTTTATGAATATAATGACACTCTTAGGTAAATATTATGATGATGATGTATAATATGGGTTTTAAAAGTTAATAATCATCAACATGTGTAATTAGAGTTATGAAATCAATAATATAAGAAGACAAGTTATCAGTGGACACAATCTAAGCTAAATGTTCATGATAATTTCATATGCCCAATCAATTGCGAATTGAAGTCCTTGATATTTATTTTTTTGATAATAATAACAATGATTAAGGTTCCATGTCACAAATATTATAGTCAGGGTTCAGACCTTGACATGTCCAGTCATTCAAATCTTAACTTGCAAAATTTAACATAGTTTCCTTAAATGCTTTAAAAGTCATACCTTGATACATATAGTTTTACCTAATATCATGTATGAGTTTATAACTCTAATAATCATGTTGTGTCAGAATTAGGTTTTGTACCCTTATTCCTTACCCAAACCCAAGACAAACATAAACCCTATCTTAGCATATGAGTTAGATTAAGCGTGTTTTGAATATGAGTAGTGGCATCTTAGAGTATAAATACATGAAAATAGTGTTGGGGTATTATGATTGAATGCTTGGATGTTTGGATATATGCATGGAGTACATGTTGTATGGTTTCTACATGAAAGAAAAGGTACGTAATTACACCAAAGAATATTCTTCTTATCATTTTTTGTGTTTTTTGACATTTCCAGAATGGATTACAATTAAACTGCTTGATTTTTATTTACTTCCTACAATCTATGAGGCCCCCATCAATATCTTCTGATATAAAAAAAATTTGCTTGAACCGTAGATTTATGTATGCTATGTTAAATAACATGACATGAATCAATTCATTATGGGAATGAATGGTGATCAAGCCGAAAAGGAATATCACTACAGGATTAGCCCTAAAAGGAAGGTCAATATAAAAACTACCCATACAGGAAGGTTTTGAGATTCCACTATAGGGACCAAACCCTATGGAGAGGGTTCCCCATAAAAGGCTCCTCTAAATAGAGGGCTCACCATAGAGAGTGAAAGGATAATAGTTGAGAAGTTAGAAAAGAAAATGCATGTTCTATCTTGTAATTATTATTATTGGAATATATGATTTTTTTTGTTACACTGTATGCACATATTTTGTTTGCATCCCATATACACAGTATACCAATATACTAATCCATTCTTTATTTCTTGTCATTTTAGGTAAATGATGGAGTTGAAGATATCAAGACATGATAAACCGGTTGAAAACAACTTAAGAAATTAAAGCTAACTGAAGGAGTATTAGTTAGATACTTCTTCTCATATGTATATGTCCCATAATAGAAATCCATGTAACTCCTCTGAAGAGCATTTTGTAAATAATTTTTTATTTAATGGAAATTATTTGCTATTATTTGTCATTTTATAAAATTTGGATCTTGGGAATTTGATGTAATGACTTTCAACGTTAAGGTCCTTTCTTATTTGGGGGATGCTGAAAAATGAGGTCATTATAGTCATAACTTTTGAGTAGTTATGGAATGATTGATGTGATACAAGGTATATGTGGCTAAGATTTTTATTGTTTTGATGAGTGTGAGGTAATGGATCATGGAAGCTACTCTTTTGTATATTGTTGATTTGAGTTTAATGCGAGACTGTTGCCACATCTCATGACCCTCTAATTACAAGAGGATACACCTTAGAAATAACGTATAATAAAGTGTGTGAGGTGTTGGTCCTTGTCCATAATTCCTAGTTTCTTCATTATTCATGATGGGACTTTGCCGCAACACTTACTTCATGTGTTGTACATTTTATTCTTGGCCAAAGTTCCATCCCTTCACTTTCTTTTAGTTATAGAAGGTTATATGCCAAAATCCATATCAAAGTTGTAATTTGAAGAGTTTTTTTGAAGTTTAAATGGGAACATAAAATTATTTTAGAAATTATAAATCAATATAAATAACCACTAAAACATATCCAATCGGAAAAATAATTGATTAAATACTTTTTACAGAGGTGTTCTGAGTTACTTTTCAACAGTAGTGTTAAATAACTAGAGATCGACGTCATCTTGATTTAGTTTGTCTATCACTACTCTAGTATATTCATATACAACATATACATACCTTTTAATATATATGTATGTATAGACAATCTCGACTAACATTTTGCAAATTTTAAACCATTAACATTTATTTAATGATAAAAATAGGTTATAAACAAAATTTGAGCCCATTTGTATGAGTTTTAGTCATTCATTCGAGCACAACAAAATTTACAGACATTACTATTTTGAAGTGCATCATTTTTGTTCTCATATATTCATGGCCTATGAGTGTTCAAATGATCTCAAATTTTATAAAGAGAGTGTTCATAATATCGATCAACACCTTAGATTCTCAAAAAATGGTAGCATGATGGACAACCTACGACAATATGTGATCTAATATGTACACTCGATTGTATTCTAGCCTTCAATACACACTTGTTATATATATATATATATATATATATATATATATATATATATATATATATATATATGTATATATATACCTACATATGTATATGTATATATACCTATTAATATATATATATATACATATACATATACATACATACATATATATACACACAAATGTATATATATACATACATACATATATATATACACACAAAAATGTATATATATATACATACATACATATGTGTATGTATATGTGTGTGTGTGTATATATATATATATATATATATATATATATATATATATATATATATATATATATATATATATATATATATATATATATATAGAGAGAGAGAGAGAGAGAGAGACATACACATACATACATACATACATACATACATACAAACATACATACATATTGTCTCATACATACAAACGAGCGTCTCCCTAGGGCTTGCTCTGGGCGATCTCTCGGGCGACCGTCTGGGCGATCTCCGCAGTCCACGGGCATGGCGCCCACGCCTCCGGTCACCCCGACCGGAGACGTCCACCCTCACAACGCAGCCGCACCACCGACCTCTACCCACCATCGTAGCCCACAGAAGGAACGAGTTGAGAAGGAATCGGAGAACCTGGCCGCGGGAGACGGAGCGTCTTCAGAGGCGGTGGCAACGAAAGCGTCTAATTCGGGAAAGGAAGAAGACCGACGGCGATGCCCGATCGCATGGAACAGAGTCCTAAAGCAACCGAGCAACAAGGAGAAGGACTTGGCTTTTCCGCTGCCAAGGATTGAGGAGGGGGAAGTGCATGTCGACCTAGAAGAAGAAGAGTTTGATCGACTGGCGAACATGTGGGAGCATACTGTTATGGCGTATACTCTGGTGAAATTCCCATACTATCACCACTTTCTTTCTTGGATCAGACGCAATTGGCGGCCAAAAGGTTCCTTCAAACTTCTATCTCGCAACCAAGGTGTCTTCCTGGTGCGGTTCTCAACTGCGGCAGAGAAGGAGCAAGCCTTGGCGATGGGGCCACGGTGGTTCGACCACCAGCTAGTCATCACCAAGAACTACAGGCATGGTGATGAACTGCGGAAAGAAGCCTTCCTAACAGTGCCTACCTAGATCACTCTCAATTCCTTTGGACGATCGTGGACAAAACATGTAGCCGACACGATTGTTGTGGGTGCGGGACGAGTCCTTCACGTTGACGAACGGTCCCTTGAAGGTGACGACCCCAGGGTGCTAGTGGAGATAGAGGTTGAATGTAAGAAGCCGATGACGATCCGGCTCAATGTCAAAGGTCGACAGCCCATCCAGGTCATAGTCGAATATGACCACATCCCAAAGTCATGCAGTCGTTGCAGAGCCTTCGGACATAGTTTGGACCAGTGCGACGGGGCTAGTGAAGAGAGGAGGAAGGAGACAGCTTCCAGGACTCATACGCAATGGGTAGAGAAGAGGACAGGAAAGGGCCCGACTCCGACTGTTGTTGATGATAAACAGGCCTGCGGAGACAAACATGAAGTGGAGAAGGCTCGAGCAGATGATACCAATGCGAACAATGAAGACAAGACTGATGGGAGTACATAGAAGAATGAAAATAAGGAGGACAAAAGTTCGAACCCTAAAAAGAAGGAAGAAGAAGGAGAATTCACTCCTGTATTTGGAAGGCAGAGCTTGAGTAGTATCCCAAAAACACAAGGAATAGGGTCCATCCTAGAGTCCACTAACAGATTCGAGGCATTGAGCGAGTCGGATGTTGAGGAACCTGAGCATGTTGCACCAAAGAAGAAGAAAGAAGGTAATAAGAAGAAGGAGCATCCCAGGTGTACTCGGGCAAATAAAAACCTTTGATATGTCCATCCTCAAGTGGAATATTAAAGGGGGTTGCGACAGAAATAGGAAGAAGGAAATCCATGATTGGATTGGTACAAGTGGCTCGTCTATTGCAATTCTGGTTGAAACTAAAATAAAGGTGTAGAACAAACAAAGTATCAATTATCTATTTCCACAAGGATGGGAGCATGTGTCCAACCTACAACACTCTGAGCTAGCTAGGGTGTGTGTGGCTTGGAAACCAAATGCATGGCAGGTGTCGGTGAGGATGATGTCTGATCAACATATTACGATGGATTGCAGGAATGCAACGGGATTCGATATGTGTATGACAACTGTGTATGCCCACAATGACGTAAAAAGAAGAAAGTTCCTCTAGCATGATCTGAAGTCCTTGTCTACACAGATGCAGATATCGTGGCTAGTAATTGGTGACTTTAATAATGTCAGATTGCTCGGCGAGAAGATTGGAGGCAGACTTGCACATTGGGCTGTGATGGAGTCCTTCAACATAACCATTGATATAGCCAACCTGATTGAGCTTCTTATGACTGATGGTGATCTCTTCACGTGGAATAATGAACAAGACCCAGAAGACAGAATATCTAGCAAGCTGGATAGAGACCTGGTTAATGAAGAATGGTTAAATATGTTTCCTAATGTTCAGGTAAAGGAAGGGGGTTCCGAACTCAGTGACCACGCTCCTCTTCTAGTTCAGATCATTGACAAGAAGCAAAAAAGAAGACCGTTCCTCTTCCTCAACTATTGGGCTGAGTGGGAAGGATTTGATGATATTCTAAAGGAGGCATGGGTACATATATCCTGGGTAATCCAATGTTTGTCTTTGCAAAAAAGCTTTCCTTGCTGAAAACAAGCTTAAAAAAGTGGGCAAAAGACAAGGTGAATATTCCAAACTTATTGGAGGCAACAAAGAAGGAATGTAGGGAGGTAAGAACACTTTTACTGGCTGATCCACTCAATGAAAGGCTGGTTAAAAAGGAACGTGAGTTAAGAAGGATGCTTGCTGATTTAAAGAAAGCCGAAGAAAAAATTTTCTGGCAAAGGAGTAGGGAAAAATGGCTTGAAGATGGTGACAAGAATACCAAACTCTATCACACGGCAGTGAGAAGGAGGGAAGCTAACAACATCATCTGTGAGCTAATTTATAAGGATGGGCATGTGGTGAATAAGCAAGAAGATATTGAGGAGCAGGTCGTGCACTATTACACCGAGCTATATAATAAAGAAGCTAGAGAAACAAAAGAGGATGAGGATATTGAATGGAAGTTCAAGCTAAGCAGCACTCATAATAACATTCTCACCAAGGAGGTATCTGAACAAGAAGTTAAAGATGCTTTATGGAGTATAGGCTGCAATAAATCTCCCAGACCGGATGGATTCAACGCATTCTTCTACAGGACAACCTAGAACACTATTAAAAAAGACCTTATAAGGTATGTGAGGTGGTTTCTGGAGGGTGGAAATATGGTCAGACAGGTGAACCATTCTTTTCTTGTCCTTATTCCAAAGAAGAAGACTACTGCCTCTCTTGCGGATTTTAGACCGATTGCTTGTTGCTCCATACAATATAAGATCATTGCTAAAATCCTTGCAGCCAGACTGAAACTGGTCCTTCCCTTTCTTATTTCTGAGAATCAAGGAGCATTTATATCCGGAAGGAGTATTAGTGATTGTGCCCTGCTCGCGGATGAATTTCTGGCTAATTTTAATGTCATGCGAGGTAGCAGGAAGGCTTGCCTCAAACTGGATATCTCCAAGGCATATCACAGTGTGAGGTGGGACAAACTATGGTGGCTGCTGCGTCAAATGGGTTTCTGTGACAAATGGATTCAGTGGATGCAATAGTGTGTGGGCACAACTAGCTTTTATGTACTTGTTAATGGGTCATCTGCAGGCATGTTCAAGGGCAGCAATTGTTTACGGCAAGGGGATCCACTATCTCCTCTTCTTTTTACAGTGGTCATGGAATATTTCAGAAGAAAGATGAAGATGGCGGAAGAGAAGAAATAAGCTGAAGATGGCGGAAGAGAAGAAATTAATTAAAGCCTTCACGGTCCATGGTATGAAAACTATGAGTCATTTGATTTTCGCTGATGATGTCTTATTGTTCATTGAAGCCAAAGTGGAGATGCTATGGGAGCTGAAAAATATTCTATGGAAATTCAGAGAGGAGACATGGTTATTTATTAATGTTGCAAAGATGCAACTCTTTCTCTCTAAAAATGGTCACTCCATGGAATCCAGGTTGCAGGACGCTTTGGGGGTGGAGTTGGGAAAATTTCCAAAAAAATATCTTGTCTTTCTTCTGGCAGGGGGTAATCTTCAGGTGAAGGACTTCGTCAAATGCATTGACAAACTAGATGTGATAATTGAGAGATTGCCTACACAAAAGACTTCCATGGCAGGTCGTGCTACGCTTATCCGAGCAGCCATTGAGGGTCTTCTTATTTTCTGGGTTCATCAAGGTGACATTCTAGGAGCTGTGCTTGACAGGATGGAGATGAAAATCTCAAACTTCATTTGGGCAAGTGAGTATCACCCAATGTGCTATTCCAGACTTGCTTTGCCGAAAGATGAAGGAGGCCTACAGTTGAAAACTCTAAGAGACATTGCAAAGTGGGGAACTCTTAGAAGAATCAACTCTTACCAATTCGGTAGCTCTATATGGGGTAGATGGATGAGAGAAAGATATCCACAAGGTTTGGATTTTCAGCCAAGGACAAGGGAAGGCATTTCATGCACCATTCATATGATGAAGAGTCTATGGCCCCAGGTAAAGCATCATTTCTATCTGAAACATAATGGAGATTGGAGCATGTTCAATCCAAACCTTGATCTGTGGGAGATCACGAGGACTAGGGAGGAAAAGGACAAGATTATGGCGTTGATATGGGAAGGTAAACATATTCCTAAATGGTCGATTTGTATCTTCAAAATTCTGCATGGCTCGCTAGCTACACTGGATAAAATACGGGAGTGGAATAGAAATATTTCTACCACTTTCTACCTTTACAAGACGGAGGAGGAGACTCTTAGTCATCATTTCGGATGTTGTTGTTTCACGAAGACCATTTGGGACAAAATCTGCAAGGATTTCCACCTTCATATAGCACTGAATGAAGACATCAAGAAGGTGATTAAAAGGTGCGCCAATGAGGAGACAAAATGACTATTGTTCGCTACATTATGCTACCATGTCTGGATGGTAAGGAACGCCCGTAAGCATGGAGGGATGGTTATTAGTGAGAGTACTATTGCTGGGAAAATTTGTAAAAATGTCAAAAAGAGAGTATGTATGAGGTAGATGTGTGAGTTGCTCACGATATTGATGTATAGCGAGCATAGGACTATATGTAACCTTTTGACTCATTCTACAGTTGTAGGAGGGGGATGTCGGAATATATTTACCTGATTCTGATACATATTGTCTCCTTGGTTTATCACCCTTCTGGACGTTCGGCCTCCATCACAGGCGTGGGAGAGGGGGAGAGAATGCCTCTATTTATCCCATACATACATACATACATATATACGTACATATTATCAGCACGTGAAATATATATGCCTCCGCCATGGGTTATGGGAGGGGGATGGGGAAATCTTTCTCTCTTCATCCCATACAAATTGCCGGCAAGAGAATAGCCCGGTCGACAAATTCTGCTGGTCCCCAATGAAGGGACTCAAGATCGAAACCACATGGAGAAGCATCTCTTGATTTATCACCCTCTGGGGCATCCATCCTCCACCACAGGTTATGGGAGGGGGGATCTTTCTCTCTTAATCCCATACATACATACATACATATGTATATGTGTGTGTGTGTGTCTAGTGGGAAGTACATGGTCACTTTGAAAAAAAAACACAATTTAATAAATATCATTTACTAAAATAATGATTCAATTCTACAAAAATATTGTTCCACTCCATGCGTATTTTATAAAGAAAATTGAATATATTTGGTAAAGTTTTCTTTATCTACATGCTTTCTACTCAAAATAGGCTAGTTTGTGCTACTGAGTCTTGTAGTATTTATAACCACCATGGAAAACTTATATATGATAGTTGTATATATGAATCAATATACATAATATAAAAACAACATGCATGATAAAATAATTGGGTTTTCAACATTATACCAAAGAACAATCAATAAATCTACACATATATAAAGTTTAGTTTAATCTGATAAATGTATGTTGCATACCATGATTCTAAACAATTTGTTATTATTATATACTATGACTATCTTTGTCCTATAAAAAGTTGAAAGAACGACGAGTAGATCTAGGTTGATTTATCAAACCTCCTTTCTATACAACTTGAATTTAAACTTGGAACCTATGGGTGACAAACCAACAGGCTTACTAGTTGAACTATATTACAAGTGTATAATAATAGAACAAGTTCAAATTAACAATAAGGATTTCATCATATCAATAATATAATAACCTAAACCAATTATCATACAAACTATTAAGAAAAGAACATTATGGGGACATTATATATAGAATGTAGTATCATACATATACAATGAGGCAAGTATGAAATAATTTTAGACAATCACGTTCATTTCTATTTCTAAGCCCACAATAGAAGTTTGCAACTATCATTTTTCACTCAAGTTCAGTATGAAACCATTTTAGACAATCATGTTCATTTCTATTTCGAAGCCCACACTAGTTATTTTATTTTATATATTAAAATTTATGATGAAAATGAGGCTAACTATTAAAACACAACTAATTTTCTAAGAAACTATTTGCAACTTACCAAAGTTCGACATTGAGTCAGAGCCAATACTTGTATTTACATTTTGAAGTTTTGTTGATTATTTGAAAAATATTTTACAAACTCCACATAATCTTAAGATTGAATAGACAAAATATAGTGAATACATTGTGTAACAAAAGTAAATTAACAATATATAGTTTAATACATTATCCAACCAAAGTAAATCTCTTTAGTTTGTAATCATTATTATTTCTATTTCATATTAGCTTTATGAATATAATACTCATGGACTAGTTTGTAACGAGTATCATCAACACGAGAAGCAACTAATTTTTCTCTTGCATAATTTTTACTAATCTATGTGTAACTCATATGCGAGAGATGCTAGGGTTTAGTGGCCCCGGAGACCGTGGATGTGACCATGGAAGAAAGGGACAAGGCCATCTTGATTGCCCCTCAGAATCACGTGCGGTGACATCTGGACATTCTTGTAGTTGTCAGCCAACCAAATCAATGGCACATCACCACCACAAAACATGGTTTCTAACACTCATGAATGAGTGATTTTGGATGATGATATGATTGAAACAACCACTGCCTCAGTGGAACTGAAGAGGACATAACAGAAAACATCAATTGGGAAACATTGATGACTACTTTTGTGGGATCAAGTCTCCAAACCACGAGATAAACACGATTTAATCATGTGCGGAAGCATTCGATAATCAGCGGAAGACAAAAATCACGGGAAATTAAAACTTTTCGAGATAAGAGCTTGAAACCACAAACCTTTTCCATAGAAAAAGGATTTAAACTGTATACAACTCTGTCAAATTACTTCTTGAGTAATTATATACATCATGATACAAAATTCTCATGAACTCAACCAAAACACTCCAAGACCTGATAGTACAGAGGACACATAGGACTTGACTCTAACTACACCACATAACAGACTGAATCTCCACCTGAGATTTGCTGCTACTCCTGGTGCTGTTGTTGCTGGGATTGGTCACCTGTATTCTTGTTTCTCCGTCTTCGACGACCACCTAAAAAGTTGAAGTCTATGGGGTGAGACAATTATACATAATTGCCCCAGCGAGAGTTATAACTCTCCACTAGAAGCTTTATAAGCAAGGTAAGGAATAACTTAAGCAGTAAAAGCCTTCAAGGTATTCACTAGAAGTTTAATGATAAGCAAGAGTTCAATCATTTATGAAACATGAGAACATCTATACTATACAATGTAACATCAATCAAATAACTCGTAGATAACCCTAACAGATATACTACGCTGTTGATTATGTTTTTCAAACATTATTATGCCCTGTGGAGATGAGGCATACCACTCATACTCCAACTGATCGCTAAGAAGTCACATTAGTATCATACATAGTCATTAAAAGAGTCGGATTCTTATGACCTCATCTTCCTCAGTCAGTTAGAGGATTGATTGTTAGACATCTGGCGGGATATCTTTTGTTATAGCTCTCCAGGGTAAACTGGACCTTCGCTATTTTAGAGTTACAGTGGCGTTCTGTACTCTCTTCGTCATCGGAAGATTTCTTGTTTATCTTTTATCGATGCGGTGTTTGTGTCTTTAAGGGAGAATAGTGATACATCTCACCTTATGGACTTTGTGGTGGGGTCTGATGGACTACAAGAATCTACATCAAATCCTCTCACCTTGGATATCTCTTAGTGAAGGTATGACGGACTATAACAATCTACATCAACTCCTACACTAGGATGTAAGGTTTTACACATCCACATACCCCACATACTCAAGAGTATGTGATCCACGAGTTCCCTGGGGAAAACCTGTTTCACCATCATTTAGACTCTGACAATGATGGATCTATGATCAGGGCACTACATTTCACTTATTTAGTTAGGTACATTCAGTATTCTTAACATCATACATTGTTCTTCAAACAATAACATTAGCATCACAGCTATATATGAGAATACTAAAATGTAGCAGGCCTAACTCATTACAATTATCAGATCTCAGTTATCTCATCACAAGTCATCTGTCAAGCATAACCTTGATGATGTTTATGGCTCTTACAGCCTATAAATCTCAATAGATGTCACTTAGCAGTGCATCAAGATAATTCACTTATTCATAAAGCTTAAGGCATGCTTTCAATGAATATAACATGGTATTCCGTACCTGGATATGACTATCATCTCATAATAACCTGCATGGTTAATTCAACAGATAAGAGTAAACAATTAAACAATTAGGGTTTACTATTCATCTTTCATGTCATCACCCTAATATTAGGGTTTACTATTCACCCCATGGTGAATCCTACTCATTACATCATCATGTAAGAGAAACATCATCATTAAAGCTCTTAAATGAGATTAAGATTCATTGGATATCATAATTGGGGTTTCCATGACCTCACATAGGTGGATCATTCCCTAATCATGCATATTCATGTGCATTTGAAGTATCTCACTTGAGTTTCCACCTTAAAAGGGTACTTTCTCTCTCTTAGGATACTTTCTCTCTCCTCTCACTAGTAGATGGTGATAACACCTCTCTAGTTCAGGTTGGGTTAAGTCCTCATTGACTTACATAAGCCCTAACATCACTATCATGTGATTAGGGTTTGATTAGAACAAGATTTTACCGCTTTAGACCCCTCAAGGGTATTTTGGTAATTTGCCTCATGATCACCATCATGGGTTAACTCACTAATCACTTAGTCCCTTAATGACCTAGGTTACCATTAGGGTTTATATTATATCACCATTGAACTAATTACACCATCAATTGGTTAAGTACAAACCATCATCAACATCTCCAAACGGTTTCAACCTTCAAACGGTTTCAACCACCAAACGGTCTTGAGACCGTTTGGCCCCAAACAGTCTTGAGACCGTTTGGATCCAAACGGTCTTGAGACCGTTTGGAGGTGAAGACCATTTGGAAGGGTTGACTTTCCAAACCGTTTGGAGCTCGATTGGTTTGAAACCGTTTGATCAAGTCAGCTTGAGATCGATTGGACCAAACGATCATGAGGTCGTTTGAGCCCAAACGGTCTTGAGTGAGACCATTTGGTCTCAAACGGTCTTGAGACCATTTGGATCCAAACGGTCTTGTGATTGTTTGGTCCAAATGGGCTCAAACTGTTTGGACCTCCAAAGTGGTTCAAAGGTTACCAATGTTCATGAAAATGTATGTTGAAGCCCTCAATTAGCCAAGCCATGTCAACCCCTTATAAATTGAGTCAATTAGGGTTAGCCTTAGTCAATTAGACATCAAATTGACCCTCAATTGAAAGCCAATTAGGGTTCAATCCTTCTCAATTAGGGTTTCAAATCGGATGGTCATCAATGTTCAACAATGTGATTCAATTCAAGGTTGAACCTATCAATTGACTTCCAATTGGGCTCAAACTTGGCCCAAACGGTCATGAGGTCGTTTGGACATCATCCAAACGGTCTTGAGACCGTTTTCCCAAAGTTTGAACAAAATCCAAGTCGGTTTGACTAGGGTTGAACTCCAATTAGGTCAAAAATCAGCAATTTTTATCAATTCATCAATTTCTTGCAATTGGACCTTCAAACCATTATATTAACTCAACCCTAGACCTTCAAACGGTCTTGGGTTGTGCCCAAACGGTCTTGAGACCGTTTGGAGGAACCCCCAAATGGTCTTGTGACCGTTTGGGTCCTTCAACCCAAAACTCAACAAGATCTATGTTCTAAATCAGCAATTTTGACCCGACTAGGGTTTACATGTTGAAGTGCCTTCAACTCTCAATTGGTTAAGAATTAAAATTTGATTCTTTGCAGGAATGAAATTAAATATTTTATCAACAGACCCTCAAACGGTCGTCCCTTGGTCAACCCTATCAAACGGTCTTGAGACCGTTTCAATCCAAACGATCTTGCAAGACCGTTTGAGGGAAAACGGTTTGAAACCGTTTGACCCCAAACAGTTTGCAACCGTTTGGACCAAAAGGGTCCAAGGTCGTTTGATAAAGTGACATAGGGACTCACGCCCCTCATCTTCAACCTCTAGCAAGGTCGGTTCTCCCACCGTTTTTCTTGCAAAAGTGCAAGGAAGAAAGGAGGTAGAAGAAGAACTAGCAAACTAATTTTTGCAAGAACAAAGTATGCATATAAAGCAAGAGTTTAGAGTTATAAAACCCGCCTAAAGATTGAACCTAGAGCTCCAAGCCTTCAAGATCCAAGCTTTAATGGCTTCCTTGAGCTTCCACAACTTGGTCAGGGGTGAATTCTCCAAGGAAATGTTGGTTTGGTCGGCTAGAACAAGAAGACTGAGTAAGCTATCCACAAAACTAACCTTAGAAAGTGAATTCCTCCATGAATTCGAGCTAGAAGGTGGTGTTCTCTTACCTAGAACAGGTTGGTCATCCCTCTGAGCTCCAGAGCTATCCTTGGTCGTTTGAGCAAGAAGAGAAGAGAAGTGAAGGAAAAGAAGATCGCTCACTTATTTGAAATGAAAAGGGCTTATATACTTTAGCCCTTTTTACACCACAAGGACCTCTCAAGATTGGAAGTCACATCTAGGTCCCTCCTTGCTCAAGGGCACGTCCAAACCCATCTAACCTTATGCAAATCTCATGAAATCTCAAGATCTAAGGGTAAAGAAATCCAGCCTTCAACTAGGGTATATACATGAAAGGTTTCCATACGCATTTTAGGTGAATTCTATCACAAAGATCACTTTTCTCATCTGATTATTCATTGATGTGTCCCTTTCATCATTCCTACCCTAAATGATGACAAGAGTTATAAAAGATGTTCTAGATAGTGAAAATTACAAGTTGGACCCCTTAATTTGGGTAAATTGCATTTTACTCCAAATTAGGGTTTTCAAGCATGGGGATTGCTTCCACAGCTGCACCTTGGTGCTCAGGCTTGGGGAATCCCTCAAACTTCATCATAAATATCCTCATGATGTATCAACATCAAAGGAACATCTTAACTTGTGAGTTTTGCAAGTTAACCCCTTAAACTGGGTAATTTGCACATAGGTCCCTGCATACAACACAATGCTACAACTTTATACAAAAATGTGCAAAATTTGAAATTATATGTTCCTGAGGAACTTAATTACATGCCAGGGAGTATTCAAAAGTATATAATTACATATTTAGGCAAAACTTCCAGGGTTAGGTTATAACCCAGGTCAGGGATGTTACAAATTCTTCACCCCTTCAAAAGGATTTCGTCCCTGAAATCGATAAAGCGTATTATAAGAAAAGAGTAGGGTATTTCCTTCTCATCTCACCCTCTAGTTCCCAAGTGGCCTCTTCAACACCATGATGGTTCCAGAGGACTTTTACAAGGCTTATATCCTTCTTCTTTAAATTTTTAGTCCTGTTATCAAGGATTGACACTGGTCCCTCCTCATATGTTATGTCTTCATTCAATTCTACTTCCACAGGTTGTAGAACTGACTCGGTATATGGGTGACATTTCCTCAGCATGGAAATGTGAAACACAGGGTGTAACTTCTGCAACTCCTGAGGTAACTCTAGTCTATAGGCCACCTTTCCAACTCTTTCAACAATTGGATAAGGTCCCATAAATCTAGGAGCTAACTTTCCTTTCTTTCCAAAACGAAGGACTCCTTTCCAAGGTGAGACCTTGAGATACACTCTGTCTCCAACCTGGAACTCTAGGGGTCTACAACGTTTATCAGCATACGATTTCTGCCTATCATGTGCAGTCTTAAGCTGTTGTTGTATAACTTTAATCTTTTCTGTAGTTTGCTGCACAAGATCAGGGCCTAACAACTGGTGCTCACCAGTTTCATACCAACACAAGGGTGATCTACAACGTCTACCATATAAAGCTTCATATGGTGCCATATCAATGATATGCTGATTGCTATTGTTATAGGCAAACTCTATCAAGTTCAGATGTAGATCCCAACTCCCGGTAAATTGGAGAACACATGCTCTCAACAGATCTTCCAAGGTCTGTATAGTCCTTTCCGACTGTCCATCAGTCTGGGGATCAAAGGTTGTACTAAACGTTAACTTGGTGCCTAGGGCTCTGTGTAACTATTCCCAAAAACGACTCGTAAACTGGGGACCTCTGTCAGAACTATAGTGACAGGAACTCCGTGCAAACGCACTATCTCTTGAACATACAACTGGGATAACCTTTCAGCAGAATAGGTTGTTTTGACAGGTAAGAAATGTGATGTCTTTGTAAACCTATCAACAACTACCCAAATGGAATCATGTCCTTTGTTAGTCCTGGGTAGGCCAACAACAAAGTCCATGGTTACATGGTCCCACTTCCAGTGTGGTATGGGTAAGGGTTGCATTGTTCCTACAGGTTTCTGGTGCTCAGCCTTCACCTGCTGACACACAGGCCACCTCAGAACAAACTCAGCTACATCCTTCTTCATCCCAGGCCACCAATACATATCTTTCAAGTTTTGCTACATCTTGGTGCTCCCTGGATGCATAGCATACATCGAAGAATGAGCTTCCTCTAGAACTAACTGCCTCAGGTTATCCACATCTGGCACTATCATCCTTCCATGATAGCATGCCACCTGGTCATCTGACTCATGAAAAACTTCTCGCTTCTCATCACCAAACTCAGATCTAATCTGCTGAACTGCAGTGTCTACTTTTTGTGCCTCCTTTATCTGCTCTCTAAGGGTAGGTTTAATTTGCATCTCAGCTAACAAACCAGCTAACAATGATGCCTTCAACTGCACATTGTCTTGCCTAAAAGAGATAAGCATATCTCTCCTAGAGCATACTAAAGAACTTAGTTGTACTCTATCCATGGTTGATGTTGTTGATTTCCTACTCAAGACATCTGCAACCACATTGGCCTTGCCTGGATGGTAATCAATTGTACAATCATAGTCCTTGATTAACTCCATCCAACGACATTGCCTCATGTTAAGCTCATGCTGAGAGAAGATATACTTAAGGTTCTTGTGGTCTGTGAAAATCTGGAAGGTTTCTCCGTAGAGATAATGTCTCCAGATCTTCAAGGCATGGACTACAACAGCTAACTCTAGATCATGTGTCAGATAATTCTCCTCGTGTTTCTTAAGCTATCGGGAAGCAAAAGAAATCACTTGTTTATCCTGCATCAACACACATCCAAGCCTATTCTTTGAGGCATCACAGAAGATTATATATTCCTTTCCTTGCTCAGGTAGCACAAGCACAGGTGCACTTGTCAACCTCTCCTTCAATAGCTGAAAAGACTATTGACACTTATCACTCCAGGCAAAAGGAACATCCTTCCGGGTTAACTTGGTCAAAGGTAAGGCTATAGAACTGAAATTCTTAATAAACCTTCGATAATAGCCAGCTAACCCCAAGAAGCTTCTAATCTCCGTCGGTGTCTTCGGTTGTTCCCACTGTAGAACAGATTCTACTTTCGCAGGGTCAACACGAATTCCCGAGGCAGATACCACATGTCCAAGGAAAGACACTTCAGATAACCAGAACTCGCACTTGCTAAACTTAGCGTATAGCTTATGTTCTCTTAGCAAGGTCAAAGTTTGGCGAAGATGTTGCTCATGCTGCTGAGCATCCTTACTATAAATTAGTATGTCATCTATGCAGACGATAACACACTGATCAAGGAAGGGTCGAAAGACTCTATTCATGAGTTCCATGAATGTAGCTGGTGCATTGGTTAGTCCGAACGACATAACCGTGAACTCATAGTGACCATATCTTGTCCTAAAGGCAGACTTGGATATGTCACTGCCCTTAATGCGGAGTTGATGATATCCAGACCTTAAGTCTATCTTAGAGAAGACTGTTGCACCACGTAACTGGTCGAAAAGATCATCAATCCTCGGCAAAGGATACTTGTTCTTTATTGTTACTTTATTGAGTTGTCTATAGTCAATGCACAACCGCATTGATCCATCTTTCTTTTTAACAAACAAAACCGGAGCACCCCAAGGTGAGGTACTTGGTCGGATGAAACCCTTCTCAAGTAACTCTTGAAGTTGTTTCTTGAGTTCTGCCATCTTGGCAGGCGCCATCCTATACGGAGTCTGGGCTATGGGTTTCGTATCTGGGATCAAATTGATCTCAAAATCAATCTCCCGAGGTGGTGGTATACCAGGAAGTTCTTCAGGAAACACATCCTCGAATTCCCTGACTATAGGAACTTCAGCAGGGTTGGGAGTCTCCTTGGTAACATCTACCACATGAGCTAAGAATGCATAACATCCTTGCCTCATTAACTTATCAGCAACCATAGCTGATACAAGACAGGTGGGCAGAATCTTTCTTTCACCTTGAAAGATCCATGTGTTGCTTTCATCAGCAAACACTGCCAACTTGGACTCACAATCCAAGACAACTTGATACCTTTCCAAGGTATCCATCCCTAGGATTATATCAAATCCTTGCATATCAAACGGTATGAGATCCACTTGAATGCGATGTTTAGAAAAGAAGAGTACGCAGGGAGAGCATACTTCTTGCAGAATGGCAGACCCACTCAACGGAGTCTCCAACAACAACCTATCTGCCCTATGACTAGTTGTCATATTGTAGTTGTCAATCACTCTTTGAGTGATAAAAGAGTGTGTAGCACCCGGGTCAATCAGAACAGATACTACACAAGATTTAGACATATCAGAATATAAAAGTTCCATCTGACCTGTCACCACTTGTGGATCAACCACTGCTTCTTGTGGGTTCATAGCATAGAACCTCACTGTAGCCTGTTGTTGAGGTGGTGCTGATGATCCAGCTTGAGACGCTTGTCCGCGTCCTCGACCTGTTCCTTGGGATTGCCCTCTCTGTGATCCCTGTTGTCCTTGTCTCGGAGGCTGTGTCACACTGACAGGCCTAGATCGGCAGTCCTTCATCAAATGTCCCACCTTACCACAGTTGTAGCAGCTTCTCTCTTGTGGTCTTGGTGGTCCAGTAGCGGACATTGATGCAGAACTCTGTGTCTCCCGAGGTGGTTGTCCTCTCCCTCTACCTCTACTTGGAGACCACTGAGTCTGAGAACTAGATCTAGATGGTGGAGGATTAGGTGCAGAGGATCTAGACTTCTTAAAGTCCATAGATGAAGAACCCTGGAACTGTGGATACCTCTTCTGAGTTTGCCTCTTCTCAACCACAGATCTCTCTATCCTTCGGACTGACTCAACAAAGGTAGAGAATCTCTCTCGGTTTTCTAAGGTAGACACTGGGGTAGACATGTCATCATTCAAACCCCTCTCGAATCTCCTGATTCTCTCTTCCTCTATGGCAGCCATATGCGGGCAAAACCGCAACAGCTCCATGAACTTAGCTTCATACTCGCTAATGTTCATGACTCCCTTCCTCAGTCTCTCAAACTGAGAGATCTTCTCGTCTAGGAAGGTCTTTGGAAAATATCTCTGAACAAATTCCCGCTGAAAATATTCCCACGAGATCTCCATTCCAGGTCTCTTCTGCTCTTCCATTGTCCACCAATGACCAGCACTTCCTTTGAGAAGATAGACAACATGTATGACCTTCTCAGCTTCAGGGATATTGAGTATCCTGAAAGCCTTCTCCAGCTCTGTCAACCATAGATCAGCATCTGCGGGGTCAGCAGTCCCAAGGTACTCGGTAGCTCTGACACGACGTAGTCGCTCGAACGTCTTCCCGATACCCTGACCTTTTGGTTGGACAGGTACCCTGGGTACAGGCATAGGCATCCTGTCGGTTATGTGTGTCATGGCAGTCATGAACTGCCCAAACATTGTCTGGACTGCTGGATTAGCCATGTCGGCTGGGTCAAACTGGGGTGGCTCTCTGGGTTGTTCTGGTACAGGTTGTTCTCTCTCTGGTACTCCTGCACCGCCTTGAGGTGCACTAACACTACTTTCTACCACGTTCTCATCATGTGGCTCTGACATTCTTAAATATCTTCTTCTCCTGAGGAGTAGAAGATTCTATTAGATAAGGAAGGAATACTAAAGATAGACTCGACTTCCTAAGTCCCATGCCTCTGTAGACTCGGCGAACCTAGAGCTCTGATACCACTTAATTGTGGGCTCAAGTCTCCAAACCACGAGATAAACATGATTTAATCATGTGCGGAAGCATTCGATAATCAACGGAAGACAAAAATCACGAGAAATTAAAACTTTTCGAAATAAGAGCTTGAAACCACAAACCTTTTCCATAGAAAAAGGATTTAAACTGTATACAACTCTGTCAAATTACTTCTTGAGTAATTATATACATCATGATACAAAATTCTCAAGAACTCAACCAAAACACTCCAAGACCTGAGAGTACAGAGGACACATAGGACTTGACTCTAAATACACCACATAACAGACTGAATCTCCACCTGAGATTTGCTGCTACTCCTGGTGCTGCTGTTGCTGGGATTGGTCACATGTATTCTTGTTTCTCTGTCTTCGACGACCACCTAAAAAGTTGAAGTCTACGGGGTGAGACAATTATACATAATTGCCCCAGCGAGAGTTATAACTCTCCACTAGAAGCTTTATAAGCAAGGTAAGGAATAACTTAAGCAGTAAAAGCCTTCAAGGTATTCACTAGAAGTTTAATGATAAGCAAGAGTTCAATCATTTATGAAACATGAGAACATCTATACTATACAATGTAACATCAATCAAATAACTCGTAGATAACCCTAACAGATATACTACGCTGTTGATTATGTTTTTCAAACATTATTATGCCCTGTGGAGATGAGGCATACCACTCATACTCCAACTGATCGCTAAGAAGTCACATCAGTATCATACATAGGTCATTAAAAGAGCCGGATTCTTATGACCTCATCTTCCTCAGTCAGTTAGAGGATTGATTGTTAGACATCTAGCGGGATATCTTTTGTTATAGCTCTCCAGGGTAAACTGGACCTTCGCTATTTTAGAGTTACAGTGGCGTTCTGTACTCTCTTCGTCATCGGAAGATTTCTTGTTTATCTTTTATCGATGCGGTGTTTGTGTCTTTAAGGGAGAATAGTGATACATCTCACCTTTTGGACTTTGTGGTGGGGTCTGATGGACTATAACAATCTACATCAAATCCTCTCACCTTGGATATCTCTTAGTGAAGGTATGACGGACTATAAAAATCTACATCAATTCCTACACTAGGATGTAAGGCTTTACACATCCATGTACCCCACATACTCAAGAGTATGTGATCCAGGAGTTCCCTGGGGAAAACTTGTTTCACCATCATTTACACTCTGACAATGATGGATCTATGATCAGGGCTCTACATTTCACTTGTTTAGTTAGGTACATTCAATATTCTTAACATCATACATTGTTCTTCAAACAATAACATTAGCATCACAGCTATATATGAGAATACTAAAATGTAGCAGGCCTAACTCATTACAATTATCAGATCTCAGTTATCTCATCACAAGTCATCTGTCAAGCATGACCTGGATGATGTTTATGGCTCTTACAGCCCATAAATCTCAATAGATGTCACTTAGTAGTGCATCAAGATAATTCACTTATTCATAAAGCTTAAGGCATGCTTTCAATGAATATAACATGGTATTCCATACCTGGATATGACCATCATCTCATAATAACCTGCATGGCTAATTCAACAGATAACAATAAACAATTCAACAATTAGGGTTTACTATTCATCTTTCATGTCATCACCCTAATATTAGGGTTTACTATTCACCCCATGGTGAATCGTACTCATTACATCATCATTAAAGCTCTTAAATGAGATTAAGATTCATTGGATATCATAATTGGGGTTTCCATGACCTCACATAGGTGGATCATTCCCTAATCATGCATATTCATGTGCATTTGAAGTATCTCACTTGAGTTTCCACCTTAAAAGGGTACTTTCTCTCTCTTAGGATACTTTCTCTCTCCTCTCACTAGTAGATGGTGATAACACCTCTCTAGTTCAGGTTGGGTTAAGTCCTCATTGACTGACATAATCCCTAACATCACTATCATGTGATTAGGGTTTGATTAGAACAAGATTTTACCTCTTTAGACCCCTCAAGGGTATTTTGGTAATTTGCCTCATGATCACCATCATAGGTTAACACACTAATCACTTAGTCCCTTAATGACCTAGGTTACCATTAGGGTTTAGATTAGATCACCATTGAACTAATTACACCGTCAATTGGTTAAGTACAAACCATCATCAACATCTCCAAACGGTTTCAACCTTCAAACGGTTTCAACCACCAAACGGTCTTGAGACCGTTTGGATCCAAACGGTCTTGAGACAGTTTGGACGTGAAGACCGTTTGGAAGGGTTGACTTCCAAACCATTTGGAGCTCGATTGGTTTGAAACTGTTTGATCAAGTCAGCTTGAGATCGATTGGACCAAACGATCCTGAGGTCGTTTGAGCCCAAACGGTCTTGAGACCGTTTGGCCCCAAACGGTTTTGAGACCGTTTGGACCTCCAAAGTGGTTCAAAGGTTACCAATGTTCATGAAAGTGTATGTTGAAGCCCTCAATTAGCCAAGCCATGTCAACCCCTTATAAATTGAGTCAATTAGGGTTAGCCTTAGTCAATTAGACATCAAATTGACCCTCAATTGAAAGCCAATTAGGGTTCAATCCTTCTCAATTAGGGTTTCAAATCGGATGGTCATCAATGTTCAACAATGTGATTCAATTCAAGGTTGAACCTATCAATTGACTTCCAATTGGGCTCAAACTTGGCCCAAACGGTCTTGAGGTGGTTTGGACATCATCCAAACGGTCTTGAGACCGTTTGCCCAAAGTTTGACCAAAATCCAAGTCGGTTGGACTAGGGTTGAACTCCAATTAGGTCAAAAATCAGCAATTTTTATCAATTCATCAATTTCTTGCAATTGGACCTTCAAACCATTAGATTAACTCAACCCTAGACCTTCAAACGGTCTTGGGTTATGCCCAAACGGTCTTGAGACCGTTTGGAGGAACCCCCAAACGGTCTTGAGACCGTTTGGGTCCTTCAACCCAAAACTCAACAAGATCTATGTTCTAAATCAGCAATTTTGACACGATTAGGGTTTACATGTTGAAGTTCCTTCAACTCTCAATTGGTTAAGAATTAAACTTTGATTCTTTGCAGGAATGAAATTCAATATTTTATCAACAGACCCTCCAACGGTCGTCCCTTGGTCAACCCTATCAAACGGTCTTGAGACCGTTTCAATCCAAACGGTCTTGCAAGACCGTTTGAGGGCAAACAGTTTGAAACCGTTTGACCCCAAACAGTTTGCAACCGTTTGGACCAAAAGGGTCCAAGGTCGTTTGATAAAGTGACATAGGGAATCACGCCCCTCATCTTCAACCTCTAGCAAGGTCGGTTCTCCCACCGTTTTGCTTGCAAAAGTGCAAGGAAGAAAGGAGGTAGAAGAAGAACTAGCAAACTAATTTTTGCAAGAACAAAGTATGCATATAAAGCAATAGTTTAGAGTTATAAAACCCGCCTGAAGATTGACCCTAGAGCTCGAAGCCTTCAAGATCCAAGCTTTAATGGCGTCCTTGAGCTTCCACAACTTGGTCAGGGGTGAATTCTCCAAGGAAATGTTGGTTTGGTCGGCTAGAACAAGAAGACTAAGTAAGCTATCCACAAAACCAACCTTAGAAAGTGAATTCCTCCATGAATTCAAACTAGAAGGTGGTGTTCTCTTACCTAGAACAGGTTGGTCGTCCCTCTGAGCTCCAGAGCTATCCTTTCTCGTTTGAGCAAGAAGAGAAGAGAAGTGAAGGAAAAGAAGATCGTTCACTTATTTGAAATGAAAAGGGCTTATATACTTTAGCCCTTTTTACACCACAAGGACCTCTCAAGATTGGAAATCACATCTAGGTCCCTCCTTGCTCAAGGGCACGTCCAAACCCATCTAACCTTATGCAAATATCATGAAATCTCAAGATCTAAGGGTAAAGAAATCCAGCCTTCAACTAGGGTATATACATGAAAGGTTTCCATTCCCATTTTAGGTGATTTCTATCACAAAGATCACTTTTCTCATCTGATTATTCATTGATGTGTCCCTTTCAGCATTCCTACCCTAAATGATGGCAAGAGTTATAAAATATGTTCTAGATAGTGAAAATTACAAGTTGGACCCCTCAATTTGGGTAAATTGCATTTTACTCCAAATTAGGGTTTTCAAGCATGGGGATTGCTTCCACAGCTGCACCTTGGTGCTCAGGCTTGGGGAATCCCTCAAACTTCATCATAAACATCCTCATGATGTATCAACATCAAAGGAACATCTTAACTTGTGAGTTTTGCAAGTTAACCCCTTAAATTGGGTAATTTGCACATAGGTCCCTGCATACAACACAATGCTACAACTTTATACAAAAAGGAGCAAAATTTGAAATTATATGTTCCTGAGGAACTTAATTACATGCCAGGGAGTATTCACAAGTATATAATTACATATTTAGGCAAAACTTCCAGGGTTACGTTATAACCCAGGTCAGGGATGTTACAACTTTCATATGTCAATCCTATATAACCAATTATCTTATCTAAATTGGACATATAGGTTCACCTAAGTCTAGTCCTTCCATCCTTTTTGGTTGGAGATGAGATTGTCAATTTTTTTATGTAATAGTGGAAACACGCGGTGATCATCAAGGCTATAAGAATCACTATTGTCTTTTATGCATTTTTCAATAAGATGAACATCCTATGGCAACCTACAACATAGTTTAGGGTGATTGACCTTGAAAATAGCTATTACATCATTAAACTTAATAATAAAATTGATTACATGAAAGCAATGATCGGTGGTCCGTGGATGATTTTTGAGAGTTGCTTGTCCATCAACTCATGGACTCCCACTGTTAAACTGTTAGATCCCTATCCAAGGAAACTAGTTGTTTGAGTCTGAGTTGCCGACCTACCTATTTTCCTCTACCAAAATCATTTCCTCAACCACATTTGCAACATGGTTAGAAAAACCATTAAGATCGAGGCTAATACATAGCAAGACAATCAAGGAGAATTCGCTCACATGGTTGTAGAGGGGGATATTGCAAACCCCTCTTACCTACAATTTTCATCAATGGGGAGCACTTTCACCTTGAATACGAGAATCTCCCTCAAGTGTTCATGAGTTGTGATTGTCTAGGCCATGCTGATTTGAATGCATAAGCCCCAACAAAAAGTACTTGCACAGTGTCTACATCAATTCCTATCCCCATCCCTGGGTCGCTTACATGGTAGCCATCCATGCATAAAAGCACGAGCTTTGCCACACTCAAGCTAATGATGATGGACCCAGGAAAGTGACAACTAAAGGTGTCCTTGAAAATCCCTCACAGGATCATAATGACCGACCGATACCAGTCTCATATGATAAGGGTTCGACTTATGAGGATGATGACTAGGAAACAATCCTCAGTAATAAAACTTAGCAAAAGTAGTGCAAGAAAAAAGTCATTCTAATAGAATAAAAGAAATCCATGAAGGGAACCAGAGCCAAGGGGAAGAAATTCCATGTAACACAAAGTGTGGACTTTGTTTTTACACTCACTAGGAACAACAAAAGTGTTGGTCACTTGAATGTTGCTAATTTATGGTACTCACTACCGATTCCAATCCAGCATGGTCACTAATCCATATATTCTAACCAGGAAAGTATGAACAAGGTTGGAAAAGGGAGAGAGTGGATATGTGATTCTGAGGTATAGCTAAATAGTTTTCCAATCAAAATGCAACCCAGACTTAGTTTGAAAAAATGTAATAGATGATCAAGAAGACACTCACATGGGTAACTACTAGCCTAGTGAGCTCACCCTAAGGGCACTTCAATTCAATGATCCTCTCTCTCTCTCTCTCTCTCTATATATATATATATATATATATATATATATATATATATATATATATACATATACATACTCCTACTGAAGGTGAAAATATGAACATGGAGAAGGAAGAACGGTACTTGGGACTATGTACGACCTTACAATAAGTGCCCACTCCCCTTCTTTGTTTCCAATGAACATTATTTGATAGAACATACATGGATCTTGCCCTATAAGAAGATTTGATTAATCAAAGAAATGTAAATTTGCATAATATTAATATTATGATGATCGTAGAGCCAAGATTCAATGGTGGCATCGTGGATGTCGTTATTAAAAAACATGGATTCAACTCATCTCACAAAGTTGAGGCTACAAGTCTCTTCGGCATCATCTAGATCACATGCAGCAACATCATTGTTGTTTTGATATCATCCTCAGCCACTGGCAGTTTGTGTAATGTAAATTAAACAAGTCCTGGTACCTCACTATCGTCTATGCTAGACCTAATCCTTCCAAATGAAAGTTCTTGTGGGAATGACTAGAGAACCTCTCCTTCGTTACCCAAAATGCCTGGATAGTGATGGAATATAATAAATATGCTCAACATTAATGAAAATAAAGGGGGCAAGTACTTGGAGAAGTAATCCTACGCTAGATTCAATGTTTCACTAAACATGAGATTATCCAACCTGAGATCTCAAGGTCCACCCTTAACCTTCTGATGTTTGAAACTTCTTGAAAAATAAGACTTTGTGACTGCTAACTCTTAATGAATCAATATATTTGACACTATCCCAGTCATGGTGCTAGCCAGACTATACTCTAACCATAGATCACTCCTTCTTTCTTGTGGGAGCAAAGAGCCCAGAAACCATAACTTCATAACCAAAGCAATATGGAACCTAATACCCAAATTCAACAGGTAGCTCCTTCTAAATGGAGTGAAGGAAAGAACTATAAGGACATGCTCGATGCCTTCAGTTCATGTGAAATTAAATGGGATTCACTTTGTACTACAAAGACACAAAAAGAGAATCATAATCTTCTCTCTCATATTAGTAGATCTATTAACTCTTCAAAACTAAATGACCCATCTATCCCTCTATAGAAGAGATATCACCAAATACTATCGAAGACAGAGGCAGACTACTAGCAACATGCACATATAGATTGTTTACGATTTGGTGATGGCAACACCAAATGTTACCAAGCATATGTCAAAACTAGGAATGATAATAATAAGATCACATGTTTGATGAATGGTGATGGAGTGTGGGTTACAAACATTGATGATATCAAGTGGCTTCTTCATCACTACTTTGACGACCACATGATGATGCATCAACAATCAAATCAACATTGCATCTAGAACTACATTAGCATATTCCCCGGTATCAACTAAGACACTTATGACTACTTATTGTCCATCCCTAGAGTGGAAAAGATTCAACAAGTTGTCTTCAAGATGATGCCTATGGAAGCTCCAAACCTTGATGGAAACTACACTGACTTCATTTAAAGGAATTCGACCAAGGCTGGACCATCCATCGTCTGTACATTCACTGATAGCTTCACTTATGACACGATTACTCCATCCATAGTGGATTCCTACATGGTGCTCATCCCTAAATTATAAGTGCCTTAGCAGTGTAGTGATTTATGCCTTATGTCACTCAATAATGGATGCTTCAAGCTCATATCTAAAGTGATAGTTGAATTTTTCAAACCTTACCTTGATTCTCAGATTCCCCCAACCCAATCCATCTCCATCCTTGGATGAATAATTAGTGATAATATCCTTCTCTTCTATGAGGTTATTCACTCCATGAGAATTTGAGAAACCAAGAAGCACACCATGTGCATCAAATTGGACCTTGACAAAGCATTTGACAAGATGAACATGGACTTCATACATTATACTTTAAAATGAACTTGTATGGCAGATAGGTTGTGTAACCTCATCATGTGAATTATACCTGGGTCTTCACTTCCATCCTATGGGAGGGTGCCCCACTTCCTACTTTCAAGACCTCTCTGGGTTTGTGGTGGGGAAATCCAATCATCTAATATGTCTTTGTTATGTGTATGTAAAGGTTGAGTTAGGCCATCAATGTCTTTCTTCATCTGTTCTTCAGCTATCCTCAACATGCCCAAAAATTCTGACAATGGCTTGTCTTGATTGTTCATGTTGTAGTTCATGACAAAATGATTATATGATTAGGAAACAATTGTACAATCACATCAGTGGCCAACTCTTGACCTAGAAGGAATCTCAACTTGGATAGGCTTTCCACATACACAATCAAAGTGAGTTACGGGTGCCAACTGAGTCTCCCTCTTTCATCTTGCTCCTAAATAAAGCCTTGAAGACATCATATCTCTCCTATCTCGCTTGATGCTGATACATGTTCTTGAGATGTGTTACCATCTCCATGACATTCATGTTCTCATGCTGCTCTTGCAACTCATAGTTCATTGAGCACAATATCAGGCACTTGACATCCATGACATCATCAAGGTGCTTCTTGTAAGTATCCTTTTTAGACTTGGGTGCATTTGAGGTGGGTTCCGTTGGCTGTGGTGTTTCAAGGATATAGAGCTTACGCTCATGTGTTGCAACAATTCTCAGCCTCCTAAACCAGTTTTGAAAGTTGGTTCTGATAAGTTTGTCCTTCTCAAGGACCGATAGCATTGAGAAAGTGTGGGTATTGTTTGCCATTTGATTGCTATATAAGAAAAGGTTTGCATTTAGTCTAAAACATTTTGACTAGTAAAGATTTGATAAATGATATTAATTAGGCCTTTAATTAATTAGGCTCCCACTATTTTATTCAAATTGATAGCCCTCACTATCAACTCGAAAGGTTGTAGTGTACAACCTTCTAGTGAGTCAAGATCCAAAATAATTGGATCAATGCATAACCAATGCCACAGTCAAAGACCAAATATTAAGGTAGGCAACTTTTGCCAATTGCATCATTTGCAACTCTTTCATAGATGATCATGTACAACTCATTGCCATGATGCATATGTGTGCCTCTAGATACTTGATCCTATTAAGATTCCCTAATTAAGTCCAACCCATAAGACAACATGATGAGTGTGCACCCTGCAGAGGCAGAACCACACAACCACCATCACACTTCCACAAGAAAGATAGTGTACCACACAGAGGTGTGCCCACACATAGTCGATCAAGTGTTTCATGTGTGTTGCTTTATAGAAGGCAACTAAAACTTAATATTACTGATTGAGGGGTTTTATTAATACATATACATACCCAAACACCACATACTTATGGTATGTATCATATACTACTATATCCATAACCAAAAACGATAGACATGCAATCACAAACACAAATATATTGATTATTGCCATACTATTGTAATCCTTTGGAGAAACAAAGGATTATGGTCCACCTAGGGTCTTATGCATCTCAAGCAACAACATCTGTGAATCAACCTGTAAGGATCAACATTACAATGAACAACTTCATGGATTCTCTGTGGGGTTGGAACTTCAAGCTGCTTCTTAGAATTGTATGTTCATATTGATTTTCCATGGATGCTCCTTGGAGTTGGATCTTCAATTTGTTTCTTGGAATTGGATCTTCATGGTGCTTGTCCAAGTATGCTCCTTGGAGTGGAATCTTCAAGTGACCTTCTTATTTGAAGTTTACAAAGACTAAAACTAGTCCTATCTCTATTACATCATATGAGTACAAAAATAAAGGGAAATAATTAATTATACTTTGAAATAAGAGATGAGGCTCAACATGCAAGCTGAATACTTTATACAAAGGATACACATGCAATTGTAATACATCCATAGTATTCTCAAACAAACATATCCACAAGATTGACATACACATTCATTCACAACATTCACGAAAAGGGATACTAGGCCATAATTGTGCATAGATTCACCACATAAAACCAATTTTAAAGGCAACTTGTATGATATCATAGGTATATACACATATATGTATGTATATATATATGCGGGTATCCCACTGCCTGGTTAGCGGGTAGGGTTCCAGGGGAGGCCTCCCCTCACGGGGTCTCAGGGGCAGAGCCCCTAAAAGGTCTACATAATTTTACTTCCGTGCACTTAGGAAACTCAGTATTTTCCATAGTCGACCCCGTCTGAAATGTCAAAAATAGAAGCCTACGGTGTATGTGGAATTAGGCTTAGATTTGCATATTAGCAATTTTAATTTGCATCGTATGCAACATTGAAAACAATATAAAGTGATTTGAACATATCAAAATAAATAAAAATATGTCGTAGATCGATGATGCTCTGATACCACTGTTGGGTTTTTTTGAGAAAACATGCGCGGCAGAAGCAAAACAAAAGAAAACCACACAACCCGAAACATGATCTCATCGACAAAAACATATTCAAAAAGAGTGTTTGTGAGATATAACTTATTGTAGAGCTAGTCTGGCAATGTCCCATTACACGATGGTGTGAAACGTTGTTGGCCTACACAGACAAAACTTCTCTCCCATTTGCTGAGTGTGTCATAAGAAGATTTGACGACGCTCTTTTCATGATGTGATGTACTCCATTCGTAGCGCATACAGATGGTCATTGATGTACTCTAAATGCAGACGTCTCAGTGTATGTGTTTCTACTTCATCCACACGGATGGACTGAAACTCCACATCACACTTCCCAAGCCAATGAGAAGGAGATGTTTCTGTGCAGTGATTTGCTAGCGTCGCGTTGCTCTCATTTCTCTCATGAGGACGGTGACGGCTAGGGTTTACGCATGTGAGCGTAAACTGAAAAACCTCTCTCAATATCTTATATTGATATTGTCTGTCAAGCCCCTCTAAATAAGAGATGAGAGGAAGTAGGGTTTCCTAAACCCATTGGTAAATAAAAATATTGCATCAATTAAAATTCTCATGGATTAATTAGAACATTCAGGAATTAATTAATTAATCAAATAATCACATTAATTGATTAAATAATATCTGACTCCATGCAATCACTCGGGATGGCTTTATGGGCATGTATACCAACAAGGAGATTCATAATAGATGGACTATGAGGCACTTATCCCAATCTGGCCAGATCACCCTTGCCAAGTCCACTCTCCAAGCTATTTCCACAAATAGCATGCAGTATGTCAAACTTTCTCAACAACTATGTCACCACATTAACAGGCACATTAGGAAGTTCATCTGGTCTGGTTGCGGGGACAATCGGAAACACGCACATGTAGTTTGGAGGAAATTATCATCATACAAAGATGTAGAAGGTCTTAGCATAAAGATGCATGATATCAAAATCATGCTCTGATGTTAAAGAATGTTTGGGTCTTTCTTAACAAACCCTCTAAACTATGAGTGACGTTTATGAACGACAAATATGTCCCGGGAACCTCCTTTTCCACTTGGCCCTCCTCTTCAGCAAGGAGTTTCATTAAGAGGAATGTTGTTAACATTAAAATTCGATGTCATAATGTGATCAATAATGGTGTTACCACAAACATCTAGAGAGATAAGTGATTTGGTGGTAAATTAGTCAGTGATTATGCCTTAGACTGGTACATACTTGATGATCTCAATGACCTTAAGTCAGCTCCAAGTTGTGTACAAATGGTGAATGGGAACAAATTTATTAACAACTTTCTATCTCAAGGTAGTTGGATTGACATAACATCCATGCATGGGCTTGTAGCCTCCTCAGATGATGATACCTAGTCATGGCCTCTGGTATCGATGGGTCACTCTTGCTCAACTTACAGATGGATGTGCAATAATAAAGAAACTCCCATGCTAGGAAATTGGAACTGGATATGGACTTCTAGACTTCCAAAGAGGATGAAGGTGTTTCTCCAGTATCTCCAACACAAAGGTTTACCTAAAATAATTGAAAAATAGCACCACCATTTTGAATTTTTTGAAACATGTAGTATCTGCAACAATGAGAAAGATAATTTGTTGCATATATTGCATGATGGCCCCCAAAGCAAGGTTGTTTGGCTTCTACTACCTGTCAATATTAGCCATTTTCATCTACCTAAGGATGCACGGGCATCACAATGCATGATGGGACATAATGATAGCACTATTACACATGAATTATGGGTCATTACTTGCTAATATATTTGGTACTACCGCAATGAATTCCTCCATCAACACAAACTAAAAGTTGCCTTCACTCAAGTCAACTATACCCATTTTCGAACGACCACAATCTTAGTCCTTCCATACAATCAGCATCGTCATAAACATAAGGTGATTCCCACATAGTTGGTTGATCAAAGGGAGGTTTGTTTGCTGGTCGGTGTAGTCTGTCGACATGTGATGTCCAAATACGTTATTGGCCTTCATGTTCTCAACAACAATGATAATTCCTTGTTGGGAAAGTGTTAGCCATAGCTTCCACTTCTATCTTGTCAGTCGATATATAGGTGATTCTACATGCCTTACAGATTTGTGAGGAAAGAAATCAACCTCCTTTTATGTACTAATTAATTCTCTACAAGACATCACCTCTCTTAGTAAGCCTGACAAAACACCAACCAAATGCAGACCGCATGCGAGAAGAGCAAGGACACTCATTGAAGGTGAAGTCGTAGACAAAATCTTTTACATATCATGCAAAGTAAATACCTGATTAGATCTTATCGCCAAGCATACCCTAGCTACAAGTCGATCATGTAATTTTCATTCTACCCTACCTGATTGGTTATTTAATGGCCCCTAGGGCTGATATACCCTCAATTTTATCTACAATAGAGAGTCAAATCAATAAAAGTTAATCTCTAGTTTTTTCCAGAAAAATATTATGTATAACCTAGACAAATAGCATTTACTCATAGAGCATATACAACAACCTTTTTGTATCATCTTTGCCAACTATTTTAGCTTTATAAGAATTTAATTATTCACCAAATACATTTATCGTCTCGTAGTGAAAATCTATAAAGATAATAATGCCATTCAGTATCACTACTAAAACAATTTGTGCAACCCACATAGTATTTCTTACATGGACATAAAAGCTTCTCATCCCCATTCAAATAAGGGGTAATCAAGAAATTGATCAATCTATAATTATAAGGTGAACAACTATATATAAGTAATTGAAACAACTTTTAGTAGGAGTTGGCATACTTTTTTGACTCTTCAAGAATTAGTAGTCATATATGTCGCAAGTGTGAAGCTTAAAAGGATGTTGTCTTACGGTGCTTTATTAAGTAGATTGTATAAAGAGGGAGATGGGTGTAGTCGAGCACATATAAAAATAAACAGCGATCATGAAACTAGTGAAGGCAACATAAGGTAGAAGAACTACTATCGTAAGTCCAATGGAAGCTACATATTAATGTCTAATCTAACTAAGATTGTTACAAAATCAATCAGAGCAACAGCAAACTCCTTATGTCAACGAAGATTTGCAGCTGTAATTGTGTAGTAAAAAGATAACAGATATCCAATAGTAGAAACCCGTAGTACATTAAAAAGTGCTTCTAAAAAATTTGTCAACATATTGACTACGAAACCGCGATGCCAATCCTTTTCTACTCCTCTCGAAAAGCGTATTGCTCCTTTGCTTTCTTCCTGAAAAAGAGCGGACACAAGCTGATTATTTCCCATATGAGGATATTGACACCAATATACTATAATATTTTCACATACCAATACTTTTCACGCAGTAAACCAAACAGCCTGAATGTGACCATGTTCGTTGTTGGAAGCCAAATGATGGCAATGACCCTTGACCACTGGCTCTTGAAGTAGACATCACCATACCGGATGCTAGTGGCAGACGCAGTGTAAAGATAGCTTGCATCAATCAATGCCTGAATATCCACAAATGTAGAAACTAGCATCTCAATAGCGAATAGAAGTGCCTCACAAACCATCAACCAATAGATCTTCCCTATCTTCAATACTATGCATCTGATCCATTCCTTATCCTCAATCCATAAAAATCCGTGGAGCATGAATCCATACAACATGCAATACAATAGGGATCCAAATATCATTCCTACTTGCATAATTTTTTTTTGTCCAAGGTGTTGTTGGAACTATGTCACCGTATCCGGTTGTGGTAGTGGATACCACATCTAGATACAAACCATAAAGGAATATATTTCCATCCTTATCTTCATTGTTGAATTTAAAACTTCCAGGGGCCAATGTTAGACATGTTGCCACAAGAACCACTACAAGCGTGACAAAAATAATTGGCAAATAGAGTAGCCAACGAACCCTACACATATAATATTTTAAATTCATCATTTTCTTTCTCAAAGTTGTAATGCATGAATTAGAAAGAAAAAAAGAGTTCAAATTTTTTTTTAGAAAATGATCATTTAAGTTTAAAATAGTTGTTTTCTCTTTTGGTTCACACTAAATGTATGAGACTTTAGATTAGATCACTAAAAAACCTACTAAAATATTTAAGTGGTTGTTTGATATTGTTTAACCTAACATTAAAATGTATCTCAGATAACATCATCTATTAGAAACACAAATAATTTTGGAATCACATCTTATGCAATGAAAATTAATATAAATAAACCTCTTTTGGCTTTGTTAGATGTGCCTTGATTCTTCATCCATTTGTCTTTCCCGAACCCACTTTAGTCTCTATCCACGATCTTAGGTGGGGGCATGTTGGGACCAACCCATGGTTGCCCCATACCAAAATGACATTTTCAAATCAAATCACAATTCCAAGAGCTTCCTTTACTTCATTTTAGATTGTCCATAATTTATTTGGAGTATTGTATTTTTGCTATATAATATGGTCATTTGGATGTTTTTTTGCATCGAGATATATATGTTTTGTTTAAGCTTGTGTGGAGGTCTATTTTTCTATACCCCTAATCTTTTTGAACAAAAAATGGGGCCATGGTGGGACCAACCCATCGTTCCATCTTATGCAGGATATCGTACATAGAGAAGATGTGACAATTTTATGAGTTCCAACCAAAAGCAATTATGCTAACCCCTTGAACAAAATCACTTTCATAACAGAAGTATGATGCCCATGTTATATCACTTGGGATTATGTTCATGACTGATTGGCTCAAAGTACAAGTGGGAGTTTGTTGGTATGTATGCCCAGAGAGCCAATCATATGATAGTTGCAATGGCATATCTTGTAAATGATTTTATTATTAATAAAGGCAATCTTCGTCTATATGTTTTTTCAATTATGAGATAATGGTATAAAATGATGGATGTCTAAATAATGATGTTACTTTATTAATATGTCTTCAAGTTGAGGATCTGAACAATGAGATCATTAGTATGATAATAGTACATACATTCTTGTTATGTCCCTAGTCAGATATTATTGCGAACACTAATAGACAATAATAATACTTAAGACTAGAGTATGGGTTGGTTGATGATTGAATCTCATTAGTCATGATATGAGATATCAAACCAAGCACATAGATACTTGTGATGGAATTGTGTATTAGACAGATCCTCCTTGAGAGTGTTGTATGGAAACCACTATGTGGTAGTCAGAGTCAAATCTCAAAGTGATAGTATATGATTGTGGTTCATATAACTACAATCACTGCACTCATCACATGTCACATTGTACTTTGACATCACCCACCTTAAATAAGGTATTCCATGAAGGTGATACTCATTTAGTGTATGTCACATTGGGATTGACTATGAACGATGTAGAGGGGATCTATCCCTCCTACTAGATATGTTATTTGGTGCCACTTGATAAGAGACACTGAGAAGTATATGGTCAATCTCATGTAAATCAATATATGATATGTGAGCTCACATGAATCTCAGATAGTCTACTCTAGCTCAAGGAATATGGATTGAATGTTGAAGAGGATGATGATTCAATGCCTTGAGTTCTATTTGGATATAAGAGATAAAGGAACTATACGATCACAGTTAACATAACAAATAGATTATACATTGATCTTGTTCTCCAACTTTCCAATTACTTGGGTAGAAATGGTGTGTTTCTAGATATCGCTCATTGCTTGTGATGTCATAAGTTAGTTATGGACATTTACTATCAATGTAATTTATTCATGAATGATGTTTAACTTGATTACTAAAGTGTTTGGCAATTCAACTAAAAGAAGATTGGTTGTCAGATTCCTAAAACAATTAGTTCACCTTATGAACCAACTAGTTCAGATACATGAACTTCCAAAATCAAGTTGTGATCTGATCGGTTGGTTGGTCAATGAGATTACATCAATGATTGATGCTAATGTCATGTTGTGCATTCAGATATAAAAATTCAATGTGTTTGTGAATATGAAACATAGTGACTCAATCTTCAATATTAAAATGACTAGTTCAAAAATGAATCGACATGTTCACCATTGTAGCTTTCAAAATTTCATGAAATTTTGTCTCTTAAACTCCCAGATCAATTGGAAACATCGACCATGGACATCCTATATAAACTGGGGTAGTTTAGGCTTTTAGATACACAACAACAAGCTCATATAATGTTTATCCTCTTTAGTTGTGGTAACCAAGAGAGTCTGAATAAGTCTTACCCAAAATGGAGAGGCATTAAGGTAGAGACAACAAAGAGAGAATAAGTTAGTGCTAGCACATTACATTTGAAGGGACGACTCCTTCTCGTTGGCCTTGGTGCACAACAGGGAGTTCATAGTGGTCTGTGTGGACTATGATAAAGGTAGAGATGTCAGAAGGACAAAAACTACTGTCATCCATGGTAATGTTGCCTCGACTATTGTCTATATGCAACTTGTGAAATAAGCAAACCTCTGTAAGAGTTATCAGTGGACTTTCTCCAGGACTAGGTATATATCTTGCCAATTCTCCTTCCCAATCCATTATTATTGATGGATCCGTTGGTAAAGGGGAATATGGTGAGTAATTTTGTTTGTTTCTATTGCCATATCTAATGATCTAATTCCGTACAATGATATAAGAGTAACACCAATTTACTATGTTTTGGGATTAATCGACATGATCAGATTTTTTTCACTATACTATGTCAATATTTAAAATGATTAATGTGCACATCCAATTAAATACAAGATACGATCTCTCTCTCTCTCTCTCTCTCTATATATATATATATATATATATATATATATATTGTGCACACACACACGCATATATATATATGCACATACATATAAATATGTATATCTATATATAACACGATATGCAATATGTATGTGCTGCCTTAAAAATGTATTGATGTTGATTGGAAGCATGGTTATGGCCTATATCCATGGACTTTTGTGCTTGGTTGAATGATTTAATTCTTGTTTTATAAATCACTCTGCATGCCATCATCTATAAATTTTTATATGTAAAATTATTAATGTTTTCCTTTTTATACTCCCCTCTAACGGTAACTTGAGGTTTCCTTTTATAATATCATAAGTTAAAAAGGAATAGGACAAGCTTATTTCCTATTATAGTAAAAGATGGTTTTCTGCACCAGACTCAGATGACAAACTGATCAACTGGAGGATGGAGGAGGTAGACAACATGATGAACCAATCGACTGGTTTGCCCAACCAATCTACTGGGGGAGTCCAAATGTTGCTTGAACCTTTGAACCATATAAATATTTCAAAATATCAAGTTACCAACCAAGAGATCAATCAATCGACTCAAGAATTGAACTGATCAACTATGACTGGTTCTAGCATAGAATTTTGAAATATAGGTTATAAATATGATACAGGCATTTGGTGGTAGAAATTCTTTGTTGCTCCAAGGAATTACAATAGTATGTCAATAACCATCACTCTTGTTTGTGATTGCATATTTTTATTTATGGGTATAGCATGTATATGATACATATAAAAAGTATGTGGTGATTGGATATGTATATGTATTTATCTATATATAAAATCTCACACTTAAATATTAAGTCTTAGATGCTTTTCATTAGCAACACACATGAAAATCTTGATCAACTAAGCATGGAAATGCCAAGCGTGGTACGTTGTCTATCTTGTAGAAATGTCATGGTAGTTTTGTGAGCCTACCAAGCAGGGTACATTTCAATCATGTTGGTTTTTGGGTCAGGCTTAACTCGTAGACCTTAATGGGATTAAGTGCCTAGAAGAATACAGATAGACTATATTAAAGAGTTGTGCATATCATATATCTAAGAATTGCATAAGATGAAATTGCCCAATGTACCGTAATATTTGATTATGGATGGCACTAGTGGAGAAATAATGCAATTCATTGGGTCTTGGCTCACTAGAAGGTTGTACCCTACAATCTATAGAATTGATAACTGAGGGTTATCAAATTGAACAAAATAGTGGTAGAAATAATTAATTAAATGTATTATTTTTTAATCAAATCAAAAAGAAAGGGTTTTGACATATTGCAAATATCTTTTTTAGAAACAAATGGCAACCAAAATCACATTTTCCTTGCAACCAATCCTTGAGAAGGAAAAGTTGAATGGAAATCATTTCCATGATTGTTGAAGGAAGTTGAGAATTGTTCTCACACAAGAGTGCAATCTATATGTGGTAGAGACACTAGAGCCATATGAACCTACTCCCACTATGCCTAAGGCTAATAGGGATGCTTACAAGAAGAACTTTGAAGATGTTGTGGATGTCTAGAGTATGATGTTATGCTCAATGAACTATGAGTTGCAAAGAAAACATGATATGGATGTTCTTGATATGGTAACACATCTTAAGAGGATGTACCAAGATTAGGCAAGATAAGAGAGATATGATGTCTTAAATCTTTGTTCCAGTACAACATGACAGAAGGAGATCGGGTAGGTCCCGATGTGCTCAAACTGATTGGGCATGTGGAAAAGTAAAATAAATTAGGATTTCCCTTGGGTTAATATTTGGCCACAAATTTCACTCTATAGTCATTTATAGAGTCATACAACTAGTTTTTTCATGAGCTACAACATGAACAATTTTGACAAGTTGTTGTCAGAATTGATTGGCATGTTGAGAACCGTTGAGGTGCAAAATTGAGAAGGACAAACCCAAATCTATGATGATGATAGTAAAGGAAACAAAAAGTCCAAGGGTAGGCAAAGCTAAGAAGATTTCTAAAGATGACCAAAAGTCCAAGCCTTCAACACTCAAAGAAAAGGGAGGGGTGACCAAAGGAGGAAATTGTCACCACTCTCACTAGGTTGGACACTGCAAAAGGAATTTCCTTCTTTTTCTGGAGGAATTGAGAAAGAAGGAGGGGATAAATATCTCCACTTCATCTATTTATATTATTGAGATAAATATTTTTACTTCTTCATTGTTGGTACTAGATAATGGATGTGGATTGTATGTTTCAACATGCATGATTTGAAAAGAAGTAAGCCTATAAGAAAGGGTGAGGTTGAAGTGCCTATTGCAGATGGGAGAAAGAGTCACTGCCACATCAGCTGGAACCTATAATTTATCTCTGCCCAGGGGGCTTCTAAAAGAGTTAGAGAACTGCTATTTTTACCTATTATCATTACAAACATCATTTCTATATCTTGTATGGACAAGAATGGATTCAAATTTATTATAAAGAATGGAAGATGTTCTATTAGTAAAGATAGGATCTTTTATGGTGTTATGGTCTTTATTTTCTAGATCTAGAGGAAAATGTTTATAACATTAATACCCAATGACTAAAACTCTATATCTCAAACAAAACATAATTTTGCAATTGGCATTTAGGTCACAACAATGTGAAACACATATTTAGACTCCATAAAGATGGATACTTGGACTCCTTTTACTTTGAGTCAATAGAGACATGTGGAACTTTTTTATTGGGCAAGATGATCAAAGCTCCTTTCACTAGTTGCATTGAGAAAATGAGTGATTTATTGGGACTCATACATATTGATGTATGTGGACCATTTCTAAAAAATGCTAGAGGTGGTTACAAGTACTTCATTACCTTCACAAATGACTTCAGTAGACATGGGTATGTTTACTTGATGAAACATAAGTTAGAACTTCTTGAAAAGTTCAACAATTTCATGAATGAAGTACATAATCAACTAGGTTAAGGTATCAAGAACTTTATTTTGTTCGAGGTGGAGAGTACATAAGCCAGGAGCTTGAGGACCTTTTGTGAGGTTGTGGTATTGTATCATAATGGACTTCACCGGATCACTATAGCATAAAGGTTTATCAGAAAGAAGGAACTGTACATTACTAGATATGGTGTGGTCACTGATGAGTTTTGCTAACCTTTTGACTTCCTCCTGGTGACATGATCTTGAAACTACAATGTTTATACTAAAACATGCACCATCTAAATCAGTTCAAATGATACCATACGAGATATGGTATGGGAAATGTCCCAATGTGTCTTTTATGAAGATTTGAGGATGTGAAGCTTAAATGCAAAAGAAGTTACCTGAAAATCTTGGACCCAAATCTGATAAATGTTTAGTTGGATATCCTAGAGTAACAAAAGGATATTAATTCTATACCCTAACTGACAACAAAGTGTTTGTTTCTAGAGATATTATATTCCAAGAAAAGGAATTTATTTCCAAAGGAATTAGTGGGAGAAAAGTGGAACTCGATGAGGTTCAAGACTGATAAGAAAACATTAAATTGAAAGAGCTAAATGAGAAAAAAGGAGAATCACAAAATTTGTGGAATCTCAAATTCCTAATGAAACACAAGAATACCACATATCTAGTAGGATATGTCATGAGCCTAAAAGATTTAGTTATCTTTTGACTCAAGAAGGCAATCAATTGGTCATCAATGATGAGCCAAAGACCTACCTAAAAGCTATAAAAGGACTCGAGTCTAAGAAGTGGCTTGAAGGCATGAGATCTGAGATGGAATCCATGTACATTAATAAGGTATGCACCTTGGTGGATCCATTTGAAGGAGTAAAATCCACAGGGCACAAGTGCGTCAATTAGAAGAAGACTGACATAGATGGTTATGAACAAACCTATCAAGGTCGATTGGTTGCAAAGGATTTCAGACAATTTCAAGGTGTTGACTATGAAGAAACCTTTTCTCTAGTAGCCATGGTTAAATCCATCAAGATTCTCTTTTCATCTTATTATGGCTATAATATTTGGCAGATGGATGTTAAAACTACATTCCTTAATGTGAATCAACTTGAGGATGTCTACATGACACAATCCACTGGTTTTATAAATCCAAAGGATGCAAATAATGTATGCAAGGTACAAAGGTCAATCTATGGATCGTAGCAAGCATCTTGGAGTTGGAATCTTCAATTTGAAAAAAAATTAAATAGTTTGGCTTTAGTCATAATGAAGATGAACCATGTGTTTACAAGAAGGTTAGTGGGAGAATGATTATATTCCTCATATTGTATGTAGTTGACAAAATATTGATGGGGAATGACATCCCTACTTTAAAATTGGGAAAGGCATGGGTAGGAAATACATTCCATATGAAGGACTTAGGTGAAGCATCTTATATCTTAGGAATCAAGATCTATAGAGATAGATCTAGAAGGCTTCTTTGTCTAATTCGGAGGTTCAACATGGAAAAATCAAAGAGTGGAAACTTTCCAGTGTATTATGCAATTATTGTCTCAAGTGCTCAAAGTCCCAATTCTTAGAAAAAAGGGAACGCGTGAGTAACATTCCAAATGTGTCTGCAATTGCATCTATCAGTCTCTCACCCAGATGTCTCAAATTCCTTGAGCATGACAAGTATATACCAATCAGATCCTGGTGAAGGACATTGGAATGCTATAAAGAACATGCTTAAGTACTTGAGAAGAACTAAGGAATAGTTCCTTATCTATGGTAGAGATGTAGAGTTGGTGGTAAAAGACTACATCGATGCAAGATTTCAAACTAAAAAAGATGACTTTGGATAGCAAGATAGGTTTTTGTTTTACCTCAACAATTCAACTCTAAGATGGGAGAGTTCAAAGAAAATAACATCTTTTTATTCTACACATAGGTCTAGTATATTTTTGCCTCACAAAAATAAAGGAACTTGTTTGAATCAAGAAGTTTGTCACTAAACTTGGGGTGGTTGCAAGCCTCATCAATGCATGACAAATATATTGTGACAACAATTGATATTGCACAAGCTAAGAAACCAAGATTGCATCATGTTTCCAAGCACGTAGTACATAGCTTTAGCTCATACGAGAGGTCATATAGCGAGGAGATGTGAAGATTTGCAGCGTACCTGCAGAAAGCAATGTTGATGACCCATTGACAAAAGTAATTTCATAGAAGAAGCATGATGGTCATATAAGATAATTTAAGATTAGATTCATGGTTGATTTTCTCTAAATGCAAATGGGAGTTGTTGGTATGTATGCACAAAGAGCCAATTGTATGATGATTGTAACGACATATGTTATAAATGATTTGATTAATAATAAAGGAAATCTTTGTCTATATGTTTGTTCATATATGAGATGATGGTATAACATGATAGATAACTAAATCATAATGTTACTCAATGACATATGTCTTCAGGTTGAGTATCTCAACCATGAGATCATATGTATGATAAGAATATATACATTATTTTTATGTCCCGTCATATATTATTGTGGAAGCTAATAGACATCAATAATAAATAAGACTAGGGTGTGTCTTGGTTGATGACAAAATCTCATTAGTCACAATTTATGATGTCAAACCAACCACATAGAAACATTTTACAGAACAATATATCAGAAAAACCCACTTTGAGAGTGATGCATGTCAATCATTGTATGGTAGTCTGAAATGGCTCTCATAGTGATATTGGTGATTGTGGTTCCTAGACCTAAAGTCACTAAACTCATCACATGTTGTTCCTTGTACGTTGACATCACCAAATGTGGCTTTGAATAAGGTTTTCTATTAAGGTGATGCTTGGGTACTATGTGACACATGGGTTTGACTGTGGTTGGTGTAGATGGGGTTGGTCCCTCTATTGAAGTTGATATGCGGGACACTTGATAAGTGAGACTGAGAAATGCATGGCCATACTGATGTGAATCAATATCTGATATGTGATCTCACATGCATCTCACACAATCTTCTCTAGTTCAAGGAACATCACTTTAATGTAGAAGATGATGATGATTCCATGCCTCAAGTTCAATTTGGATATCAAAGACAAAGGAACTATATGATCATGGTAACACTAATCACAGATTGTCGTTTGAAGTTGTTTTATATTTTTCCAATTACATTGATAGAAATGAGTGTTGCTAGATAACAACCATTGTTGTGATGTCATAATTTTAGTTAAGGAGATTTACTTCCAATGTAATATTTTAAATAAGATTGGGAATCAGAATCAAAAACTTATCCATTCACCTTGTGAAGCAACCGGTTTAGGTTGCCAACCGACATGTTGGTTGGCTAGAGAGATTAGATCAAGGATTGATATTGATGTCATGTGGTTCATAAAGAAGAAATTAAAATCCAATGTATTTGTGAATAGGAAACCTAGTGACCCGATCAATTCAAGGATTTAACCAACTAGTTTACATGTCAATTGATTGGTTCACATGTGAACTAATCGGTTCAATATTGAACTGACCAGTTCACCATTTGTAGCTTCTGAAAAATTCATGAACTCTCTTTTCATTGACTCCCAGATAAACTGGAGTCCATGGCCCTACCTATCCTATATAAAGGGGGCATTCTCATATTTCTGAGACACAACAATAAGCTCTGATAATTGTTGTCCTCTTTGGTTGTAGTAACCAAGAAAGTATGGGCAAGTCTTACCCCAAAAGGGAGAGACAACAAGGGAGAGATAACAAAGGGAGAGAAAGTCAACACTAGTACACTTACATTTGAAGGAGATGATTGCTTCCTGTTGGCCTTGGAGTGCAATGAGGATTTCTTGATTGGCTGTGTGGACTACAGTAGAGTTGAGGAGGCCATTGCCACCTGCTAGGAGGATAACAACCACCTCCCTCTATGGTGGTGCCACCTCGATAGTGGTATGTATGCAACTTGCAAAAGAAGCACACCACTACATGAATTGTCACTGGACTTGCTCTAGGACTAGACATATATCTTGCCAACCCTCCTCCTCAATCCATAGTTATTCATAGATCCATTGGTCAAGAAAAATATGATGATAATTTTTTTTGTTTTCATTGTCATATGTGATGCCATAATTCTTTACAAATAGAACATACTTAATCAAGAGATACCACTTAATCCTTTTCATGATTTCCTTATTATCCATGGATAAGAAAACAAAAATTGTACCATCAAGATATTTTTCAGAAAGCGAAGATGTCCATATCAAATTTTGGACAATCAACTAACAGTGTCAATGTTATTGAATGCACATATGTATAGATTAAAAATTTGGTATAATTATTTGTGTGGTGTCAACATGGGTGTATAAAGTTGGTTCTCACATAGGAAAGTCATGGTTTATTGTGGTTGTCATCATATATCAAAACCAATACAGGCTCAAATTAATGATAAAATGTTGGACCAACAATCAACCAAGGTAAAGAAAAGATCAATTTTAAGTGATCTTAAGTAAAACCTATCAAAATTTAACTCGAGTTAAAGAATTTGGTTATTAAATATATAATAGAAACTATAAGTATACAATTAACTAGTTATGGAAGTTTCAATAAAAGTGAAGAAAGTTATTATTTTGAAATCTTGTTAGAAAAATCTAGTAGATCTTTTTTGTCAATCGAGTACAAACAATTTTGAACATAATTATAGTACAATCATGAAGTAGTGAACACCTAGTTCATTTCTAGTGATATCATGGGATGTGTTTTGAATCATCTATATGAATGACATGTGATGTAAATAGTAGTATGATTGATTAAATATGATTTTCCATGTAGTTAAAGAAACAACTTGGAATATGGATAATTGGACAGCCAAATAATTGTTGATATATGCATGTATGTTCATGTTAGGCATATTGACTGTAAATATATAGCACATATTAGGAAAATCAAATGAGATCAAAATGTGAATTTTTACTAATTCCATACATGCTTCTATTTTTTTGACAAAAAGAATTTTTACTTGCAAATAATACTAGAAATTTAGATGTTGGGAAATCTAAGTGAATGTCAATGTACGAGAAAAATATGTCTTCACATAATTCACTTTGAAATTGAAGTTGTTTAAGTCTACAATCCTAGGAGTTTCAAGGCTCTTTGTTGGAAAGGATATTGCTAAATAATTAACAAAAAAATAAGAAAAAGAAGTATAACTAGATGGAGGTGTGTATGTACTCAACTAAAAATCCATTGAAGTGGTGAAGAAGCATTTCTTTGGGGTAAATGGAGATAGAGGAAAATTATTAACAAACATATTACAAGATTTAAATGGAAGGAACTATGGGCTCAATATCCAACTTAGTTGAGTCGGAGAGTTATTAAGTGGAGTAATTGGACCAGTCAATAAACTTACTTAACTATTAGATAGGAAACTCATTCTAGTGTCATTTCACATATTTATTAGGTGATCAACCAATTCTTCCTATAAGTATGTCAATAAAATATAAAAGAAACCTTAATCTCAAATCACACCTTCATTATAAAAAAACCATAAACTAAGCACATCTACCAAGTTCCTAGATGGTTTGTGGTGGAGTTGACAGACAACTAGGGCTTGGGTAAATATAAGTATGCTGATGGTGCTATCCTACATTTACTTATATAGTTCTTTCATGTCTATTTTTTGTTCCTAATCTATGTAGTTCTTATTCTTCATCTAAATTTTAGTATTATTTAGTACAAGAGAGTTGATGTGAGAGAAAAAAATGTCTTTAATTCGTATGTTAAGATTGGAAACTCACATGACCTAATGACTGCGTGCTATGGAGGCGGTCGCGACAGCGGAATGCGTGGTCACAGACCTCCTTCCCAGCATGGAGGGCGACACTCAAGTTCGGTGGGAGACCAAGTCAGGGTTTCTACCAAGAAGGAGTGGGCAACTGTATGCAAAGCTCCGATTGGTGAAATTAACACAAGAATCCCATTGATGTACATAGTCACGGATGAGAACATCACCATCATACAAAAATCAAAAGTTGACGAAAATGATGCACAATGGAGGAATATGATGGTTGGGTACATCATCAGATTCAAGTCGTATATCCCAACATTGTAGGAACACCTGATACAAATCTCGAAGACGGAAGGGACAATTGAGGTCCTAGGTAGATCTAATGGGAGATTCATCATGAAGTTTCAATCTGAGAAGGACATGAACACATCGATTGAAGGTGGTGTTGGTATGTATGCCCTGAGAGCCAATCATGGGATGATTGATGGGATACTTTAAGATTGGTTTGATAAACATCAAAGGCAAGCTTCCAATTCTTTCTGGTTCAGTCATGTGAGATAGTGATAGAACAGATTGAATGTCTAGAGAATGACAGTACTCAATGACATATGCTTTCAGGTTGAGGACCTGAACAATGAGATCGTACGGATGCTAAGAGTTTGTACATTCTTGTTATGTCCCTAGTCGGATGTCATTGTGGAAGGTAGATAGACAACAATGACACACAAGACTAGATTGTGGTGTTGGTTGATGACCGAATCTCATTAGTCATGATATAGAGATATCAAACCAAACACATAGGTACTTGTTAGAGAACAAGTGTACCAGACAGACCCACCATGAGTTTGACACATGGAACCATGAGATGGTAGTCACAGTCAGTACTCACAGTGGTGGTGGTGAGTGTGATTCTTAGACCTGAAATCACTGCACTCAACACATGTCGTTGGGCACACATTGACATCATCAAATGCAGTCATGAAACATGGGTTGTTATAAAGGTGATGATTGGGTGGCTTTGACACATGGGGCTTTTGAGGGGTGAGTGATATATATGGGATTTGTCCCTCCTGAGGGAGTTTGATATCCAAGGCCACCTGATGAGTAGGATTGAGATAGGCGTGCACACGCATGTGTGAATCAATATGTGATATTGATGTCATACATATCTCCTTCAATCTACTCTGAGATCAAGAAAGTGAATGAACGTTGATAGGATGACTGTTCCATGCCTTGAGTTCATTCGGGATATCAGTGACAAAGGAAGTATACATTCACTGTAACACCATTCATAGATTGTAGGATGAAAGTTGTTCTCCAACTTTCTACTTTCACTTGGGTAGCACTGATGTGTGACTAGGCACCGCTCTTTGCTTGTGAAGTTATAAGTGTTATGGACTTTCACTGCCAACGTGAAATGGACCTGCAGGGTCACACACATAGGATTTAACCTGGAAGAGGAGTTTTGTCCACAAGCAACGTTTAGATTGATTACTAAAGGAGTTTAGTAGTTCAATTAAACACTCAATCAATCGATGACTCAATATCATATGGTTCAAGGTGTTGGACGCATTGATTGGAGTATCAGATTGATTGAAATCGCATTTGACTGATTCTGCACAACCTGTACTCCCAACCGATCGGTTCAAGTGTTGAACCGGTCGGCTGAGGTTGCTGAACTGGTCGGCTCAAGTGTTGAGTCGATCGGCTCATGGTCAGAGTGAAACAATCGGTTCAAGTGTTGAAACGATCGGTTCAACTGGTGCAATCGAGCAAGTTGGGAAAGTCAGGTCGGTTAGAATTTTCCTTGCGTTTCACTTTCCCAATTTGATTGGAACAGGGATTGGAATTCGATACCAATTAGAAACGAAAGAAGGAAAGTCAATCGGGAACCGACCAGGACCACGAACCGACCGGTTCAGAAGTGAACCGATCGGCTCATGGGTCCCAACCGATCAGTTGGTGCTCAAACCGACCGGTTCAGGTCCCCAACCGACCGGTTCACTTGTGATCCGATCGGTTCAGGTCGCGAGTTGGTTGCTTTTTGTGGAAAATCTCGAACCCTTCTACTCCTGCTTTAGTCCCATATTGTCAGGCACAGAGAACCCTGTCCCATGACCCACCTATATATATAGGGGTATTGGGGGCTTCTCAGAGTACAACTCAATGCAAGCCGGTTGCTTTGCAAAGTTGTCGTTCTCCCAAGTTTTGGTAACCGAGAGAGAGCCCGAGCAAGTGCTTCCCGCAAAGGGAGGTGCAGCAAGGGAAAGACAAATGCAGTTGCAACTGGCAGCAGGAGAGTGTGTTGGCGACTAGTACGTCAACAGCAGAGTGCGACTCCTTCCACTTCCTTGTGGGACAAGGAGTGTGGAGTTCCAGGTGGTCCGTGTGGACTACTACAGAGGCGGGAGGACACTGCCGCTCAGGAGGACAACTGTCATCTGACAGTCCGGTAGGAGGAGGAGTCGTCAGTCCCGGTGCGACCAGGAGCTGCACAGACGCCGTCCATGACCGGAGTTGAAGACCGCACATTGCGCGAGGTATTGTCGCCGAGCAAGCCTCGGGACAAGGTATGATTCCACAAACCATCCTTTCCTATTATATAGACGTTGACGTGTTTCCTTGGTAGGGTTGGAGGAGAAATTTTTTTTTGTTTCTGCTGCCTTCTCCGTCTCCCCTAAAACCCAACAGTGGTATCAGAGCCACGTCAACTGCTCTATATTTTAGGAATATCGATATGATTGATTTTGGTTTGTCGCCTTTATTTATTGCATACGATGCGAATAATATCGGCTTTATGCATGTCCAATCCTAAATCAACAAATCCCAAATTACATATATGATATGTATTATTAATGCACTCGATACGCGTCGCCCTTAAACGAGTTTTGTGGTGGATGTGTGTAGCGTGATTATGGCCTATAAACACCTATCTGTGATTGGTTCTGTGTGGTTGCTTGCATCTCGGTCTGCGCACTGATCTTCCCTCTCTTATTCCCGATGTAACTCGAAATAATTCGAGATTCTTTCCTACCTTTGCTACCCCCGAATGTAACTCGGGGTTTCCCTTTTTAAAGCAATGTAATAAATAGGATAGATTTTTATTTCTTTTTATGTGGTATACCGGAGGACATCAAGACAACAGCTGAAACGATCGGTTCAAGGCATGAACCGATCGGTTGACGTTCCAGACAGTCTGTTCAAGGAGTGAACCGATCGGTTGATGACCGGTTCGAGGAGCGAGACGAGCGGGTGGTGGACATGACGAGATGCACGATGACCAGGCGAACCGATCGGTTAGAGGAGCCAACCGATCGAATGGTGGCACCCAGATGACCGGCTGGAGAGTACAGAACATTCATGTGATGAGTTGATCCACTCGGATGGCAAGGTACATATGTTCATCTTGTACAAGTTGCATGTGATGTTGACCTAGATGATCGTGATTCCTCTTGGCTCGAGGAATCACATTAGGATGGCCGTAATCATCGCTTTTTATCGTTTGTGCGTGTTTTCTGTGGGATATAGCATGTATATGATACATACTATGTATTGTGGTGATTGGATATGTATATGTATATAAAAACCAAATCCCTCATTAAAATATTAAGTCTTACATGTCTTCCATTAGCGGCACACATGAAAAGCTCGATCGACCAAGCGTAGGTTACACCAAAGCGTGGTGCACCGTCTATCTTGTGGAAGTGTGAAGGGTAGACATGTAGGTTCTGACAAAGCAGGGTGCATGTTTACCGTGTCGGCTTTTTGGTTAGACTTAACTGGTGATTCTTAGAGTGTCTAAGCCCAGAGGCAAGGAATGTTCATGGCAAGGTGTTGTGCATGTTCATTCAACAAGAGTTGCATATGATGCAATTGGCAAGAGTTGCCTACCTGAGAGATCTAAGTTGTGGACGATCAGCCAAAGTTGACTCATGACTTAGAGGATTTTAGGATCTTGACCACTAGAAGGTTGTACGCTGCAATCTTCCGAATTGATGGTGAGGGCTATCAATTTGAACTAAAATAGTGGGAGCGATAATTAATTAAAGGCCTAATTTTATCGTCAACTTTTCAAATCAATCAAACAAGTCAAAAAGAGTTTTGAACTAAAATTGCATATATTTCATTTTGTTAAAATAAATGGTTAATCAACAAATCACTTTATTTGCGATCGGTCTTTGAGATCAACAAATTTAATGGGAATAATTCCACGATTGATTAGGACGATGAGAAGTGTTCTCAATCAAAGAGCAAAAGCTCTAAGTCCTAGTATACCAGAACCAGATGAACTCGATCCCACCACATCAATGGCTGAAAGTATGCTTATGGAAGCATACTGAGGATGACATTGATGAGGAGTGCTTGATGTTGTGTTCTCTGAACGATGAGTTGCAGAGACAACGTGAGACATATGATGTCTCCAAGACATTGTCCTAGTATGTCATAACAGAAGGAGATCCAGTAAGGTATTCACACACTCAATGTGATTGGGTATGTGGAAAAACCTGACTAAGAAGGATTCCCTCTGAGCCAATAGTTGGCTATTGGTATGATACTGCAAATGTTGCGAGGATCATACAATTCATGATAAGCTACAACATGAACAACTTTGAAAAGCATTGACAGAGTTGTTGTACATGTTGAGGATAGTAAAGGCAAAGATGAAGAAAGACAAACGATAATCTTTGATGTGATCAAAGAGAAAGGTAATTCATAAGGGCAAGGATAAGGGCAAAGCAAAGAAGTGTTCTGATGCTAGCCACCAATCCAAGCCGTCTTCAGCCTCAAGGCACATGTGGAAAGGGTGTATGAGGGAATTGCCCTCTATATCTGGAAGAACAAGAGAAGATGAAGGAGGGGATGGAGATCTCCACCTAAGGTATCATGAAATGAACTGCTTCTTTATCTGAGGTATATGATACCAAGATATGGATATGTCATATATGATATGCAATATCCACAAAGAAGTGATGGCCTTTTGTGAAAGGACCAAGAAAGAAATACCCATCATTGGAGCAAGTGTTGCTGCCATAGATAGGAGTATCTTTCAGTTTATTTCAGCCTCAAGGGCACGAAATAGAGTTGAGAACTGCTATTTCATATATTGCCAATAGATAGAAACACTTTATTATTGCATATTGTATGACAATGATGGCAATTAATAAAGTTGATGTTTCAATCTTAAAGATATGATCTTTGTGGCAATGCCTTGTTTATCTTGTGATACATGGTATGCATAAGATAAAATGATACGTAAAGTTAATAATAACTCAAACAATCAAATTAGCATCAATCATGAGAAATTCATTTCTAGTTTCTATGTGATGGATAAATCTAGACTCTTTTGGTTAGAGAACCAATAAGAGACATGAATCTCTTGTACATGATTAATCAATCTTCACTAATGTAGTGGGAGAATGATTATCCTATTAGGTATAATACATGTGATGTATTTACATACCTATTGGAACAAATGCTAATACTTCTAATGGTGTTTAGAGAAATACCAATATGAATATCTTGAAGTGTTCAAGATTATCTTAGATGAAGTACAAATTTGGTAAAGTATTAATTCTTGATGAGATCAATGAATGAAATACTTGGACAAAATGTTTGAGATCCTTATGAGTGATTATGATAGTGTATCATAGTGAACTCATGATTAAGGCATGGTGATGTCTAAATCAAGAAGGAATCATACTCTAAGGAGTTAGAGAATGATTAATAAAATAACTGAATTCTTCTTAAGAAAAGAATACCCCACACTAATAATGGAGATTAAGAATCACAAGGGTTGTGAGTTCTTATATCCTTAACAGATACACCTCAATTATCTATGTGATGAGTTGTTCATGTGATGAGTCAACTATCTAGATGAATATGAGGAACCAAATTTTGGGTTATGATTTATGATCATTACATCCTAAATGATTTCCATGTGAACCATAAGGTATGACCTTGATGGTAGCACTCATTGGATGAAATCCATAAGTGCAAATGAGTCTTAAGTGTTAAGACACATGGATAACATTTTGAGAAGGATGATGCTTGTTGATTGCAACTTAATGACTGAGACATTTGGCATATGGATACTAAAACCACATTCCTATGAGGAATAAAACAAGGATGTGTATGTGACACAACCTATAAGGTTTATGAATCCACTAATGCAAATGAAGTCTATAAGTTACAATGGACTAATCAATGTGATTGATTGAGTATAAGCAACTCAAAATTGGATCTTTACTTTGATGATATAGTCAAAGGGTTTGACTGATATGTCAAAGATAAAGAAGGGATCTGTGATTTAGTGGGAGCGTATTCACATTCCACATATTGATGTGAAATGGAATTGTTCTAGAATGGAAATCCAAAAGTGGAAATTATCTTTAAGGAAGATAGAGATGTTTCCTATAGGATAGGAATAGAGATCTATAGAGATAGTTCTCGACAAATCTCTTGACCTGGAAAAGAGAGAGCATACATTGGCAATCTGTACTGAAGGGTTCAGTATGCACAGATTCAGTGGGAGAAAACTTGTCCATGTAATATGGATATTAGTATCCTAAGGCCAAGTGTCCAATTCTTATGAAGAATGGGAACACTAATAATAGATACGGATCTATCATGTATGTAATCATCCCATTGTCTTGCATGTATGACATAGCAAGAATAAAATGCATTCATCATCTTGTATGTAGGACATGGCAATATGATGTGCACATCCTGATAACTCGTATGTAGGACATGACGAGTGGATGTATGTCTACTTCCAGTAAGGGTTACTGGAATACCATAAGAACTTGATATGTACTTGGGAAGTACTAGTTCCATGGGGATAAGGAAGAGTTCGATGTAAAGAGTTACATTGATGCGAACTCCGAAAGGACAGAAAATTAATCGCAAAATATACATAGGATGTATAAAAGTGAAAGTTTGTTGATAATTGGAGGTGTTCCAATAAAACCATTTAAAAGGGAAATGTCGAGTATCCGTGTGTTAGAGAACAACAATGGATACTATATGGATCTGGAAGTTCATGAGATGAACTTATAGATATTCCACTCATTGATGACATGTCTGGAATCCTTGATCATGCAATGTGGCTAAAGGTTAGCAAAGGAATACTATATCGCATATTACGGCAACTCCATCTCATACGTGTGACGTACAACGAAGAGATGAGAGACATGCGATTTATACTGACTTAGGCAAGGTGTTGACATTACTCACTATGTTGGCACTAGAGCACAGTGACATGTGGGACATGTTTGAAAATCACTATGAATATGATTCAAGGGTGATTGGCTCGCAGTGCAAGTGGGAGTCTGTTGGTATGTATGCCCTGAGAGCCAATCATGGGATGATTGGTGGGATACTTTAAGATTGATTTGATAAACATCAAAGGCAAGCTTCCAATTCTTTCTGGTTCAGTCATATGAGATAGTGATAGAACAGATTTAATGTCTAGAGAATGACAGTACTCAATGACGTATGCTTTCAGGTTGAGGACCTGAACGATGAGATCGTACAGATGCTAAGAGTTTGTACATTCTTGTTAAGTCCCTAGTCGGATGTTATTGTGGAAGGTAGATAGACAACAATGACACACAAGACTAGATTGTGGTGTTGGTTGATGACAGAATCTAATTAGTCATGATATAGAGATATCAAACCAAACACATAGGTACTTGTTAGAGAACAAGTGTACCGGACAGACCCACCGTGAGTTTGACACATGGAACCATGAGATGGTAGTCACAGTCAATACTCACAGTGATGGTGGTGAGTGTGATTCTTAGACCTGAAATCACTGCACTCAACACATGTCGTTGGGCACACTTTGACATCATCAAACGCAGTCCTGAAACATGGGTTGTTATAAAGGTGATGATTGGGTGGCTTTGACACATCGGGCTTTTGAGGGGATTTGTCCCTCCAGAGGGAGTTTGATATCCAAGGCCACCTGATGAGTAGGATTGAGATAGGCGTGTGCACGCATGTGTGAATCAGTATGTGATATTGATGTCATACATATCTCCTTCAATCTACTCTGAGATAAAGAAAGTGAATGAACGTTGATAGGATGAATGTTCCATGCCTTGAGTTCATTCGGGATATCAGTGATAAAGGAATTATACATTCACTGTAACACCATTCACGGATTGTAGGATGAAAGTTGTTCTCCAACTTTCTACTTTCACTTGGGTAGACTGATGTGTGACTAGGCACCGCTCTTTGCTTGTGAAGTCATAAGTGTTATGGACTTTCACTGTTGACGTGAAATGGACCTGCAGGGTCACACACATAGGATTTAACCTGGAAGAGGAGTTTTGTCCACAAGCAACGTTTAGATTGATTACTAAAGGAGTTTAGTAGTTCAATTAAACACTCAATCAGTCGATGACTCAATATCATATGGTTCAAGGTGTTGGACGCATTGATTGGAGTATCAGATTGATTGAAATCGCATTTGACTGATTCTGCACAACCTGTACTCCCAACCGATCGGTTCAAGTGTTGAACCGGTCGGCTGAGGTTGTTGAACCGGTCGGCTCAAGTGTTTAGTCGATCGGCTCATGGTTAGAGTGAAACGATCGTTTCAAGTGTTGAAATGATCGGTTCAACTGGTGCAACCGAGCAAGTTGGGAAAGTCAGATCGGTGAGAATTTTCCTTGCGTTTCACTTGCCCAATTTGATTGGAACAAGGATTGGAATTCGATACCAATTAGAAACGAAAGAAGGAAAGTCAATCGGGAACTGACCAGGACCACGAACCGACCGGTTCAGAAGTGAACCGATCGGCTCATGGGTCCCAACCGATCGGTTGGTGCTCCAACCGACCGGTTCAGGTCCCCAACCGACCGGTTCACTTGTGAATCGATCGGTTCAGGTTGCGAGTTGGTTGCTTTTCGTGGAAAATCTCGAACCCTTCTACTCCTGCTTTAGTCCCATATTGCCGGGCACAGAGAACCCTGTCCCATGACCCACCTATATATATAGGGGTATTGGGGGCTTCTCAGAGTATAACTCAATGCAAGCCGGTTGCTTTGCAAAGTTGTTGTTCTCCCTGGTTTTGGTAACCGAGACAGAGCCCGAGCAAGTGCTTCCCGCAAAGGGAGGTGCAAAAAGGGAAAGACAACTACAGTTGCAACTGGCAGCAGGAGAGTGTGTTGGTGACTAGTACATCAACAGGAGGGTGCGACTCCTTCCACTTCCTTGTGGGACAAGGAGTGTTGAGTTCCAGGTGGTCCGTGTGGAGTACTACAGAGGCGGGAGGACACTGCCGCTCAGGAGGACAACTGTCATCTGATAGTCTGGTAGGAGGAGGAGTCGTCAGTCCCGGTGCGACCAGGAGCTGCACAGACGCCGTCCAAGACCGGAGTTGAAGACCGCGCATTGCGTGAGGTATTGTCGCCGAGCAAGCCTCAGGACAAGGTATGATTCCACAAACCATCCTTTCCTATTATATAGACGTTGACACGTTTCCTCGGTATGGGTTGGAGGAGAATTTTTTTTTGTTTCCGCTGCCTTCTCCGTCTCCCCTAAAACCCAACAGGTGGCCCTTGGATCATTAAAGGGAAGCCGATGATCCTGAAGATATGGGAAAAAGGTGAATCACTTGAATAGGAGAAATTGACATCCGTGCCAGTCTGGGTCAAGCTCCATAACCTCCCCTAGAACTATGGTAAGAGAAAATGACTGTGAGAATGCCATCCTTTCTGGGGAAACTACAATGCTTAGACAGACAAACAAAGGTAAGATTGAGGATCGATTATGCAAGGGTTAACATCCTGATGGAAGCTACCTCAAGCTTTCCTGTAGTTGTGAAACTATGAACTGATAAGGGTCACCCATATGAGGTCCAAGTTGAATATGAGTGGACTCCAAAAAGATGCCCACATTGTGGTACATTCGGACATGATAAGGTGCTTTGTAAGACAAACCCTACCCCTCCAATAGAGCCCTATGTGGAGGAGAATGCGAGTGAAACCTCAGTTACAACTCCTCCCCCTCAGCCTACTCCTGCTCGACAAAATGTTCATCAGACCATATCTACTTGGAAGAACGATAAGGAGGAGTACACATACAATGGAGATAAAGTAGATGATGGTTTTGTTCAACCCAAGCGAGTAGAAAGCCCACAGAGAAAGAGGACCACAAGGAGCCAAAACCGAAGAAATAAATAGAAGCAGGGAAACTTCTTCCAAACTCTCAAATCAAATGATGAATCATCTATGTTGGTGGGAGGCAGTACCACTCCCCCCATGCCAATGGTTGATCTTCCTACAGTGATGGCTTGGAATGTGTGTGGTCTTTCCCAAAGGGAGAAACTCGACATAGTCTGGGCCGGATTCATAAGAGCAAAGGCCGACATTGCTCTACTATCTAAAGTGAAGTTCAAAAACAAGAAAGCTAGGAAGTTATTATCAATAAATTGGCCAAAGAGTCGGTGGGTTTCTAACGCAGCTAGCTATAATAAACTAAGACTCTTGATAGTCTAGGAAAAGTAGGATTATTGTTTTAAAGCCATCTATGAATCTAGACAATGCTTGCATTTCAAGCTAACAATAGATGATAGAGAGTTTGAGTTCACAGTTGTATATGCTGCAAATGATGATTGTAAGAGGTGCAAGCTCTGGGATGATCTGAGATATATAAAAAATGTAGTGAAATCTAATTGGTTAATTATGGGAGATTTTGATGAAGTGAGAACGTCTTCTGAGAGAGTTGGAAGATCAACACTGTCAGCTCGCTCTATGTTTGAATTTTACCAAACGATTAATGATGTAGAGTTAACAGAGATCCCTACTAAAGGACCCTGTTTTATATGGAACAATCAACAAATAGGCATCAACAATACTTTTTGCAAGATTGACAGAGCTTTCTGTCAAATGCAGGTGTTTTCAAGCTTGCCACACTTGTGGTTAGAAACCTTGTCGACTATATATAGTGATCATCATATGCTGGTCTTGCATATGGATGAAGCTAGCACTAATCAAAAATATCTCACTCGATATTTTAATGCATGGGTGGAGCTTCCAAGTATCAAAGAAATAGTATCCACAGCCTGGCCATTGGATATTGATGGTTGTCCAATGTATAGACTCTACCAGAAGATTAAGAACACAAAAAGAGCTCTACAAATGTGGAACTAGGAATGGTTGGGTGACATTATAGACTCAGCCAAGAATAAAGAAAAAGAATTTCTCATGGCGATAAACAGATCTGATCAGGACCCAAGTAACGAGTTACTATTGCATATAACTAAACAAAGAAAAGAAGAAGCTTTGAAAGCAAAGATGATTGAAGAGTCCTTTATTTGCCAGAAATCAAGGGCTTAGTGGCTTCAACAAGGAGACTCCAATACGAAATTCTTATATGCTTCCATGAAGACTAGAAGAAGTAGGAACTAAATCAAGAAGACAGAGGTTGATGGGATCAACATTAAATGTGATTCTCACATCAAACAGTGCTTCTATGGCCATTACAATAAATTGTTCATTTCTGTTGATAGGAAACGAAGCAGCTATGACTGTTCAAGGCTAAAGAAAATCACAAAATTGCATATGTCCCTAATTTGTAGGGTTATCACTGATGATGAAATCTATGACATTGTAAAGAATTCAAATGATGATAAGCATCCAGGGTCAGACGGGTTGAACACACACTTTTTCAAGAGAACTTGGGATATTGTGGGTCTAGATGTATGTCGAGCAATCAAAGACATTTTCATTAAAGGGAAGCTATTAAAAGAAGCAAACAAGACATATATTTCTTTGATTCCAAAGGTAACTCAATCAGATAAAATCAATGAATGGAGGCCAATGTCCTTATGCAACGTGGTTTACAAGTTGATTGCTAAAAACCATACAAATCAGTTGAGGGATGTTATGCCATACATTATCAGCCCTAACCAATCAGCCTTCATCAAAGGGAGACGCATATCAGATGCTATCTTGTTGGCAAATGAAGTTATTCATGACTTCAACACTTGCATGGGCCACAAGTTCTGCTTGAAATAGGACTTAAGCAAAGCCTATGACACAATCAATAGAGACTATATTCTCGATATAATGCAGGCTATGGATTTCCCAATTTACTGGATTATTTGGATCAGGGAGTGTATGCTCACTCCTTATTTCCAGGTTCTCATCAATGGGGCCCCTATTGAAATGATTCATGTCTCTAGAGGTATCAAGCAAGGTGATCCACTAGCATCCTATCTATTTGCTATAGGCATGGAAGGGCTTACTTCATTGCTCAACTCTATTGTTGAAGAAAAGAAATTCAGGCCTTTGATGACACAAAACAGTGCACCATCTCACATCCTTTTTGTTGATGATTTATTGGTTCTTGCTCAAGCTATGGATCAAGATGCTAGAGGTGTTTTGAAATGTCTCTAGGAGTTTAGTGATCTATCAAGACTCAACCTAAACCCATCTAAAAGCCAAGTTTTACTCACTAAGTCAGACCCCAATCATATTAGCTCAATTTTGATGACGGAGAAAACCATGTTACCAGTAAGGTACCTATATTTGCCTCTATTTTTTGGCTAGCTAACCAAAAGTATGTGCACCCCGTTGATAGACAAAATAAAAAACAAACTTGATTCCTAGAAATCCAAACTTCTCTCTCAGGTGGGCAGATTAGAGATTATTTTATCTACCCTTTTATCTTATCACCTATTCTGGACAGGAACGTTTCCCTTACCCACAGGGACTATGGATGAAATAGAAAGGTTGTGCAAGTCTTTCTTATGGGGAGATAATGATGAAGCAAAAAAATCCATTCAATATCATGGGAGAATGTGTGGTTCTAAACTAGAAGGGGGACTTGGCTTTCACACAGTTGAAACTTGGAGCAAATCTTGGCTCACTAGGCTCTTGTGGGACATCACCAACCGCAAAGAGAACTTGTGGGTTAGATGGATTCATAGCCACAACTTAGTAGATGATACTATGAGGTTTCATAAATAGAAATATAATGCCAGCTGGATGTGGAAAGCCATCCTAAGGCACTAAGATAGTCTCATCCATCAAGTGAGATTCAAAATAGGGGATGGCAGCTCTATCCACCTATGGAAAGATCTGTGGGTGGAAGGTACTTTTCTAATCAATTATGTTGGTGAAGGCCTTATGTTGGTGAAGGCCTTATGTGATATTCAAAATATTAGTGATGTCTGCAAAAATATTCCGTTAGAGACTATGGACTTGTGCTTTTTGAAGGTGTGTTGATTTTCACAGTCAAATAGGCCTGGAACCTTTACAAGATACGCAAACCTATTCAGGGATGGGCGTGATGGTTATGGTGTACAAAAATCCCCAATAGATTTGAACTCTTTGGATGGAAATTGCTCCAAGGAAATATAATCACAGAACATTTTCTGCAAGCAAGAGGTTTCACTTTGGCCTCCAGATGCTCTCAGTGCAGAAATGCCTATGAGATAGAAAACATTTTGCTATGGAACTACAAATATGCTCAGGAAGTATGGGATAGATTGGGACAGTACTTTTTTGAGCTCCCCACAAATAGAGATATACTCATCAGTGTGTCAAATAGAAAGGAGAAGTATGTAAACATGCTCATTTTGTATCACATTTGGTGTGCTAGAGACTACCTCAAAATTTAGGATGAAACCAAAATGCCGAAGCAAGTTTGGTGGAAAGCATACGCCGATTGGATCTGAGTTGCATAGATAGTAGAAAATGGACATATAGTTTCTTTTCTTTCTATCTATCCCACTTGTAAATGTTGGCTTTTTTTATAGAGTAATAGAAACACGCTTCATGATAAAAAAAGAGTTGATGAGAGAGGGAGAATGTGGGAACTAATAAGAGTTACTCCTTATGATGCTATCATATTAACTAAGCAATTATATGTTATGTTAAAGATAGTCGTCGTCTAAATTAAATATTATATCACAGTTAACATAGACACGTAGACACCTTGAATTGGTTTTTTTCTAAATACAAATGAATAAATCCTCTTTCATGACGTTGTATATTATGATAGTTTTTATATCATTTTTATGGGTGTAGTCTCTTTCTATACATGTCAATCATAACTAAAAAAAATTAGAGAATACTAGAGATTAACTTTTATTCATTCTTCTCTTTATTGCGGGTAAAATTGAAGGTACATAATCCCTACAGTTACATGACAACCAAATATAACAAAATTAAAATTGCATGCTATACTAGAAGCTTTGATGTGCTTGGTGATTTGAAATACTGAGGTATTATGTTTCTAAGATATATAGAGGACATTGTGTATGGCTCCACCATCGATGAGAATCCCTTCTCTCCTGGAAAAATGCTTGGATTTTGGTGATGCTCTGTCAGGCCTACAAAAGATGGTGATGGCCTATTGGGAATCAGTCAACACATAGAAAGAGGACCATTTATATTCCTTACAAACTTCTAAGGTGTGTAGGATTTCTTATATCTCAACCTCAAGAGAAGAGATGACTGCTACAAGAGTACCCATTCCCACTACATATTCACCTTCATAATTGAAAACATGAAGGCCAATGGAGGCTTTGGATGTCAATTGTTGATAGGATTCATCACTAACAATGTAAACAACCTTTCTGGCTACTAAATGTGTACTGATTTCCACAGGTGGTGTCCATTTACAATTATGCACAGGTAGGCTTAAGATCGTGGATGTCTGACATTGGATAAAGGTATCTTGAGCAAAAGAAGATCTCATATTTCTTTGATGAATATATTTGTTTTGGTAATGCCAAATATGCCAGCAGCCAATAACCCATAGAGTTTGAGTGTCGAAGCTATCATAATGTTTAGGAGTACAATAAGATATTTACTCATCTTTATATATATTTAAGTGGTTATTATCAAAAGGAAATAAGAGACAAATGGCCTTGCTTATGGTGCAACCCCTCATTGCATGTAGTATAATGTCCCATTCATTATTTGCAGACACTACACATTTCAATAACTTCGATGTGGAAGCATTATTTTTCAACATTTGTAAGTGGAGCTTTGTCTTGGAGTAACTAGAGAAACACCTTTAGTCTCTCTGCTAATTTAGAAGTCCATGTCAATTTTTCCTAGGGTGGAAGGTTCTTTATACTCATGTGTCCATTACTAAGGTGAGTGAGATGAGAACTGACCCATCATTTCTAGGGGCATGACCAATGATCATCACCTGAGGAGGACATATGTGCAGGAGTGGATGCTCTGCCAGTCCAAGTACTCTGAGGTAGGTAGTTTTGAATAAAATCCCAATATCACTCTCAATCAATGTTTGCAATGGAACAAACACCAAGGTCTTTGAGATCATCTAGTATGTTCTATGTAGGGGTATTATTAACCATTGATTGTCCTCCAACCCATTTATTTTTCCATACATTCATGTCAGCACCATTGTTAATGACCTTGTGGCATAGTGACTTGATATCTGAATATCTCATATATAAAATTTTATACCATTTCGACAATTATAGATCATGTTATGAAGACCACAAAAATTGAATATTTCAAATTAGTTTCATGTGTCGATTTTTTTGGCCTCAGATGAGTGACTTATACTCATCCAAATGAGCTCAAGATTTGCAAGTAGCCTAATTATAGTATAAAAATGAAGATTAATGGTTTACATTTAACAAAAAAATAGTCTTGATATGAAAACACCATTTGAGTGTAGCATGCGATCTATACACTCAGGTGTATTCTAGCCTAACTCTCTCTCTCTATGTATATATATAAAACGTACCAATATACATATATATACATTCATATATATATATATATATATATATATATATATATATATATATATATATATATATATATATATATATATATATATATATATATATATTAGTGGTAACTCCAAAAAAGACCATGATGAATAATATAAATAGTGATCATGAGTTTCAATAATGACCTTGCTTCACATATTTTATAGTAACAATATATTGGATGAGTTGAGTTGGAGTTCAAACATTATGAGTTATTAATAAAGAATCAAAAGCATAGTTCCCATAAATCTATTTGGTATGTCACCTCAATATTTTTCTATTTAGTCAAATGTAAGTGGAAGATATACAACTACTGTGTGCAATGTCACATCTCTGTCAAAAGTATGTGGAGGATATGCAAGTACCATGAATAATTCCACTTCTATGAATTTTCTCATAGTGGCTCAAGATGTAATATCTCAAATAGTATAGACCTAGTTTGATTTACTATTTGAATAATTTAGTGAATGCATACGAATTTTTAAAAAATATTAATATGACATGTTTCTTTTATGTGGAAGTATAAGATCTAAACAAAGGGTATATAATAAATGATAATAGATATTCAAAAGAACTTTGCAGTTGGTGATGATTGGATGCATCCAAAGACTATTTTGTGGTGGTGTGGGTGATAATAGTAGGATAAAGATATCTCATTTGTTTTTTTATCAATGATATATCATTTGTAATAAGGAAGATGAATAGTCATGATTCAATTATTAATCCTCTAATGTCATCACCATCTCTCAGTAATATTCACAGTGTAGAATCCTTTCTTGATAAGAGTGATTGAAACTAGAATATTCTTTAATATAACTCCAACAACCCAAAAAATTCGGTAGAAAAATTATCTAGTTAGATACTAATGGACACAATTTGTGTTTCATATAAACAAGAATCATGTTCTATGTTAAACTTGTACTATATAACATTAATATCATAGTCTTTACAATATATACTACTTGTGGGTAAGTACACTGTGCTTCATTTTAAGCAAAAATATGAACTTAACTTGTATCTTTTCAATCAAAAAACATCTCATCACTATTATAAAAAAATGTCTAGGTTACAAGATTTGTTAATATTAAAGAGGAGTGATAAACATAAAAACATGTACTGGAAGGTGAAATTTATCACTATTACACATAAAATAACCTGAAAACATTAGTGCCACTTAAAATTTGTAATTATATTACAATTGATCGAGTTCAAGCTAAGGCTATTGGTCTTGGAACTATATAATGTTATACAACATTAATTTGATAATGTATCAATAGAGTGAGGGCATGCTAGAAAGGGTAGGTTTTGTGAGGGCTTTGAAGAGGTGAGGCCATTGTGAATGTATCACAGTGACAGTGTTTATTCATTATATAAAATAGTTCAACTGGAGATAAGCAATGGCGGATGTATATTTAAAAAAAATATTGCTATGATACCATGTTTTGTTTTAAAGACATATTATGTTATTCTTTGCCATGCCCCCCATATTGAAGAAAAATTATATACTTGTAATTATGAAAAACTATAATCCAATTGTGACTAAAATGCTAAAATAAAATTGTAATCCACTTAAATCAGTTGATAATTTGAAACAACATATATTTTTTAGGATAATGAACACATTAATATAATTGACATAACTTTTTAATATTTTATTTACAATGTGGGAATACATCTTTTAAATAAGATTTTAAAGTAATCATTTAACATATAAGTACAAGTAAATCACAAAAAAGCAAAATATACAAATAGAATGTACTGGGAAAATTATTTATACTTACTTATAACATGTATATGTAGAAGGTAATAATAAAATTAAATTTCATATTAAAATGAAAAGTAGACACAATACATGATAGAAATATTTATCTCCTCTAATCATAAAAGATGTTAATTGTACATGGGGTACATTTGTACCCCCACCCCAAATAATTAGGTCAAGATCTGCCACTAGCAACAAGGAATATGAAATACGCCTATCCTTAATCCAATGTGGCTTCACGTCTTACCATGGATGTAATTGTTTAAAGTGTTTTAATACCAATAAAAAGTTAAATGTTTGTAAAGACTAATTTGGTAAACCACATATGTGATTTTCATGTTGTTGGTAATTTTCCAATTTAAGGTTGTTGTTGCATTGTCCTAGAAGCCAATCATTGGATGATATCTATAGAAGTTTCTCAAAATTACATTTTATCAAAAAACATATTTCTATTAAACATTGCACATATCTTATGATATATCATTGTACAATATAAATGCCCTTTCAATGACTGTTTCAAATCCAATATATTCAAGTAGGTGTATTGAACATGTGATTGTAACTAGTTCTAAGAAAATTAGCTTAACTAACCCTAGACAAGTACTATTATGGATTGTACAACAATAATACATGTTAGAATATTGGTGCGGTGAGTGATGACCATGTCTTAGTGGTCATAGGTATTAGATACAAAGTTGAGAAACACACATTAAGAGAGTATCAAGTACTTCTACTGATAGTCATAATAAAATATTAATAGAAATGATCATGCTCATACTTTGACATTACTCAACATGATATTTAAAAAGGTTGTTATAAAGTTAAAGGTTGAGTATGATGAAAGTCATGGTACACATTGTGATTGATATGGAAGAAATTTGTCCCTATAAATGATGGGAGTGATATCCTAGGCAGCTTCATATGTGAAAATAGACATATGCATCCTCTTTAGAGTGAATATGTGATACTAAGATCATATGTGTCTTTCTAGTCTACTTAAGAATCAAGGAATTTAGACTAACTGTGAATCAAATGCTGTGACTAGGCCTCTAGTCTGTATTATATATATATATATATATATATATATATATATATATATATATATATGTATATATATACATATATACATATATATATATATATATATATATATGTATATATATACATATATATATATATATATATATATATATGATAAAGAGATTACAAAACACATACACACTCAATTCTTTTTGTTTAATATTATATGAGTTAATTTATGATACTGTGATTTTCAGTTTTCTTGATTTGTTAAACTCTGTGTTACTTTCAAATATTTAGTAAAAAGATAAGAATTAGAAGCTATTTAAATTTTTTGAAGTTCCTATTGAATAGGAATCCAACATGTGTCCTCCCACTTGAGTGAATAATAGGGACACTCTGTAGAGTTCTTAAACCACATTGGAATGCAACTTGCACATGTAAATATGATAATGTTGTGGTTTTTAGTTCCAACTCAAGTGACCAGATAATCAAGGCATCATTTAAGTGAGCAATATTTGTAAAAACTTATTTATACCCAACCTGTCACAATAAGACTCATATTCCATCGTCATATCTACCTATACCAAAAATGAACTATTATCACCTGAATAAATTGTGGTATTTCATGGAATCTATTGAAAACCTAACATTTGGGTTGATTATAGTAAACCAATATTTTGTACCATATTTCTTTAAAACTTTCTTGTATATCTTGATTTCTTCTTCTCATTATTATAAATATTTTTATAATCCACAATTTTCTCCTAGCCATGTGGTCTTTTATTATTCCATATCCATTTTTAGTCTCATTTTAAGAAAACTCATTAGTAGATAGAGTTGGCATGCAATGGGGAGTTTGAGTTAAAAAAACAATTCTTGGGTTGATTTTAGATCATTAAATCACTTAAATAAGGGTTTGAAGGTCACTAGGTGACCCTGTAAAATCAAAAATTGCTCTAAGCATACTATTTATGTCATATAGAGAGACTCAATTACCAAAATAAGTGTATAACTAATGAATTTGGTTTGAGTTAATGTATTTCTCCATTAGCCCATTCAATGATAGATATAATGGAAACTGGTTTTCCTCATTTTAGTATTTCCTGACATATATCCAAGTATGTTGTCTGGATTTTTTTCTTTTTGCAAATTTTGAAGAATAAAATCTCAAAATATAAATTGGGACTCCATAATAAAAACAATATTTCTTTTGTCTTTCAATGTGTTATATATTACTGTGACTATATGTGAAATATATGCACCAACCATGATCACAATCATTATTTAATATTGTGGATGATTTTAAGATCATAAAGCTTTATTTTTGTAAGTATACATGTGGTTTCCTCAATACTCAATAACCATGAGTTATTAGAAAAGATGTATGGGTTAGGGTATGAAGGAGGTTGATGATCTGGTCGAGGTGGTTGGCATGGCCCTCGTCCACCGGATCAGAAAATGAGAAGCTATGAGTATAACCAATAGGGAGGAGGTAAAAATATAGAGATGTAGATGGGAGATATGATAAGGACGATTGATGACAAGGTTGGGCAGAATGTTGTCCTCAATGAACTAGGGATCAACTGTCTCTTTTTGAGAAGTGAGCGTAAATGGTCCCAGTAATAGGAAGAAACATATAATGATGTTGCTTTGGAGGCAGATGGCTACATTTTCATGGTGAATTTTTTTTGGCATAGAAATCTTTGCAAGAACATGAGACCACCTCAAAGAGTGCATGGAAGAAAAATCAAGAAGAAAGAAAATTATATTTCATACATAGACACCATAGTAGGAGGGATTGGTTGCTCCACTTTTTTGTTTATTGGGTTTGAAGATTTGAACTTGTAGATACAAAAGCAATACATCACGACCAAGGTGATCAATGGAACACCAACATTCAAAATTTTGAATGAATAAATATGGAGAGATGTTGAAATTGTAGTGTTACTCTCCCTAATGTTTCCAAGTTGGTGAAGGCTGTTCTTAAAGGAAAAAGCTTTATCGAGGAAAACACATACAAAGAAGTGTTGAATGGCACCGTAACCAAATACTAGACATATTACTGGTGCTCGGAGGTGATAAAATTATCTGATCTGGCTGTTCGACCTATACCAAAGGAGATCGCAGACTTGCAAGTCACAAGTGTCAGTTTGGGCAATGGAGGTTGGGATATAAACTTTCTGAAGGACTGGCTTCCAAAAGAGGGGTTGACCTGGTCTTGGCCATTCCAGCACCTTCTTACTAATTCTCTTTATCCAACTTAACTTCCTCCGAACTACCTTCTATCCCCATCTCCAATCTACGACCATCTGCTGTGAAAAAGGGACGGAGAGACCATGGAACGGGGCAGCTCGCTCCCTCTCTTCACTCCTCCATATACCTCGAATAAGGGGTCTATTGGAACATCTCTTAGAGGGCTACAACTTCTCCTGCACAAAAACCACTCTGAAGCCACTATCAGCGAGCATCATGGTGCCCATGATCGCCAAAGCAGTCTGGCTGTAACCGCAATGAAGATGACGCAATCCTAACCGTAGGTTCCTCATGTGCGGCTGAGATGAAGTGTCCATCGTCTGGGATTCGTGGCTCACTTAAGTCAAGTGTCATGGCCATTGGATTGGAAAAGAATGGCCCTGAACTGACCATGCGGCTGGCCCAAACTAAAGGGGCGCGTGACAGTGATTAAAGCCCTAACTTAGGTCCAATAAACCATCAACAATACACATAATTTCTCCAAAATCAAACCTCCATAACTTCCTCTAGGAACATCCAATTTCCACCCAATTTTAACCATAGCTTCCTCGCTACAAAAGGCACCTTGTACTTGAATTTGGTGCGAAAACTGAATTGTTAGACTATCCAATTAAATTCCTCAAGAAGGCACAAAAGAGAGATCTTAAACATTATATAAATCTCAGTCAACATTCCAACTTTACTAAAACACTTGGAACTCTCATTATAACTCAAGATATAGATTCTAATATGTTATTGGAGATTTATGGATTTCAAAAATCCACTCCATCACATCCTACACACCTTAAAAGATATTTCATCCTCGAAATTAAGCTAGAAAACCCACTTTTTCACATCGTATACATCTTAAAAGAACTTCCGTCCTCGAAAGTAAACCATATGCATACTTCTAGGAAAAACCTTATCTTGCCTTCATCCACATGTATCAACTATTCTATGTGTAACATATCTGCAAAGGTTACCTAGAACCATGTATCCAAAGCACTATTAGGGGGGTTTTACAACCATTCTGGTGCACCAACATTCCATCCAGGGTTATTAGAAACTTAGGTTATGAAATCACATATCTCATATATTTTAGGATTGCTTCCTTATCATTTCCCATGAATTAAGGTTTCCAAATCATATTAACATGTTCTAAAGGAATTAACCCAAGTTAACCCATTATCAAGGTTTTATAAACATTATGTTGTGCTAACTATCAAACTATATTTTCCATCTTTGTTAAGCACTAAGATTAACATCTGGTGAAACATGTTTCATTCATATGATCTTATTTCATTATTCATACTAAATTGATACATTTATTAGTGATTTAATCACAAGATTAACCAACAACATCACATTATCATCATTATTCGTGTACATGGTTAACCATATATGTGTTGAAATCTCTTAAACCATCTCTAGGTTTCTATCATATCATGTACATATGTCACATCTCGAGATTTAGATCACAGCCTTACATGTATTTTATCATGGTTTTTCTAAACAAACTTATGTAAGTGGCTCATATATCAAAACTTTACTTAGGCCAAAAGAGGTTCCTCTAACCCATACCACGAGGGTTGTTTCATGCTCAGTCTCTCTGAGCTAACTCAACACTATGAGTATCTCACAAACAAAACTTTATCTTTCCTCTTTCATCTAGGGGTACCAAGTCTACCTCATTGGCACTAGTTGATTAACTTCACAAGATCTAGCCACATAATCACAAACCAAAACATGCTACAACATACTATTCATAGGTCTTCTACCCATGAAACATGCTTACCCAAAACTCTCTTATACATGCAACCACAAGATTTCTATGTGGGAAACCACCAACCCGAGCATGAGGCTTCACATAAACTAACATAGCTACCTCCTCCAGGTTCTTGGGCTCTCTCCCTCACCCAGATGGCAGGCACTCATATTCATGTTCATATGCACATATAACGAGCCTCCGTCTATCTCTAGGGTTTGGTCCTCCCAAGGACATCTAGGGTTCAAGATATCTATAGGAAACATGCATAAAGCGACTCAACTCAATCACTCAGGAGTATTCCAGTTTAGGACATATCATATCACATATCTCATACTTCTCATATCTTTGGAGTTCAGTTTCTCTAACCTTCTCCCAATGGGTCTCACCCTCTCTGGAGTTAACACTGAAACTAGTCCTAACACTAGAGGTCCTCCTTCGTAAAAGAGCTTGAGGCTCATACTGACTCACAACCTTGTCTTAACTTAACTTATCTTATCTCATAAAAGAAAGCATACTTGCATCATCAAAACTCATCTCAAATCCTCAAACTAAACTTAAATCCTCGAAGACAAACATAGATCATCATAACCATCTTATGTCATCTACACAAGACTTACATCATATCATCAAACTTATACCATCTATTCCATCTATCATATATATATATATATATATATATATATATATATATATATATATATATATATATATATATATATATATATATATCAAAAAGGCTCTAGACATCTAATCTAGAACGACACTCTCTTCTAGACTGATGTCATTCACTTCCACTTAGGTTGCATGACCACCTCCTACTCGTACATGTGTGGGGACATATTTTTGTAATACATATACATAATAAAATATTATATAGTTTTTCTCTGATAAAACAAGCGTTAGAGAAAACTATCAAGATTCGATCCGATTGGAATCAAAAACCAAATCCTGAAAACGAGTGTCCCATACATAGTAGAGAGTCCAATGTCATGAAAACTAGTGAAAAGGGTGAGAACAAGGGATAGACTAGTGTAGCTACTCTAGACAACGTGCACAATATGTGTAGGGTTTCTCTTCCCGTGATGCATGCCATTTCCAAATAATGCAACGTCCCATACCGCTGCACTATAAGGAAAAAATGACATCTAAGGACTTGCTACTCAACAAGCACCAGTCTAGACCTAGTTCTCAGACATCTAGGTGCTAACCTAGAGGCTAGGTCAGATCTAGTCTCTAAAAGACGACTAATCTATCCCTAAAGATTATTAAGGTTCAAGGTTCTTAAGTTTTTAGTTGCATAATGAGCAAATGTCAGGCTTTGCTAATGTTCATGCTCTGATACCACCTGAGACGTCCCCGGATTTTCAAAAACTTAATCTGATGTGAGACGTCCAAATTGAAACCTCACCTCAGTGAGAATCCCAATTTAAACATCCCACACAAGGCTTTGAAGAAGAAAATCAGAGGAAGTCAAAAGGAAACACAGTAGCACACATACATGAACAATAATAAAACCATACACACATGTTCACCATTCAACATATAATTACAACATGAATTGTTACATCACTTGATATTACATATTGAACAGAAAACTATACATATACATGTACTACAACTAAATGACAAGATCTTAAGACAACAGGTCCACCTATACATCAGCTCAACATACAACTCTCACTATCCTGGATCTTCAAGAGCATAACCACAACCTAAACAAAAAGATTACATGCGGTACACGTCAGCACAATATTTCATGAATATTGTACTGAGTGCGCCTACGTGTCTTATATTTACCTCTCATCATATCTTGGCAATAAGATAAAACTAATACTTGGTAGTAATAGAAGAATATAAGAAAAGCATATACTTGCACACGGGTATTCATTAACAAAAGAGAACACATATTTTAAGCACATTTCCATTATATGTAAACTTGATCAACCAGATGCACTATTCTACCAAAGAGATTTAGTGTTCACATGTACTATTCTGCCAAAGAGATTTAGTACTTCACAAATGCACTATTCTGCCAAAGAGATTTAGTGCTCACATGTTATTCTGCCAAAGAGATTTAGTACTTTCATCAATGCACTATTCTACCAAAGAGATTTAGTGCTATCATATAATGGACCAGATATCTTATGTTTCATGTGTTCATAGATATAGGTATGTAAAATCAAGTAGGATATCATACAAGAACAATCGCTTCATCCAATACCATATGCCATGTATACTACTACACATATAACACAAGCATATTGTATAATAGGCCAAGTAAGAGGTAATGGCGTACCTTCCAAAGAGATAGATCATACTAAACACATATCACTGATGTCAACTATAAGATTGGTCAAACATGATCAAAACAAGACCATATACTATCATCAGGTTCTCATCATCTTAACCCTAATCGTGCTCGAATTAGGGTTTCACTTAGTTCATTGGGATATTCTCATTATTACTTGTCTTATCATCTTGTTATCTAGGATTGATGTTACTGATGTCGTATTCCAAATTATGATTCATTATCTAAACATTATCTTCCATATCCTTTTTGTGCACATATTAACCCTAGGTTACATCATTAACCTAGATTAGGGTTTTATAACATGTATTAATATTCATCTTCATATAACATGGATTTTGTTCATCATTATGATCTCATAATTAAAACTGAGGTTCAATATATTGATATGAGCTTACTCTGTGAATTTCAACATTTATTGAGAATGTATGTATTTATTACATTTTATTTAGGGTTATTAGCCCTAATTAGTCATATTAATAAAATTACATCATTTCGTGCATCAACATCAGTATTTATTACTTCAGATGGATTATAAACATGATTATGGACTAACTGACATTTTTCCATAATTTTATGTCATCATTTGCTATTTATTACCCACTAAACAAGGATTACACATCTTTCATGATATCACTGATATTTGAGCATTGAAAGCCTAATTATCATTCTACTATATTCTACGCATTTTTCTGAGCATTTTGGTATATTATATGTATTTTTCTGATACTCAAGCTAATTACTGTGAATTATAAAGATATGATCATATACAAGGATTATTACCTCCTACATCCAAACGGAAGGCGACACGTGGCTGGCACGACTCTTCGTTTCTTGCTGGAGCCCGCTTGATCTGAGTTTTTGGTCAGACCCGTGGATCTGAGGATCCGGTAACCCGGGTCGGGGCTGTCCGCTCTCCCCCGTTCTCGCACAATGCGAGCGTGTGGACCTGGAACAGAGCGCCGCTGCTGGGCCTCTGAAGGCAAGATAAGGTTTTTCCTAGAAGTATGAGTATGGTTCACTTTCGAGGACGAAAGTTCTTTTAAGATGTATACGATGTGAAAAAGTGGGTTTTCTAGCTTAATTTCGAGGGTGAAATATCTTTTAAGGTGTGTAGGATGTGATGGAGTGGATTTTTGAAATCCATAAATCTCCAATAACATATGAGAATCTATATCTTGAGTTATAATGAGAGTTCCAAGTGTTTTAGTAAAGATGGAGATTTATGGATGTGATGGAGTGTTTTATAATGAGACGATCTCGCACGCTTACTGGTCATTCCGACGTGGGTACCTTGTTGTCGACCTTGGGTTAGCCGAAGAATGAAGGTAGAGCTCGTGTCTTTGAATGATAGGGAGGAGTTCATGGATGCTTCTAGCTTTTCTTCATGCCTTTAATCCTTCACGAGGAGTCTCTGAGACCGTTTCCCCCTTTATGTACCACCATGGCGGCGGTGACCTCCTCGAGCTCACAAGGAGGAGCTCTAGGAAGAAGGGCGAGTGGCCGACGACGTCGAGGGAGACAGTTCGAAGCTCAGGGGAGTGTATTTATTCTGTTAGGAGCGCTGGAGGGTGATTGGTTGCTTTCCAGAACAGAGGCCCAACAGCGGCGCTCTGTTCCAGGTCCACACACTCGCATTGTGCGAGAACGGGGGAGAGCGGACAGCCCCGACCCGGGTTACCGGATCCTCAGATCCACGGGTCTGACCAAAAACCCAGATCAAGCGGGCTCCAGCAAGAAAAGAAGAGTCGTGCCAGCCACGTGTCGCCTTCCGTTTGGCTGTAGGAGGTAATAATCCTTGTATATGATCATATCTTTATAATTCACAGTAATTAGCTCGAGTATCAGAAAAATACATATAATATACCAAAATTCTAAGAAAAATGCGTAGAATATAGTAGAATGATAATATTAGGCTTTCTATGCTCAAATATTAGTGATATCATGAAAGATGTGTAATACTTGTTTAGTGGGTAATAAATAGCAAATGATGACATAAAATTATGGAAAAATGTCAGTTAGTCCATAATCATGTTTATAATCCATCTGAAGTAATAAATACTGATGTTGATGCACGAAATCATGTAATTTTATTAATATGACTAATTAGGGCTAATAACCCTAAATAAAATGTAATAAATACATACATTCTCAATAAATGTTGAAATTCACAGAGTAAGCTCATATCAGTATATTGAACCTCAATTTTAATTATGAGATCATAATGATGAACAAAATCCATGTTATATGAAGATGAATATTAATACATGTTATAAAACCCTAATCTAGGTTAATGATGTAACCTAGGGTTAATATGTGCACAAAAAGGATATGGAAGATAATGTTTAGATAATGAATCATAATTTGGAATACGACATCAGTAACATCAATCCTAGATAACAAGATGATAAGATAAGTAATAATGAGAATATCCCAATGAACTAAGTGAAACCCTAATTCGAGCACGATTAGGGTTAAGATGATGAGAAGCTGATGATAGTATCTGGTCTTGTTTTGATCAGGTTTGACCAATCTTATAGTTGACATCAGTGATATGTGTTTAATATGATCTATCTCTTTGGAAGGTACGCCATTACCTCTTACTTGGCCTATTATACAATATGCTTGTGTTATATGTGTAGTAGTATACATGGCATATGGTATTGGATGAAGCGATTGTTCTTGTATGATATCCTACTTGATTTTACATACCTATATCTATGAACACATGAAACATAAGATATCTGGTCCATTATATGATAGCACTAAATCTCTTTGGTAGAATAGTGCATTGATGAAAGTACTAAATCTCTTTGGCAGAATAACATGTGAGCATTAAATCTCTTCGGCAGAATAGTGCATTTGTGAAGTACTAAATCTCTTTGGCAGAATAGTACATGTGAACACTAAATCTCTTTGGTAGAATAGTGCATGTGGTTGATCAAGTTTACATATAATGGAAATGTGCTTAAAATATGTGTTCTCTTTTGTTAATGAATACCCTTGTGCAAATATATGCTTTTCTTATATTCTTCTATTACTGCCAAGTATTAGTTTTATCTTATTGCCAAGATATGATGAGATAAATAAAAGACACGTAGGCACACTCAGTACAATATTCATGAAATATTGTGCTGACGTGTACCGCATGTAATCTTTTTGTTTAGGTTGTGGTTATGCTCTTGAAGATCCAGGATAGTGAGAGTTGTATGGTGAGCTGATGTATAGGTGGACCTGTTGTCTTAAGATCTTGTCATTTAGTTGTAGTACATGTATATGTATAGTTTTCTGTTCAATATGTAATACCAAGTGATGTAACAATTCATGTTGTAATTATATGTTTAATGGTGAACATGTGTGTATGGTTTTATTATTGTTCATGTACGTGTGCTACTGTGTTTCCTTTTGACTTCATATCCTTGTGTGGGATGTTTAAATTGGGATTCTCGCTGAGGTGAGGTTTCAATTTGGACGTCTCACATCAGATTAAGTTTTTGAAAATCCGAGGACGTCTCAGGTGGTATCAGAGCATTAACAATAGCAAAGCCTGGCATTTGCTCATTATGCAACTAAAACCTTAAGAACCTTGAACCTTAATAATCTTTAGGGATAGATTAGTCGTCTTTTAGAGACTAGATCTGACCTAGCCTCTAGGTTAGCACCTAGATGTCTGAGAACTAGGTCTAGACTGGTGCTTGTTGAGTAGCAAGTCCTTAGATGTCGTTTTTTCCTTATAGTGCAGCGGTATGGGACGTTGCATTATTTGGAAATGGCATGCATCATGGGAAGAGAAACCCTAGACATATTGTGCACGTTGTCTAGAGTAGCTACACTAGTCTATCCCTTGTTCTCACCCTTTTCACTAGTTTTCATGACACTGGACTCTCTACTATGTATGGGACACTCGTTTTCAGGATTTGGTTTTTGATTCCAATCGAATCGAATCTTGATAGTTTTCTCTGACGCTTGTTTTATCAGAGAAAAACTATATAATATTTAATTATGTATATGTATTACAAAAATATGTCCCCACACATGTACGAGTAGGAGGTGGTCATGAAACCTAAGTGGAAGCAAATGACATCAGTCTAGAAGAGAGTGTCGTTCTAGATTAGATGTCTAGATCCTTTTTGATATATATATATATATATATATATATATATATGATAGATGGAATAGATGGTATAAGTTTGATGATATGATGTAAGTCTTGTGTAGATGACATAAGATGGTTATGATGATCTATGTTTGTCTTCGAGGATTTAAGTTTAGTTTGAGGATTTGAGATGATTTTTGATGATGCAAGTATGCTTTCTTTTATGAGATAAGATAAGTTAAGTTAAGACAAGGTTGTGAGTCAGTATGAGCCTCAAGCTCTGTTACGAAGGAGGACCTCTAGTGTTAGGACCAGTTTTAGTGTTAACTCCAGAGAGGGTGAGACCCATTGGGATAAGGTTAGAGAACCTGAACTCCAAAGATATGAGAAGTATGAGATATGTGATATGATATGTCCTAAACTAGAATACTCCTGAGTGATTGAGTTGAGTCGCTTTAGTAAAAGAGGCATAATGGACTTAATTGATGTTTAATTCTGCCTTTAATCCAAAATTAAGGTGATATGTTGTTAAAAGTTAACCTTAATATCTTTCATGATGAATAGATGAGATAATTAGGGTTTGTGAGTAATTGCATAAAATTTGGGTTTAAAATAGTATAAATGAAGTGAAACCCTAATTTCTATGGATATCCTAAAAGTGGACTAGAAACCCTAGGCAACGAGCTAGGTTTAATAGATCTTGATGGAATGATCAATGATAGGAAATTATATGCATATTTTAGGATCTCTTTGTGTGCTTGCTTGCCTATTAGATTTCTTGCATTGATTGGATTAATTCTTTATCAAATCAGCCTGACAGGTATGTGGTTAATTATGGTTAATCACATTAGTTTCCCAAAGATTTTCCGGATGATTCATCGCATTGAATGCAACCTATAAGTTTGGATGTTCATACTTGCAAATCATAAAGTCACTATGATTATCACAATAATAATAGAAGTGTGTATTCTCACACCTACATGCCACACTGATGGATGATGCCAAAAGGTCAAGCCCAGGAGGGAAGACCAATGGGCACCATGAGTGGTGACCCAAGACACCAAGATCGAGATTGAGAATGTGGTCGTTATAGAATGACTAATGGGCACTATGAGATGTCACCCTAGGCACCAAGATCGGGATTGAGAAGGTGGCCTTTAGTCTTTGGTAAAAGAGAAACCCTAAGGTGGGTATTCCAGGGTTAGGGTAAAAGTGGTGGAGAATGGCACACTAAAAGTATAATTTGGCTTGTTAATTAATTTGATTGTGATATTTAGAATGTTAGCCATATCTGCGAAATTTTGGTTGTCCCCACATACTGCATATTCCTATACACTGACCGACATTTTGTTTGTCAGTGTTTTTGGTACAAATTGAAAAGGATGAATAGTAAAGTGGCATATTGTGAAATTAAGAAATAAAGTGCAAGGAGGATTAGTTATAATAGATTACAAATGTGGATAGAAGTTAGATATCCATGTTTTTGAAAAAGGTATGCAAAGTTTCACTTTATTCCAACTTTCAGTATAGTATGGTAGAATTTTATAATTATTACTGATTATTTGTTGAACATGTGATCCTATTAATTGGGATAACGACTCTGACCTTTGGGTCTCCCTTAATTGGGGGTTACCGGGAGGCGGGGTCGTTACAGTTTCCATAAACCTGGGGACATGAGGAGACAAATTGCATACATTTTTTACTACTATGAATCACAATTCGATTGACTGGCATGCTAGTTGGTCAACTTGAACGTTCATTTGTTCGATTGGAATCTTTTACAATTTGTAAACATACTATCTTTCAATGTGACAATTAATGCACGTGATGACATCAACATCAATCATTGATCCAATCCTACAAATCATCTGGTTGATTGACTGGAATTTTTAGTTGGTTGACTAGACACTCCACTCGGTCGACTCACATCCCCAGTCGCTCGAATGAACACTCCCGTTAGCCAATTGTCATCCAGTGTTGTTTGAGTTGATTACCGAAACACTTTAGTAAACAAGTTAAACCTTATGCATGAGTGAACTCCTATTCCAGGTGCATCCTATGCATGTGAACCTATAGGTACCAAATTACTTCAACAGTAAATGTTCATAACTAGATTATGACATCACAAACAATGAGAAGTATCTAGAAATGCATCATTGATCCCCAAGTAATTAGAAAGTTGGAGAATAACTTTAAACTACAATTTTTTATTAGTGTTATCAAGATTGTATAGTTCCTTTGTCATAAATATCCAGATTGAACTTGAGGCATGGAATCATCATCCTCTTAATGTTCAATCCATGTTCCTCAAACTAGAGAAGAATGTTTGAGATGCATGTGAGCTCACATATCACATATTAATTCACATGAGTATGTCCATACATTTCTAAGGCTCACTTATCAATTGGACAAGATATCAACTCCTATAGGAGGGATAAATACCATCGAAATCACTCAGAGTCAATACTCATGAGTCACAATATACTCGAGAACCACCTCTATGGTAACCCTTATTCAAGGTCATGTTGGATGGCGTCAAAGTACATCAAATTACACATGATGGGTGCATGGAATTTAGGACTAAGAACCCCAATCACCACTATCACTATGAGAGTTTATTTTGACTACCATTAAATGATTTCCATGTATCACTCTCAAGGTGGCTCTATCTGATACACTATTCCTTAACAAGTACCTATGTGTTTGGATTGATATCATATATCATGAAAAATGAGATTATTTCATCAGTCAACACACATTCTAGTCTTAAATATGATTGTTTTCTATATGGTTTCCATAATAATAATAATAAGAAAGGGACATAATAAGAACATATTTACTCTTATCGTATATGTGATATCATTGTTGAGGTCCTCAACCTGAAGACATATGTCATTGAGTAATATTATTATTTCTACATCTATCATGTTATATCATCATTTCATAATTGGATAATCATATAGATTAAAATTCCCTTATTATGAATCAAACCAAGTTCAATATGTGACATTACAATCAATGTCTAGTTGGCTCAATGGGCATACATACCAACAAAATCCCACTTGCACTTAGAGCCAATCACCCATTGACTTAATCCCATTGATCTAACTTGACCTTAATCCTTATACTATGAAAGTTCTTTTGTCGTTCAAGGGGCCATCAACATTGCTTTCAGTTGTTACTCCACAAATCTTTACATCTCCTTATTGTATGATCTCTTGCATGAGATATAATTGTTGTTGTCTGTTCTTGGAACGTTGATGTGATATAGGTTCTTAGCTTGTACAATAGCTCCATTGTTGTCTCAATACAAATCTACTGCATCGTTGATTCTTAAAACCACCCTGAAATTTAGTGAAAAAGTTTTTAATCCAAACAACTTCCTTTGATGCATTGGAGGGATGAATGTACTTGGCCTCTATTGTAGAATCAGGAATTGTTTTTTGCTTCGAATCTTACAATTTACAACTATGTTTTTTATGCAAAACACAAATCTAAATTGCAATCTAAAGTCATCTTTGTTAGTTTTTAAGCTTGCGTCAGTGTAACCCTTTACCACCAACTCTTTCTCACCACCATCGACAAGAAATTGATCCTTAGTTTTTCTCAAGTACTAAAGAATGTTATCAGCACAGTCCAGTGACCTTCACTACGATCTGACTGATATTTGCTCTCCATGCACAAATCATTCGAGACATCGGCATGAATACATAACAGTGTGTACATGACAGATCTAATTATAGATTCATATGGAATCTTACTCATGTGTTCCCATTCTTCACAATAATTTGGACCTTGAGCTCTAGAAATACTAACACTATGAGACATGGGTAAGTTTCCTCTCTTTGAGTTCTCCATGTTGAACCTTTTCAGCACTTTGTCAATGTATGTGCTCTGGCTTAGGCCAAGAAGCCTTCAAGATCTATCTTTATAGATCTTAATTCCTAAGATATAAGATGTTTTTCCTAAGTCCCTCAAAGAGAATGTATTTCCTAGATAGATTTCAATGGTTCGTAAGGTAGGGAAGTCATTCCCCATAAATAGTATGTCACCTACATACAATATGAGGAACACAATCATGTTCCCACTAACCTTCTTATAAACACGTGGTCCATCTTCATTTTGTCTAAATTCAAACTCTTTGACAATTTTGTCAAATTGAATATTCTATCTCTGAGATGTTTGTTTAAATCCATTGTTTGACCTTTGTAGATTGTAGACATTATTGTCTTTCTTTGGATTTATATTATCCTCAGGTTGTGTCATGTACACATACTCAAATAGATTCTCATTAAAGAATTTCGTTTTGACATCTATCTTCCCAATCTCATAGTCATAATAAGTTCCAATGGAAAGCATGATTCTTATGGAATTAACCATGGCAATTGGAGAAAATGTTTTGTCATAGTAAACACTTTGAACTTGTCTGAAACCCTTTGTAACCAATCAACCTTTATAGGTTTTTACATTACCATCCATTTCAGTCTTTTTCTAGAATATCCACTTGCACCCAATGGGCTTTACCCCTTCATGTGGATCCACTAAGGTCAATACCTTATTGATTTACATGGACTCCATCTCAAAACTCATGGCCTCAAGCCACTTCTTAGACTCTGGTCCTATACTAGATTCTAAGTAGGTTGGTGGCTCATCATCTATGACCAAATCATCACCTTCTTGAGTCACAATATAACCAAAATGTTTAGGATCAATGTGTGCCCTAATCTATGTGCAAGGATACTGTGTTAGATGAGGAACTTGAGATTCCAAAATTGTTTGTGACTCTCCATGTTCCTTTTATACCTTTACAGCTTCATTGTTTTCCTATTGCTCTAGAACCTCTTTGATTTCTACTTTCCTCCCAAGGATTCCTTTGGAAATAAATTCCTTTCCTAGGAATATAATATCCCTAGAAACAAATACTTTGTTCTTAGATGGATTATAAAAGTAATATCCTTTGGTTTCCCTTGGATATCTAACAATATAATAGTTATCTGATTTGGGTGCATGCTTTTCAAGAAAATACATTGCCACATAAGCTTCTCAACCCCAAATATTTATAAAAGACACATTGGGACGCTTCCCATATGCTATCTCATATGGTGTCTTTAGAATCAATTTAGATGGTACACTCTTAATTTTAAATGTTGTGGTTTCTAAACCATATTTCCAGAAGGAAGTCAGAAGATTATAAACACTCATCATTGACTGTACCATATTCCCTCTTTCTGGTACATCATTATTTTGTGGTGTTCTAGGTGGAGTCCATTGCGATATGATACCACAGTCTCACAGAAGGTCCGCAAACTTTTGGCTGATGTTCTCTCCACCTGATTGGAATGAATTTCTTTAATACTTTTACAAAGTTGGTCATGCAATTCATTCATGAAATTCTTGAACTTCTCAAGGGTTTCTGACTTATGTTCCATCAAGTATGCATAGACATACCTAATAAAGTTGGTAACCACCTCTTGCATTTGTTCTAAAAGGTACACAAACATCATTATATAAGAGTCATAATAGATTATTCGCTCTCTCATTGTGTCTTGTGAAAGATGACTTTTTCATATTTCCTAACAAATAAGATTTGCATGTCTCTATTGATTTGAGGTCAAAGGAGTTCGGAAAATAATATTTTTGGAGTCTTCAAATGTTCTTCTCATTAATTTTCCCTAGACTATAATGTCAAATGTATGTTTTGTTTGAGTTGAGGAGTTTTAACCTTTTGGTATTTGTGTTAGAAACATTTTTCTCTAGATCGAATAAGTAAAGACCGTAGGACATCAGGGCACTCCATAAAAGATCTCATCTTTAGAAATAGAACATAGACCGTTCTTAATATGAAATCCAAATCAATTCATGTCCATACAAGATACATAAATGATATTTCTATCAATGGAAGGTACAAAATAGTAGTTCTCTTACTCTATTAGAAGCCCACTAGGTAGAGATAAATGATAGGTTCCAACTATAGTGGTAGCCACTCTTGCTCCACTCATAATGCGTAGTTCGACCTTTGTTTTCCTAAAGGATTACTTCTTTTCAGATCTACATATTTGAACATATGTAAGATCCACATCTGATATCTAGTACTCAAGATGAATAAATTTACATATATATCTCAATAACATATACACTTGAAGTGGATATTTTTATCCCTTACATCTTCTTCGTGAGTGTCTTCATTGAAAAGTACAAATTCCTTTTACACTTACCCAGCTCCTCATATTGAGTGTAGAAGACATGGGTTTCAGATTATCCTTAGAATGTTTCTTGGCTTTTCCTTCACTTTTGCACTCCCTGTAGTTGATAACCATCATGTATTTGGGATTTTCCTTATTCATTCTTGCTTCAACATTTATCAATTGACTAAATCATTGATTTGAGGAAGGACTCATTTATCTAATTGAAGGTAACTCAGACAATGTCTTATCCATTTTGTGCATGTGATAACATTTGATGAATTGGCTATATGGTTCAGACAATGATTGCAAAATCATATCTGTGGCCAACTCATGGCCTAAATGAAATCCCAATCTTTCTAGATTTTCCACATGCCATATTATCTTGAGCACATGGGGCCCTATTGTATCTCCCTCTGTCAACATACATTTAAATATGGCCTTGGAGGTATTATACATTTCCTACTTTGCATGATTCCTAAGATGTGTTATCATCTCAAGAATGACCATGTTTCCATGTTGTTTATAAAACTTATAGTTCATACAGCCTAGCATAAGGTCTTTGATCTCTACGACATCATTGGCATGCTTCAAGTAAGCATCCATTTCAGCCTTAGGCTCATTGGGAGTGAGTTCCTCTAGTAAGAACATAGATCTTGTGATCTTGTGTGAGAAATTTACATTTTGTCAAGACCTTTTTATTGGATTTGATTAAATGAAAACATTAAAAATATTAGTTAGTCCTTTAATTAATCATCAGTTCCATGATTTTATTTTGGGAGATTTCAACGTACAACCTTCTAGTGAGTCAATATTTAAAAAAAATAAGTTATTATGCAGCCAACACCAACTTCCATAACCAATTATTAAGCTAGGAAACATTTGTCAATTTCAGCTCATGCAATTATTAAATATATGGTATGCACAACTCCTTTGCATATCTCATCGTTATGCTTCTAGGCACGTAATATGATTAAGATCACCTAGTTAATCCTAACCCAAAATTCAACATGATAGTAATGCACCCTACATTGAAGACCCACATAACAACCATTACATTTCCATGAGATAGATGGTGCACCATGCTTGGTGTGATCATGCTTAGTCAATCAAGATTTTCATATATGTTTCTTATAAGCATATAAGACTTAATATTTGATTGGGGTATTTATTTTTAAATATACACATATATTTCCAATCACCTCTACTTATAATATGTATCATAAACATAATATATCCATGAACAAAATACACAATCATAAAATATGAATGATGGTTATAGCCCTACTAATGCAATTCTTTGGAGCCATAAAGAATTGCTATCCACCTAAGGCCAAACATCACATGTTCCAACCTATGAAGAAATATTCTATTGAAAACAAGCCCGTCAGTCAATTGGGCTCTTCTAGTCGATCAATTTGTTTGCTAGTCATTTGATTAGCCTTTGTCAGTCGGTCAAATATCTCAAGCGGCTATCTGGACTCCTCCATTTAGTCAATTTGACCTCCAGTTGATCAATTCGCTCCTTTTATTTGCAACTTGCTCGATCCTCCAATCAATCGAGTGACTCCCCAGTTGATTGACTCCCCAGATGCAAAATGTATTCTCTTTCACTGATATAGAAACTAAATCTATCATAAATGTATTACATTGTACAAGTGTAACCTAAAGTTATATTCAAGGAGATTATAGGGAGGAAAGCATTAACTTACATATATAAAGAGAGAGGTCTAGTACGCAAACCAAATTTAATACATAAAAAATAAACCATTCAACCATGTACACATATCCAAGGGTACTGGCCATAACCACGTTTGAATCTACCATCAAAATGATTTCAAGACTACACTATAAATTACATAAATATCATATCATATCATATATAAATAACCTATGGGACATTCCCTAGACTTTGTGGTATTTAATCAAATATTCACATTAATCATTTAAATATTTTCATTGTATGTAAAAAAATGAATGATAAAAATAAAATATGATCATATCGATTAAATCTAAAAGCATAGTAAATTGATGTTCTCAAATACCACTTTATGGAATGGTGGTAAAGATGGTGGCGGAAACAAAAAATTTGTTTCTCATATTTCACATGACCAACATATCGCGTCATTTTATATGAATGAGAAGGAAGGTTGCAAGGAATATACCTAGTCCTATAGTAAGCCCAATCACAATTCTTGCAACGCTGTGTTTATTTCTCAAGTACCACCCTGATTGTTGTCAGCGACGACCTTCTAGTTTAGTACCACAGATGGCATTTGATGACCTCCTTCTAGTGTGAGCGAAATGGCCTCCACGCCTCTAAGTAGTCCATGTTGACCACCGATAACTCCTCATTTTTCTACTAGAATTAGTACAAAGGTATTATCCTCATCATGTTACCAATGTGCTAGCGTCGAATTCTCCCCTTTGGCTATCTCTTCCTTTTATAGGTAATAATTCTCTATCTCTCACATTACTACAATGTTGAGATCAAGAGAGTTTGTAACGATAGCCTTGGCCACACCACCTATATATAGGATTGGATGTGTTAGGTTTTCCACAAACCTGCAGACACAAAGAGATGAATTTCATGATTTTTTTACTATTGTGAATCATGTTTTGGTTGACTGGACACCCAACCGATTGAGTGGTATGTCGGTCTGTTGACTTGAACATCCAGTCAGTCAATTGGAGTGATTTCCTATTCCCAAATATATTGGCTTTAAATGCAGTGATTAATGCATGACATCTCCTCATCATCAATCCTTAATTCAGTAAGCATGCATGACATCTCCTCATCATCAATCCTTAATCCAACCTTACTGATTGCCCAATTGGTTAGCTAGACTTTTCAATCAGTCCAATGGACACTCTAGTCAATCGACTTATATTCCCAGTCAGATGAATGGACACTTCAGTTAGCCAACCATCATCCAGTGTTGTTTAAGTTGATTACCTAAGTACTTTAGTAACCAAGTTAAACCTTATTGATGAGTGAACTCCTATTCTAGGTGCATCCTATGTGTGTGACCCTATAGGTCCTGAATTACTTTGGCAGTAAATGTCCATAACTAGACTATGACATCAAAAACAATGAGCGGTATCTAGAAACACATCATTGCTACCAAGTAATTGGAAAGTTGGAGAACAACTTCAACCTATAATTAATAAATAGTGTTACCCAGATCATATAGTACCTTTGAAACTGATATCCAGATTGAACTCAAGGCATGGAATCATCATTCTCTCAATTTTGAATCCATTTTCTGTGTACTAGAGAAGACTATCTAAGATGTGTGAGATCACATATCACATATTGATTCAAATTAGCATGGCCATATCTTTCTCAAGCTCGCTTATCAAGTGTCTGGGTTATCAACTCCTGGATCCTTTATTTCCATTCATCTCTATCATGGGCCATATTCTGGTTGGGATGTTGATATTCACAATTTCTCTTTATAAGCTCATCTAATGTTAATTTAGGTCTTCTTCTTCTTCTAGTTATTGTTCTTGACTCAATAGCATTGCTTCATATAGGAGCATTTTTGGGTCTGTGTTGCACATGTGTGTACCATCTAAGTTGGCCCTCGCACAACTTGTCCTCAATGTTGTCCACCCCCACTTTATTGCTAATATAATCATTTCACAAGTGATCTTTTCATGTCTTCGCACACATCCATCTCAGCATACACATTTCAGCCACGTTCATCTTGTTGAGACCTTGTTTCTTCACCGCCCAACATTCACTCCCGTAGAGCATGGTTGTCCCTATAGTTGTTCTATAAAACTTACTTTTTAACCTAAGAGGGATCTTCTGATCAAATAAAACTCCAGTTGCATTCCTCCATTTCAACCATCCAGTAGAGATCATGTGACAAACATCATTTTAGATATCCTCAGCTATTTGAATAATAGAACCCAAGTAACAAAATTTATCACATTTTGGTATATCTACTCCCATCAACTAGGCTCCATTATTCACACTGCGGGATTGGCTGAAATTGCAGTGCATATACTCAGTTCTGATCCTACTAATCATCAATCCATTTTATTTCAATGCCTCTCTCCATCGTTCAAATTTATCATTTATCCATCTTTAGTTTCACCAATCAAAGAGATATCATCAACATAACATACACCAAGGAATATCAACTTGAACATTCTTTGTCAGCTCATCCATAACATAAATGAATAGATATGGGTCGAGTGTGGATCCTTGGTGTACCCCAACTATGATAGGAAAAGTTAGTGTCTCTTCTCTAGGAGTCTTCACACTTACAATATAGCTATCATTCATGTCTTTGATCAAGTCAATTAATTGGATTGGCACACCCTTAATCTGCAAAACCATCCACAACACTTCTTTGTGTTCTAGATCATAAACCTTTTCCACATAAATAAACACCATATCAAGATCTCTTTTGCTTTCTCTATACTTCTCCATAAGCCTCCTTATCTAAAAAATAGCATCTATTCTCAATTTTCTAGGAATAAAACTAAATTGGTTGTTTGATATTTGTGTTATAGATCTTAGCCGCTACTCAATAATCCTCTTCCAAAGCTTCATTGTGTGACTCATCAACTTGATACCTCTATAGTTTGTGCATCTCTAAACATCATCTTTGTTCTTGTAGATGGGGACTATAGTACTATTTCTCCACTCATTCGACATCTTCTTGGCCTTCATGATCTTGTCAAAGATCTTTGTTAACAACATAACTCCTTCATCCCCCATACTCGTCCATACATCAATGGGAATACCATCTGGTCTGCATGACTTTCTCATTTTCATCTTCTTCAAAGCATTCTTGACCTCAAACGGTGAAACTCATTGTGTGTAAATGATATCTCTTCTATTCATGTCACACGAGTCTCTAAAATTATTTGTAGTATCTCCATTTAAAAGCTTATGGAATTAATTTCTCCACTAGTTCTTGATATCATTGTCCTTCACCAACACCCTACCATCTTCATTATTGATGCATTTCACTTGACTCAAGTCTCTTCCTTTCCTTTCTCTTATATGAGCCATTTCATATATATCTTTTTCCCCTTATCTTGTGTCCAACTTCTTCTAAGTATCATCAAAGTATCTAGACCTTGCCTCTTGAACAACCTTTTTAGCTTCTTTCTTTGCTTTCTTGTATATTTGGAAAGTTACATCATCTCGAGATTTGGGCAAGCTCCTATATATCTCCCTTTTTAGTTTAATTCCTTCTATACTTCATCATTCCACAACCCAGTCTCTTTCTATGGAGGCCCACAACCTTTGTTCTCTCCAAAAACCTCTTTGCAAATTATTGTTATGTAGGAGCTCATGTTATGCCAGATAGTGTTAACATCAAACTCCAAGTATCAAGTTACCTCCTTGTTGAGTTTATCATGAAAAGCCAATTTCTTTTCTCCTTTAAGATTCCACCACTTGATTCTGCTATCTTGGTCTCTATTATGTTTTCCTTTATTGATATTCATGTTAATATCCAAAATCAAGTACATGATACCACATCATAATCATTCTATGATTGTCTCTGTAGGCATACATACCAATATCTCAAAAAATCTATACTGAAGTGATGCCCTAGTTTTCCCCTATATAAAGTAGGGGGCACCTGGAGGCATCCTATTGTGTCTGATCTCCTCCCAAAGCCATTAGGAGGCATCCCATCTGGATTTTATCTAAACAATCACCCATGGACGAATTATAGTCCCAAAAGGAGGAGATGGAGAGTGTAAAGTCACCTTTTAGAATTTTTCTATGGCTTTATTCTTCCTCCTTCCTAATTTTGATTCATTTTTTGTCATAAGGGGTTGAATTCCAATTCCATAGAACCCATGAGTAGCCATATGTTGACTCTTGCATGATTCATATCGTGATTTAATACTATATTTGTTTTGCTTCACATTTTGATATCATAAAAGTTTTGCTCACTGTGAATTATAATTGAAATATTGGGTTTCCATGCACAATCTCATTGAAGGAGACATCACTCAAGAAATCCAAATTATATGACCTATATCTAGGTTGGAAATTAAATATTTCATTATCATCTTAGTTTATTAATTAGCACAAAAATTTGCTAACAACTAAGAATCAAATGTTATGAGATAGTTTTTTCATTTAGTATTTTATATTGATGCCACAAAATTGGGTTAGTGATTAGACTAAATAGTGTACTACACAACAAAACTGAGTAGTGCAAGCTACAAATGTATATTCCATGACTAATTTGTTTTTATATTATAAGGTACATGCATAGATTGACAATGTGGTATCCTAAGGAACCCATCCATCTAATCTTCCATTCAAATTTATTATGAAATTATTTACTTTATGTTCTTAGTTTTTAATCAACCGACCAAGTTTATCATCTTGTCTTAGATAATTAATTTCAGTTAGCAGTATTATTTTGCTATCTTAATTCCCTGGGATTGATATTTGGACCTCTTTGAATCACTTATTACTACTACACATACAGTTGCATTTGACAAATGCATTTAAGTTATGTCACTTATTCATGCAATATCCCTCATAGTTTGGAATATTTCAAAGTCTCTTGAGAATGTAATATTATACCAATTTGTTCCTATATACTTGTAACACCTTTATTTATTGTACTTCTATAATATAAAGTTGAATAACCCCTTCAAACATTTTTATGACGTTAGGATATGGAAGAGGTTTTTTCGTCAATTACATATGAAGTAGATATCCTATCGGGTCCATTCCTTAGAGATGAGGACTTAGGATATTGTGTCGAGTGTAATCTATGAATCTATTAATGTTTTCATAAATACTGAAATATGGCATATGGGCATGAGAAATAAGTTGTGAATAGCATTGTGTCACTTTTTGTTGGTGAGATCTTGAAAAATTAAGAAACCCAAAAATATGGGAGCATAACAAGATCATATTGTAATAAAACAAGTAATATTACACCATCCTCTGCCATCACCTTTTGAAAGACTACGTGAACAAAAGTGACAATTAATATTTGGATATTTGATGCAATTTTGTGTTCATGTGTCATCAAAAGCATTGATATGAAGTTAAAGAAATGTCAAAGACTTTGTAATGTCAAACTCTTTCAAGGATACATATTACAAAGCAAAAGCACAATTTTCAAAGGGTATTTCACAAACATGATAATAATTGCATAAAATTTATTTTCATTCAACCAACACATGATAAAATAAAAAACATTCATGTCTTATGGCCCATAACCAAAACTAGAACTTTTTGTTAGACTAATACATGATCGTTAAAACTAAAAGAAATCTAAACTAATTATCATTAAATAGTTGGGGGCCACCAGCTAAAAACTCTAGATTCACCTAAATGTGTATGATCTTTGCCTAAGTTCCCTGATTCTTCTCTCATCTGGACATTGCATCCCCATCTATGCAAAGATAAATGCAAAACACATTTGATTATGTAGCACCAAATAATTTATTTGAATAGAAAATAAATTGTAGTTTATAATAACTTAAAGTAAGCATCAAATATATTTCATATCATAATCTTTACATTGACTTCTGTTTGTGATTATCATTATTATATGTTGTTGACTACATTATCCTTCATCAATAAGTTCCCCTAAGAGATCATATTACATGATGAATAAATGCTCCCAAGAGCTCATTGCTGTCATATAGCTTGTAAATAAATGCATTCAACTGCTGATTTCTATCAAGAACTTATAAATTTGCCAAAGGCAAAAAGATTTTAAGGAACAACATAAATCAAACATCTTTTACTTACTTCAAGCTTGATAGTAAAAATTAGAAACATGAAATCTTACTTAAAAGAGATGTGACATCATGAGTTTAAAATACACAACATTTATTTCCATCTAACTAAAACTAGGATTATAATTAGATCTTACATTTTTTGCTACCTTCTTCCTCCTCATCGTCAATCATTGCAAAGGTTCTTGCTTGTCTACTTTCTCATTGATTTGGATTTCACTTTATCTTGCCTTATTTCTTGATTTAAGCTTGGCACATTCAGACTTCCTTGTGACATCATTCCCCACAATGGTAGGAAATTCTTTTATAAAACCTAGATACCCCACTATGAATCCTAGTGTTGGTGGGGAAAGGCTTCTTAGGAAGTGGATATTTTGAATCTTTCCTCTTATTATCATAATATTTGTTGGAGTTTTCATGGGACTAGTTGTGGGTACCAATCTTCCATGTCCTTCTGAGGTGATATTCTAACTCCAAATAAACATCACAATAAGCTTACAATGTGGGGATACCTCACCCAAAAAGTGAAAAGATAAGGTCCTACATGAGACCTATAATGAACTTCTTCACTTTATTCTTCTTTTCCTAGTCATGATTGTACTTCTATATGATTCTAACATTCATTGCATACTAGGTGATATAGTTAGCAATAGATTCCCTCAAGTGGAGGAAATTGACTTTTTATTCATGAGCATGGCTTCATAAATGTAGTATTTCTAAATGGTCTCATGGAATTCAGCCCAGGTGAATGGAGGAGCATTGGATTCTCATGAGTCCAAGAGATTCTTCCATCATGTCCACATTGCACCTCTTAGCATCTAGGTCCCCAGATAGACCTTGGAGTGGTTAAGAAATCTACATCATAAGAAATGATCAATGTTTTACAACCAAATCTTACCTTTTCCAGCCACCCAATTCTTCCTTCAACATATGTGTCAGGCTTGATCTTCAAAAAGTCAAAAAGCTTGGGCTTGTTCATATGGTTGTCTGGTTGGTTCTCTCCTTTTCCCATGTTAGTGTCTAGATACCATACCAAAATATTTATGGGTACCATGGAAACATAAACTAAATGATTTTAAGGAAATGTTCCACCTAGATTTTTTCTCAAATGCCATCTTGAAGAATCCCACACTTTTGAGCACACATATTACTAAACTAAATCACAATTTCCATTGGGGATGTCACAAACATGATCATAAATTCATAAAAAGAAAGTTCAATTCAATCAACATAGGATTAAACAACTTTTATCATGTATCACAATCTATAAAAAAATTAGAACTTAAACAAACTATTACATAATTATCATGACTAGAGTGAAATGTAAATTAATCATCATAATATAGTTGGAAACACGTCAAAACTCCTAGCCTATCCTTGATATGTATGTCCCTTTCCTAAATTCATAGATTCTTCTCTCCTATGAAAAAAGACTACCGATCAATAAAAAGAAAAATGGAAAATATATTAGAGGAAGTGGCATGTAGTACATTTTATGAACATAAAATAAACTATATTTCTGAAGAACATGAATAAAAGGGCCTCTGTAAGCCACAATGTCTTCAATATCTCCTCATAACATCTATAAAAAATGATGTTGATTCCTCCATGTGTACATGTTTACATGTCCTTTTGCCAAACAAAACTTTCGTGATACCCATGAAAGATTAGAGAAAAAGTATATCACTCTACGTATCATGCAACTGTTCAAGAAGGTCATAAACTCATCATTGTTGTGTGTCCTCCTCATATTAAACACCTCAATAAAACCTCGATAGCGCACAAAAATTCCAAGTATATTCAACCCCATCAAATGCCTCACAATTCCCTTTGAAAACAACCCTTTGTGAAGCTTTCTAGAATCACATATAGGCCATTAAAAGCTTAATTATGAAAATACATAAAACAAGACCGAAACTGGGATCAGTATGTTGATTTATGTTAATTGCCTTGACTTCATCCTTTGTATTATAGATAATGGTCATGTCATCAAGATACCAAGCACGAAGAAGAAGCTTGTAGTTGTCATGGTCTCATTAATGAGTAGATCTAGTACAAGGACAAAAAGAAGTGCCCCAAAGGATTACCATATTTTACAATGGTGGTTGACCTGACATAACCATCCCCATGACACAAACTTACAATATGGTCACAAAAAAATCCAACCACAAATAAATAGATGCTCACCTCACCCACATTTAAAACGTAACAATGATATATCCACAAGGTTGAAGTCATTTGAAAAGTCCACCAGATTGAAGGACTTTAAATTTTGGAGTGTGAAATCATTATCCTTTATAGGGCTTAAGAATCAATAATTATTATACTTTACTGAGAGGCCATCTAATGATGAAAGGTAGTTGAATGTACAAATGGTAGTCTCATCACACAAAAAAATGTATGGTTGTGATGTTGTGGATTTTCCAATGTAAAACATCATCTAGGGTTTGGAAGGTGGAAGGTTTCTATTTGTTTGTCATTAAAGGATCCTTGAAGGAAACACAATGAACTTGTAATAAACTATTACTTTTCTACCATATTCTGGTCTAGAATGCCAGTTAGGGCATCGTCATATTGAAAACTCTCTAGAACACTCATATAGTTATGACATCACTCTTTCTCAGTTGCAGTCATTTACCTTTCCTTGATGTTGGCATGCTTCCCATGCTTATTGCGTAGGTGATCTTTATTTGATAATTTCACTTGTCAATGCCTACAACAGAGCACCAGGGGAGGCAGTCTCTATTAATACACTAAATCATATGTGCCCTATTAACCCAGAAGTTAAGGAACCAAAGGTAAAGTATAATGTTTCAATTGTTGCATGTTAATGTGAATAGTATCTATTTAAAGGACGAACTTCTTAAGGATTAATTCATTAGCATGATATATATTTCCATTAACATGCTTAGATATTACACCTTGGTGGGACAATGATAAATTATGGATGCATCCAACCTACTCAAACAGATGGTATTTAGATTAGTTTTTGCATGGACAAAAATTGGAAAGCTAAAACTTTATATAACTAACTAATGTAAGACACTAGAGAGTTAGTTCATCGATTAAGCATAACAAATCACAAACACAATAAAGTACAAAGACCAACTCTATACAAATCAGCTCACAAAAAACAAAGAATTAATTGGTAGACAAGGTTATATATATCCTTCATCATTTTACTATTCTTCGCTCTCGATGCTATCTCCTAGAATGATTTCTTCCCTGGTCTCAACAAAATTAGCAACCAACACTTGATGGATGCCAGAGTGTAGAATATAGATCTATTGTAACCACCTCAATATTTAGGAATTTTGGATCTAATTCAATGAAAATGTGTGGCCAAAAAGTGAATAATAAAGAAGATAACATGACATTGGTTAGTGTATTTGAACCCCAAGACTTATAATAGATCTTCAATTGAAGTAACTTTGATCATATGAACTAATTTGTTAGATTGAGTTTAGATATTATATTGTTTCAAACCTAATTTCATAATTAAGAATATAACAAATCTTATGGACCCTTCAAAAGGCCAATCTATGGGCCATGGGCCCTAGAGTCCAATTCAAACTCAATTGGACTGTTTGAATGACAAATAGTTCCATGGGATGTATGCTATATATATTAATAATTTGAGCATAATTAGGATGTCAATAATCTAGTGAATTGATTGGTAAACTAATTATGAGATAAGGTGCAAGATTCCGAAAAATTATACAATAATAGGTGACCTAGATAACTGAATGAGTAATTTTCTAGTCTTTGATTGGATTCAATGTTTTAGTTATCAAATATGCATAACATAATATAATACACGGTCCAACATGATATAAAGGTTAAATGAGTCCAAATCCAAGTTCTGAGATAATTACATGATCAGTTATTATGACGTAGGTGATTAAATTAAATAAATACGTGAAGATAATGAAAAGGGTGATAATTACACCTTTTGAGCTTAAACTTCTCTTAAATTGGGATAAGGTGATTATAGAGGGAATCCTAAAGTTTTGTGCTAGTTGGATAATCCTAGAGACCTATAGGATTTTTCAAAGATTTTGATAAGTCTCCTAAAGCTAGACCTTGGTTTAGCTTTGTATTGGATAAAACGTTGACACACCTAAAGTCCAAATAAATCTGAAATTAAGGATGTGATAGAGATGTGGGTATCTTTTGACACTATTGAATATTGATCCAACTGCGACACTCCATCTTCAACCTATGTAGGGGAAGTGGATAAACATTGGACACTGATCCCTGCTTTTTTCTCTCTCTCCACTCTCAACCTTTTCTCACTAAATCAAGTTCCTTGTCATTGTGAGACTATGAAGAACTCAACCAGCCCCAATATAGCCATTTATATCATATTTTTGGTTGATGTCCAATTTCCCCAAAACATTAGGGCTTCTCGAGTTGGCTACAAACAAGTCTCCTCTCACCCCCTTCCTATATAAGTAATTAGATATCTCTAAGCATGATTCTTCTTCCAATTTCACATAGTCGATCCATAATACTTGACACCAAACTCCACCACATCATATGGAAACCCCTACTCAATTCCATGGATTTGGGTCCTCTCATACCAACCCTTATGATCCAAAGCACCGCAAAGACCTATTCAAGCAATACCAACCCTCAAAAGGGACCAAGGAACCCCTAGATGGAGTACATGCAAATCAGAATTTACTTCAAGGAGTCCCTTACTAGAAATATAGCTCTAGGCCATTGGAAAACATTTCAAGTGGTGGGTATGCATCTTTGGATGTTTGTTAAGATCCTACAAGCTTTAAAATTGCATTGAACATTAGTAATTATCTTTTTCATCAATCATTGTGTTCTTTTCTCCTTACATTCACCCTCCTTAGAAACTTCATCTACCATGCATAGATCTAAAGGATTTTGTGAGCCCGAGTAGGATTGCACCTAAGACTAGATCTTGATAAGGTATCGATACGGCCTCAAGTAGTGAGTAAACTCAAGGAATTGACCTCCTTGGTGGCTCTATGCCAGTTGGTGCATTTCACACTAGGAGGAAAAATCACACAAGGGGTCTATCTATATGCCCTCAATCTATATGAAAAATGTTGTTGTGCATGGGCAATAGGGTAATTCCCCTCTCCATTGAAAGGATAATTTTTCTTGGTGGAATAAGCTCATTTTTGCTAGCCAACCCCATGGAAATTATAGATAATGTTATCAAAATTGATGTGGCACAATAGTATTAGTCAGTTAATGATAATCTTGCAAACTAATATAGTAAATGAACCAAAGCTCAAAATGTGATGATTTCATTTATCATTTTGATCAAAAAAAAGCATAAAATATCAACAAAATATATTTGAAGCCTAAATTTGATCGTAGTTAAAAGAGTATTCATTAATGTATGAAAGCCCTAGTTTTAATGAATAAGTTGTTAAAACTATTAAATATGGTTACTTTCTAATATAATTAGATATTTTGGAAAGATAAGGATATCCCCAAATCTCAATCAGGTTAATATGATAATGATAATGATAATTCATTATATCCATGATCATGTGAATTAGGATTTTTGAGACCTAACCCTAAAGTCAACCCTAAACTAAAAACCCTAAGGCCTGGACATGACCCAGATGAGTATCATACAGATTTATGGTGACACCTTAGTGTATGCATACTTTTGATCATGTGATTTCTTGGATCTACCAATATTGATTGGATCATATGCTAGAACAACAAAGATAATACTTCATGTGTTCTTCATGAAAGAGTTACGTGGTTATTTATGTATACCTAGATATATACACTTCCAAGGATGGTGAATTATTCTTCACTAGTGAATGAACTGCTTGGATGTTCATTTAATTCCAATTCAATATATAATGATTGTGTGGTAACCCCGAGAGAAAATTTCTACTTCCAATTTCTCCAATAAATCATTGAACCTTGACACAAAGCTCCACCGCCTTCGTCAGTGACCCCTACACAATTCCATGAATTTGAGGCCTCTCATACCAACCCTTTTAGTCTATAGCACCATAGAGACCTCTCCAAGAGAGAAGGGATCAAGAAGCCCTCAAATATGGTACCCGCAAACCAACACCTGCTTTAAGGAGTCTCTAATTAGAATTATTAGCTTTGGGCCATGTGACACATTTCAAGTGGTAGATATGCATATTGGGATGTCCATGAAGCTCCTGCAACCTTTAGATATCTATTTAACATTGGTAATTCTCTCTTCCCTATCCTTGTGTTCTTTTCTACTTTTGTTCACCCTCCCTAGAAAATACAACTATTATGCCTAGGTCCAAAGGATTCGTTGAGTTCGGCAAGCCTTCTTAGTGAGGATTGGAGCCTGATCATGCATTGACTGTCTCAAGTATTGATTTAATCAAGGACTTGACCTTCCTGATTGCTTCACGGATGTTGGCACTACTTGCACTTCGGGGGGAGAATCCCTTAAGGGGATCTACATATATTCCCTCCATCCACATGACAAAAATTTCATTGTGCATGGGCACAAGGGTATCTCCCTCTGTGTCAAAAAGAAGGTTGCAATGGAGCGCATAGCTGATGTGACATAAGCTCATTCCAACCAGAAATCTCATAAGAGAAGTGTACTTGGGTCCGGGTTGGCCCCACAAAAATTGTATATAATGTTAAAAATAGATGACATGGTGTAATATGATTGATCAATTAATGATAATCTTGAAAATAATATAGTAAATGAACCATATCTCAAAATATAATGATGTTATATTAAATTTTGATTATGATGATGTGTAGAATCTAAATATCCAAAAATATGTATTACTGCATGGATATAAGGTAATAATACATGCAAATCATAATTTTGAAGATAAAGTTGTTGAGCCTATTAAATACATTTATTTTATGATATGATACAAGTCCAATGATGGAGACAGAAGTGATATAGCCAAGGTATCTTGAAAAGCATGAGTTTAATTATCTAAAATTGTATAGAAGTTTATATGTTCAAATATTTGATTTATAAATTTATCTATATGCACACTTTTATATGCACCCACATAAAATAGAAATATATTAATTGATGTACTTTTTTGTCAATGTTATATATATTTACCTTACATGAAGATATGATGACTTGGAGATTCATATGTATATGTTGAAGTCCATAAAGTTAATGTCACAAGGAGAATGAATAAGTTAGTAAATAATTATGTTTTCTTTCTTATAGTGATAAAGTTCCCTCTCATGTAGTATATTCATCTTGGAAATTATGTAATCTTCTTTACGGAGAAATCATCATCATTTTATATAATTCATGCTTATGAAATGAATTTGTTGTAACTACTTGTTATTTCATAGGTTTGAATCCTAGAAAAATGAGATTAGGATCTCAGACCGTATGATCTACCTTCAATGGTGAGTAATCAGGGAGGGGGGAATAGCACCTTGAGTTAGGTATTTCTTGGTCATATTTCTAAAAGTGGTTGCGAAGGTCACATTCCACGAAATGTCACTCACTTTGGAGAAATTCAGATTGGATCTTGTTTTCATCTATATTAGAGTTGTAGCAACAATTTGAAAGAGGTGTTGTGGTTTCTATATGAAGGAAGGAGGGAATGAAGTTTTGATTAATTAAGAAATCTAAGGAGACAAAAAACACCAAGAAAGATATTTCCTTTAGTAGGTGTCAACAAGTTTGAGAATGTTACATTGTTTACCATTCCTTGTCCGGGGTGTGTTGTCAAAGCCCTGACACCATATTTGTGATATGCTTGGTTAAATAGAAAAATAATAGTAGCAGTAGTTTACAATGAGGAAATAGGTCTCATATATATATATATATATATATATATATGTATATATATATATATATATATATATATATATAGGGTATATATTCGCTACCCGTGCGGGTAACTAAGATTCACTACACGTGCTTCAGTTTTGTAATGGGAAGGTATGCATTTGTAATGAGACAATCCAAATCTCTAGCCTCGCGAGAACGCAGAGTGGACCAGTTCGGGCTAACGGATCTGAAGATACGTGGATCTAACCAAGGACCCGGTTTAGCTCCCAGAAACCAAGCAGGTCGAGCTATTCCGCTAGGTAGTGGACGGCCATGTGGCGGCGACCGATTGGCCAGAAAAGGTAAATAATCAGAAAATCCCAGACCTTAGATAAATCATAGTAATTAGCTCCAACATCAGAAAAATACAAACAAAGTATCCAAATTCTCAGAAAAATGAGTAGAATAACATGGTACCATAAAATCAATGTTTTGATGCACTAATGTTAGGAATATCGTGTAAGTTGTATAATGCTTATAACAGTTGTTATAAATAGTAAATGATGGCTTAAAATTATGAGAACATGTTTATAAATCATAAATCATGTTTTTAGTCCATATAAGGTCAGTAATCATGATGTTGATGCACGAAATCATGTAATTTGCTTAGAATGGCAATCTTGGGCTAATAATCCTAAATAAAAGGTAATAAATGCATACATACTCAATAAATGATGAAATTTACAGAGTAAGCTCATATCAGTATCGGGAACCTCAGAATTAAATATGAGATCAATATGATACACATATTCTATGTTATACGATGATGTTTGCTCTTAATGTGATATAAACCCTAATTTGAGTAATGCATGTAACCTAGGGTTAACGTGTGACATAATGTTAATATGTTCAGATGATGAACTTTGATAATGAGATGTAATCTGGAAAATGATATCAGTGAGATAATCACAAGACAAGAATACAAGTAATCATGAGAATGCCATAATGAACTAAGTGAAACCCTAATGAACACGAATAGGGTTAAGATGAGATGTAAGAAGATGAGAACCTGATGATAGTGTATGGTCTTGTCTTGATCAGGTTTAACCAAAGATATAGTTGACATGATGGATATCTGATGATTAGGTTTTCTCTTGATCAAGGTACGCCATTACCTCTTACTTGGCTTATTATACAATATGCTTGTGTCATATGTGTCGTAAAATACTTGGCATATGATATTGGATGAAATGATTGTTCTTGTATGCTATGTTGCTTTATTTTCCATACTTATGGCTATGAACACATCAAACATAATATATTTGTTCCATTATATGAAAGCACTAATTCTCTTTGGTAGCATAGTGCTTGAAAGTGATCATTCTCTTTGGTAGCAGATCACATTGTACAATGATCTAACTCTTTGGTAGTAGATCATAAGGACTTACATCTCATTCTCGTTGGTAGCAGAGATGATGCATTATTCCCTCAGGTGGCAAATGCAAGGATATATAATGGAAATGTGCTTAAAATATGTGTTCTCTTTTGTTAATGAATATCTTTGTGCAAGTATACACTTTTCTTATATTCTTTTGTTACTGCCAAGTATATTAGTTTTATTTTATTGCCAAGATATGATGAGAGGTAAATAAAAGACACGTAGGCGTACTCAGTACAATATTCATGAAATATTGTGCTGATGTGTACCGCATATAATCTTTTTGTTTAGGTTGTGGTTATTCTCTTGAAGATCTAGGAAAGTGAGAGTTGTATGGCGAGCTGATGTACAGGTGGACCTGTTGTCTTAAGATCCTGTAGTTTAGATGTAGTACATGTATGTGTTTAAGTTTGCTGTTCAATATGTAATATCAAATGTTGTAACAATTCATGTTGTAATTATATGTTGAATGGTGAACATGTGTGTATGGTTTTATTATTGTTCATGTACATGTGCTACTGAGTGTTTCCTTTTGACATCTTCTGATTTTCTTCTTCTTAGCCTAGTGTGGGATGTTTTAATTGGGATTCTCGCTGAGGTGAGGGTTTCAATTTGGACGACACACATCAGATTAAGTTTTAGAAAATCCGGGGACGTCATATATATATATATATATATATATATATATATATATATATATATATATATATATATATATATATATATATATATATATATATATATATATATATATATATATGGCCATTCATTCACTACCCGAATGGGTAACTAACCTTAGTTACTCGTGCATCTGTTTTGTAATAGGAAGATACATATTTGTAATGAGACATACATTGTTTGTATGAGATGACCAAATTTGTAATACAAACACTCATTTTGTATTACACGATTGATTTACTAAAAATGATATTTATACAGAAGTTTACATTATAATACAAAATGAGTATTTGTATTACAAATGTTGTTGGACTCATTACATACAAGTACCTTTCTATTACAAAATAGATTCATGGGTAACTAAAGTTAATTACCTACATGGGTAGTGAATACGCACACACACACACACACACACACACACACACACACAGATATATATATATATATATATATATATATATATATATATATATATATATATATATATATATATAGGGTATATCTTCACTACTCGTGCGGGTAACTAAGATTAGCTACCCGTGCATCCGTTTTGTAATGGGAAGATATGCATTTGTAATGAGTCAATCTATATTTGTAATGAGACGACCAATATTGTAATACAAAGACTCGTTTTGTATTACAACGTTGTTACAATAATAAATATATATTTATTACTATAACAACACTGTAATACAAAATGAGTTTTTTTATTACAATTTTGGTTGTCTCATTACAAATTTGGTTGTCTCATTACATATATGTGTCATCCCACTACAAAATTGATGCACGGGTAGCGAATCTTAGTTACCCGCACGGGTAGCGAAGATATATGGGTATATCTTCGCTACATGTGCGGGTAACTAAGATTCACTACCCGAACATCAATTTTGTAATGGGATGACACATATATGTAATGAGACAACCAAATTTGTAATGAGACAACCGAAATTGGAATACGAAAACTCATTTTGTATTACAACATTGTTACAGTAATAAATATATATTTATTACTGTAATAACACTGTAATACAAAACGAGTCTTTGTATTACAATTTCGGTCATCTCATTACAAATTTGGATTGTCTCATTACAAATGAATACCTTCCCATTATAAAATTTATGCACGGGTAGTGAATATATACCCTATATATATATATATATATATATATATATATATATATATATATATATATATATATATATATATATATATATATATATATATATATATATTCACTAATGAACTTCTTGGTTCATACTGCTTCCTTTTTTGCATTGGAGGCAACAATGTACTTGGTCTCTATTGTAGAATCATCCACTCTCTCCTGCTTGGAACTCTTCCATCTCACAACTCTGTTGTTTAGGCAAACCATGAATCTAGATTGTCATTGATTATTATCCTTGTGGTTTAGAATCTTGCATTTATATAAACCTTTATCACCAACTCTTCCTCCCCGCCATAAATTAGGAATTGATCCTTAGTATTCTCAAGTACAAAAGGATTTTCTCCACATCTATCCAATGATTATGCTTAAAGCATAAGAAACATCTAGGAACATGCTTATCACTGCAAAAATTATAGATCCAATTGTTGAAGCATATGGAATCCTACTCGTTTATTCCCTCTCTTCCAAAGAATAGGGACATTGACATCTAAAGACTTATTCCATGAGATATGGGTAAGTTTTCTATCTTAGAAATATCCATGCTAAACCTCTTTTGCATTTTATCAATGTATGTACTTTCTCTTAGACCAATAAGCCTTCTAGATCTATCTTTATAGATCTTCATTTCTATTTTAGATAAAGCCAAACTATTTTTCTATCTCATTAAAATGAAGATTCTAACTCTGAGATGCTTACCTCAATCCATAGAATGACCTTTGTAGCTAACAAACTTTATTGGCTTAATTTCGAGAGTTAAAACCTTCATGTTGTGTTTTGTACACATCCCTAAGAAGATTAATATTAAGGAATGTAATTTTAACATCCATTTGCAAAATATCATAGTCATGATTGGCTGAAATGACAAACATGATCTTGATGCATTTAACCATGTTAATTGGTTAAAAAGTTTCTTCAAACTCAGCACCTTGAACTTGTTTGAAACTTGTTGCATCAAATCTACCTTTGTATTTGTACATTACCATCCATGTTGACCTTCTTCTTGAAGACCCATTTGGACCCTATGGGTTTTACACCTTTAAGTGGATTTACCAGGGTACATTACTTGGTGGTATACATGGAGTCTATCTTAAATCTTATGGCCTCAAGCCATTTCTCAAAATTTGGTCCCATAATAGACTCATTCTAGGTAGCTTTGTAATCATCTTTAATGACCAACTTATCATCTTCTTAAGTCAAGAGAAATCCATATATCTCTATCTCAATATGTTTCCTACTAGACCATAGAGGTTCATGTATTACGATAGGGACTTGAGGTTCCACTACAACTTTTGATTCCTCTTATTCCTTATCTACCTCCATTAGTTTAATGTTATCTTGGTTGTCTTGAACTTTATCAACTTGTATTTTTCTCTGACTAGTTCCTCTGTAAGATAAATCATTTTCAAGAAATATAGCATCTTTGGCAATTAGTTATCAGATGGAATAATAAAATAGTAATCCTCAGTTTCCTTATGGTACCAAACAAATATAAATTTTTCTAATTTAGGACCAAGATTTTCATAGGATTGCTTGTTTACATAATTTCACATCCCCAAACTTTTGTGAAAAACATATGCAGATGTTTCCCATTCCATATCTCATATGGTGTCTTTTCAAAAGATTTGTATAACACTTGGTTAAGTTTAAACATGGTTGTTTCTGGTGCATGTCCCAAAAATGAAATAAGAAGATCAACAAAACTCATCATTGACCATACCATGTCCAACAAGCTACAATTCCTTCTTTCTAGCACACCATTATGTTGAGGGGTTCCAAGTGGAGTCTAGTGTAATACAATAATTTAAAAGCTAAGAAGTGCCTTGAAGTCTTGGCTTAAATATCTACCACCTGTATCTGATCAAGTTTCTTCAATTCTTTTTCTGAGTTGATTCTATACTTCATTCTTACATTGCTTAAACTTCTCAAAAAAATCTGATTTTTATTTCATAAGATACACATATCTAGATCCACTGAAGTCATTAGTACGCGGATGAAGTATTGATACCCTCCTCTAGAATTTGTGCTAAAAGCCCACACACATCAGTATGTATGAATCCTAATAGGTCACTCGCTCTCTCATTGTTTCTAGTGAAAGCTGAGTTTTTCATCTTACATAGTAAATAAGATTCAAATGACTTTGTTGATCCAAAATTAGAAGAGTCCAGATATCCATCTTTATGGAGTCTAGAAATGTGCTTCTCATCTATGTTCCCTAGATGATAGTGCATAGGTAAGTTTTTTTATTGAGTTTTAACTTCTTGGTATGTATGTTATATACATGTTTCCTCAAGATTAAATAAATAAAGACCATAAGTTATAGGGGCACTACCATAAAAGATCTCATCTTTACAAATAGAAATATTTTCATTCTTTATTAGAAACTCAAATCATTCTTGTCCAAGAAAGATACAAAAATAATGTTTCTATTTATGGAAGATACATAAAAGTTGTTCTCTAACTCTATTACAAGTCCACTAGGAAGAGACAAAAATTAGATTCCTACAACAATGACAAAAACTCTTACTCCATTTACAATGTGTACTTCCACCTACCCTTTTTTCATGGGTCTACTTATTTTTTAGATCATGTATATTTGAACAAATATGAGGCCCACACCCGATATCCAATACCCATGATGAAGAAGTAGATAAGTTTGTTTGACTGACATATATACTTGAAGTGAAGGTCACCATGCCTTGGCTCTTGTTCCTCAGACCCTCAAGGTAGAGGGGGCAATCTCTTTTCTAATGTCTAGCCTAGTGAAAATGGTGACAATTGCCTCCCTAGCCAACTCATCCTTTTTCTTTAAGTGTAGAATACTTTTATCTAGATTTAGAACCTTTCTTAGTTTTATCTTTGGCCTTGGACTTTCTTTTTACATTACTGACCATCAACATAGAATTGGGATTGTCTTTCATTTGCCCCATAACAGTTCTGAACATGCCAAGTTTCTTAGCCAATGTCTTATCAAATTGGTTTACATTGTAATTCACGACAAATTACTTGTATGAATACAAAAATCATTGTAGGATTGCATTTGTAGCCAACTCTTGATCTGAAAGAAATTTTAGTCTTCCAAGACTTTTGATATTCCCAATTAACATGAGTACATGGGGTCTAACTAGATCTCATTCTGCCATTTTGCACTTAAATGAGGCCTTGAAGACAACACATATCTCTTTCCTTGCTTGATGTTTATAAATGATTTTCACATGTCTTATCATCTCAATAATATCCACGCTCTCACATTACCTATGAAGCTCAAGATTCAGGAAGCAAAGCATGAAAAATTTGATGTCGATAACATATCAAAATGCTTCTTGTAAGTATCCCTTTCTGCTCTAGGTGTATTAGGAGTTGTTTCATCATGTATTAGTGTGTCTAGGACATATAGCTTATGTTCATGTGTGAGAATAATAATTATCATCTTGAACCATTCATTGATGTTATTTCCATTATGTTTTCTTTGTCAAAAAAATTGACTATAGTGAAAATACATTATTGGTAGTGCTTGTAATTGATATACATAGAAGAATATGGCATGAATCAATTTCTTTCAAAATGTAATTAATAAAATTGATTTGGACTTTAATTATCTCCCACTCTTTATTCAAATTAATAGCCCTCACAATTAACTTTAAAGATTACAGTGAGAAACTTCTAGTGAGCCAAGATCCAAATAATTAAGTCAATTCTCAACTAATGTCATTACCCATAACTTAATTATTAAGGTAAGTAAAAATTACCAATTGCCCCAAATTCAATTGGATATATGGTTGCACAACTAGTGTCAATCATGCATCTTATGAATTATATACCATCTTTATGCCTCTAGGTGCTTAATATCATTAAGGTCACCTAGACAAGTACAACCCAAGGCCAATACAACATGTGCCCTACTTGACAAGCCCACATACTCATTATCATACTTATCCAAGGTAGACAATGCACATGATTGGTGTTCCCACACTTAGTCAAATAAGATTTTCATGTGTATCACACTTGGACGACATCTTCAACATTGATATTATATTGAGGGATTTATATATAGATATGTATGTATGTATATATATGTATATACATACATTTATAGTACTTGATGGCCCATTAGAATCATCATATGATCATCTCTATGGGAATGCATACCAACAATTTAATCATATTTTCTGTCTAGTTTAGAACTTAGATTTCATTTTTCTTTAGAATTAGCGTGTATATAGTTTTTCTTTATTTTATGCTAATTATATAGAGTTTGACAAAAAATCCTGATTTCAATTGAAGGTGTCTCCACACACCATATTAGGACTATGGCTCAAGACCATTCACTAACTTCCACCCACACCTTGATACTTATAATCAATCCACCAGATACATCTATCAAATTCCCTACCTCAACATACATACATTGAAGACTCACTTTGCTCACCATCAAAGGGACCTATGAGGTGACCCCTACTGATCTGATCACCACCCTCAATAGCTATCTATCAAGACATCCCTGGACATCCAACCTTGAAAAATAGGACTCAAGGTCTAGCCTCAACCACCACCTATCAAGGCCTTCCATGAAAGCATGTTGCTCAACCTACTATTGAATTACCTATGAAGGTCCATTCTATCAAGATCCTCACTGTTGTATTCCATCCAAAAAGTCACATGATCATAGAGTCATTAAAGAATCGAGAAGACTAAAGAAAACCCCGCAAACTGTCCACCTTGTTTTATAACTAAAATAAGGAAAAATGGAGGTGGGCATTTAGATCAGTGAGAAAATACAAAAAACCCAATTTTTGAATAAACCCATGGGTGCATAACAAACATATGTCTAACTTTAGAGACTGGACATGGCAATCATATATATATACATATACATATACATATATATATGTATATGTATGTATGTATGTATATATATATATATATATATATATATATATACATATATATATGTATATATATGTATGTATGTATATGTATATGTATATATATATGTATATATATTTGTGTATGCATATGTATATATATATATATATATATATATATATAGAGAGAGAGAGAGAGAGAGAGAGAGTTCTCTCCCCCTCTCCCATAATCTGTGGCGGAGGCTGGATGCCCGGGAGGGTGATATATCAAGAGATGCTTCTCCGTGTGTTTTCAAACCCATTTCCCTTCATTGGGGACCAACGGAATTTTCCAACCGGGCTATTCCCTTCCCGGCTACATATATATACACATATATATATATATATATATATATATATATATATATATATATATATATATATATATATATGTATGTATGTATATATACATGGTATACGGTATATATTCACTATGTGTGGGTAACTAACTTTTGTTACCCATGGATCTGTTTTGTAATAGGAAAACACATAATTATAATGAGAGGACCAAGATTGTAATACAAAGACTCATTTTGTGAATACGTCATAAATTTTGTATTGTCCCTCTAAAAGTAGTAAAAATGATATTTCTGACAAAATAGTAAACAATTTATGTCTGTAATACAAAAGTAGGCTTTCTATTACAATATAGGTCATCTCCTTACAAGTTTGGCTGTCTCATTAGACATATGTGCCTTTTTATTAAAAAATTAGTGCATAGGTAACTAAGATTAGTTACCCACATGAGTAGTGAATGAATGGCCATATTATATATATATATATATATATATATATATATATATATATATATATATATATATATATATATAAGAGAGAGAGAGAGAGAGTCGGGCTAGAATACACTCGAGTGTACAGATCACATGATTACACTCAAGTGTGTTTGCATATCAAGACTATTTCTTTCCAAATGTAAACAATTGATCTTCACCATCATACTATACCTAGGCTACATACAAATTTTGCACCCATTTGGATGAGTGTAAATCACTCATCCAAGGGCAACAAAATCGACGCACGAAACTAGTTTGAAATGCATAATTTTTGCTGTCTTCATAACATGAGCTATACATATCCAAATGTGCTCAAATTTTGTGTATGAGTTGTTCACGAGATGTTTTAGAAGATCAATGGATTAGATTTTCAAAAAAAAAAATTCATCATGGAAAAGTACTTGAGTGTATTCCGCTCCAGATACACTCGAGTGTATTCTAGCCTGACTCTCTCTCTCTCCCTCTCTCTCTCTCTATATATATATACATATATATACATATATATATATATATATATATATATATATTGTATTTATCCAGTCAGTATTCATATACATTATTATACATATCAAAATACTAGATATGGCAACTAGTACAAAAACTTGAGACAATAAGTGTTGTAGAAAAAACTTATTGATTCACATAAAAAATGTAATCCTAATGTTTCCTTTAGGGTTTATAATCATTAGATTATACAATCTTATCAACCAATTAGAAGTCCATGATTTGGCAAATCTTGTGTTTTTGTAAATCCATCATCTCAAATTGATCATGAACACTCGAAGGACCATTCTATTTGGTGTGGGCTTCTAATCATCTCCTCCTCTCCACCATGAGTCCATCACTGATGATTTTATATCATTGCACAATTGAAAATTATTACATGGATAATGATAAAGAGAGGCATGAAATGCAACCTATATAGATAAAAATCAAAATGGCTATGTTGCATATTTAAATCACACCACGATGACCTAGTTGTCATATCCACATCCACACACAAAAATAATGTTTTAAGGCGTCACATGGATTTATGAAAGTACATATCATATCATATATGATGTTAGGTGATTATCATGGTACAAATTTGCAAAATATTTGTCCAAAAAATCATTTCAGATCAAAATAAAATCTGATCTCAGACGCATATGGAATCAACTTTGATACCACTTTTGGGTTTTTAAGAAGGGGGCACAATGAAATATAAAAAATGCTTCCCTTTCTACCCACAATCGTTGGATCCATAATAGCTATACAACATTGTTGGATAAAGACATAAGAGAGGATAAAGGTGATACATTTGCACAGAGTACTTATCCAACAAGTAGACACATCTTATGTCAATGAAGCACTCAATCCTCCAGATCTAGATCCAAAACAACCACCAAGAAATTTGGAGAGATCTCCAATAGATCTGGATTGTCCACCAAGTAGCAGGTCATTGTCTTGTTGCAGAACATGTTATTCAAGCTTCTACATGTGTTCTTTGGCCTCTACTTCATCCACACAAATTAGGGAGAATGTAGTGCACCACCTTGACCACCAAATTGAAGTGAAACAAGAGTTTACGACATGCTAGGCATCCCAAACTCCCTTTCTTTCCTATCTTGGACAATAATCCTTACAGTTACTTACTCTTTCCAAGATGGAAGTTGGATGACCAAGTTGTCTCACAAGTTATCTCATGAGATGTATATCACCCTCTCAAATATTCATGTTCTTGAAACCTAATTACAATCCCTTTTATAATCAAAACACCAAAAATAGTACCATGTTGAAAAAACTTGGACACGATTGAGATCACCCAATTTCATTTATAGATTGCCCGATTTCAGTCTATGATTTCCCTTTATCAGAAATAGATAAACCAATCACAAGGGTTTAGATCTGGATCCTAAATCTGAAACCTTCCCTTTTGAATTGTGATCATACAATCTTAGAAGCACATTGCCCGATCTCATAATTCCAATGGAAAACCTAGTCCATTTAATTGACAATCAATTTATCTATTAACCCAATCATCTGACTGGCCAATCAAAAAATTTGATCACTCAATAAGAGGGTTGACAAACATGTTTATGATTCATAGTCTTTCTTATCAAGTGGTCTAACCATTTGCTTGATTTTTAATTTTAATTCCATTATGCATCCTTATGTGCATGACCTTGTAGATTTCTAATTATGTTGGTAGTGAAGTTCAAAATAACACAAGCAAAGATTGGTGTCTAGACACACATCATTACCACCCAAGTTATAGGAATGATTTGGAGATAAATACATCCTATAAAGTGATAAATGTTACCATGACCACATAATCCCTTTGTCACAAATATCCAAATTAAAATGGAGGCATGGAATGTCATCCTCTTACCATTGAACTTTGTTCCTTGAACTAGAGAAAAATATCTGAGATAGTGTGAGATCAATATCATATATTGACTCATATGTGCATGTCCATGCATTTCATAGTCTTTCTTATCAAGTGGTCAAGGATATCATTCTAGAGGAGGGACAAATTCCATCTAAATCTCTCACAATATGTTACATGAAACATAGTAAACCTAATAACCATTGAGAATAAAGTGTGTTCATGCCAAATAAATAAGAGTATTGAGTCTCCTATATATAGGAGCAAGGGAGTACATGGACAACTAGAGACGAGAAAATAAAACGGTCTAACCCCAACTAATCAAATATACTAACATGCCCCCTCAAGTAGGAGAGTTAACATTGTAAAGTCCCAACTTGATGCCCATATACATGAATAAAGCGAGAAGAATAGGTTTAGTAAGTATGTCTGCTACTAGATCATCTGTCATAATTTGAGGAGTGATTATATTACTGACTTCGACTAGTTCTTGCACAAAATAGTAGTCATCTTCAATGTATTTTGTACGCTCATGGAAGAGTGGATTATTAGCTAAGTGTATAGCCACCTAGTTGTCACAATATGGAGTAGCTAGAGTTTGGAAAGAAATTCCAGGCTTAGTTAGGATAGAACATACCCATTGTAGATCATAACATGAGCCATGGCCTGATATTCTGCCTCGGTGCTAGAGCAAGCTACCACAACCTATTTTTTTACTCCACCAGGAAACTGGTTGAGTGTCAATCAAGACACAATACAAATAGAAAAGAAGAGAAAAGAAGTTACCAAAATGTAGCATGGTAGAAATAGAAAGGAAAAGTACCAGAACGTAGTACGATATAAAAAATAGAATAGAAATACTATCATAATGGAACTCAGTAGAATAGGATTAGCATTACCAGAATGGAACTTGGAAGGAAGAAAGAAGTACTAACAAAATGAAACTCAGTAGAAAAAAGGAATGACACTACTAGAATGGATCTCGGTAAGAAAATAAAAGGTACTACTAGATTAATGGCGTGGTAGGATAATGAACATAAAATCCACAATTTTTAAGAAAAACACTTAGCCATGTGGATTATGAGAACCACATGGAGAGCAAGAAAAAGTAAAGGGTTTCCCTTTTCCATTTTGGTGTTTTATAAATTAGCATTGGGTCTTTTGTTTACTTTCTTTTTTTCCTTTTTTTGAGAATTGTTCTAGCACCTAGATACAAGAACCAAGAGAAAAAAATTATACAGAGTCAAAGTAAGAACAATAGAGAATCAAGTACTCTAGGGTGTAATTGTTGGGTTTTAGGGGAGACAGAGAAGGCAGCGGAAACAAAAAAAAATTTCTCCCCCAACCCATACCGAGGAAACGCGTCAACGTCTATGAATTAGGAAAGGATGGTTTTTCGGAATCATACCTTGTCCCGAGGCTTGCTCGGCGACAATACCTCGTGCAATGCGTGGTCTTCAACTCCGGACTTCGACGGTGTCTGTGCAGCTCCTGGTCGCACCGGGACTCACAACTCCTGCTCGAACCGGACTGTCGGATGACAGTTGTCCTCCAAAGCGGCAGTGTCCTCCCGCCTCCGTAGTAGTCCACACGGACCACCTGGAACTCCACACTCCTTGTCCCACAAGGAAGTGGAAGGAGTCGCACCCTCCTGTAGACGTACTAGTCGCCTACCTGCTCTCCTGCCTGCTGCTGCAACTGCAGTTGTCTTTCCCTTGCTGCACCTCCCTTTTGGCGGGAAGCACTTGCTCGGGCTCTCTCACGGTTACCAAAACCAGAGAGAACGACAACTCGCAGAGCAACTGCTTGCACTGAGCTGTAACTGTGAGAAGCCCCCAAGTACCCCTATATATAGGAGAGTCATGGGACAGGGTTCTCCATCCCGGGCAATGCGGGACTAAAAAGCAGGAGTAGAAGGGTTCGGGATTTTCCACAAAAAGCAACCATCTCGCAACTTGAACTGATCGGTTCATGGCTGAACCGGTCGGTTCACCCACTGAGCTGATCGGTTGGACATGAGCCGACCGGTTGGGGCACTCCAACCGATCGGTTGGTGCCCTGAACCGATCGGTTCATGGTCCTGATCCGGGTCAAATTGACTTTCCTTGTTTCTTTCCCAATTGGCATCGAAATACCAATTCTATTTCCAATCAAATTAGAAATCCCATTTCCAATCAAATTAGAAATCGAAACGAAAGGCAAACTCGCACCAATCCTACTTTCCCGAGTTGCTCCATTGCACTAGTTGAACCAATCGGTTCAACACTTGAACCAATCGATTCACTCTGTGCATGAGCCGATCGACTCAACCCTTGAGCCGATCGGTTTAGCAACCTCAGTCGACCGGTTCATCTCATGAACCGATCGTTTGGGAGTGTAGATTGTGCAGAATCAGTCAAATGCGATTTCAATCAATCCGATACTCCAATCAATGTGTCCAACACCTTGAACCATATGATATTGAGCCATCGACTGATTATGTGTTTAATTGAACTACTAAACTCCTTTAGTAATCAATCTAAACATTGCTTGTGGAAAAACTCCTCTTCCAGGTTAAATCCTATGTGTGTGACCCTGCAGGTCCATTTCACGTTGGCAGTGAAAGTCCATAACACTTATGACTTCACAAGTACAGAGCGGTGCCTAGTCACACATCAGTGCTACCCAAGTGAAAGTAGAAAGTTGGAGAACAACTTTCATCCTACAATCCGTGAATGGTGTTACAACGAGTGTATAATTCCTTTGTCACTGATATCCCGAATGAACTCGAGGCATGGATCCGTCATCCTGTCAACGTTCATTCACTTTCTTGATCTCAGAGTAGATTGGAAGAGATATGTATGACATCAGTATCACATACTGACTCACACATGCGTGCACGCCTTTCTCAATCCTACTCATCAAGCGGCCATGGATATCAAACTCTCTCAGGAGGGACAAATCCCATATCTATCACTCATCCCTCAAAAGCCCCATGTGTCAAAGCCACCCAATCATCACCTTTATAACAACCCATGTTTCAGGACTGCGTTTGATGATGTCAAAGTGTGCCCAACGACATGTGTTGAGTGCAGTGATTTCAGGTCTAAGAATCACACTCACCACCATCAATGTGAGTACTGACTGTGACTACCATCTCATGGTTCCATGTGTCAAACTCACGGTGGGTCTGTCCGGTACCTTGTTCTCTAACAAGTACCTATGTGTTTGGTTTGATATCTCTATATCATGACTAATGAGATTCTCTCATCAACCAACACCACAATCTAGTCTTGTGTGTCATAGTTGTCTATCTACCTTCCACTATGACATCCGACTAGGGACATAGCAAGAATGTACAAACTCTTAGCATACGTATGATCTCATCGTTCAGGTCCTCAACTTGAAGGCATACGTCATTGAGTACTGTCATTCTCTAGACATTCAATCTGTTCTATCACTATCTCATATGACTGAACCAGAATGAATTGGAAGCTTGCCTTTGATGTTTATCAAATCAATCTTAATGTATCCCATCAATCATCACATGATTGGCTCTCAGGGCATACATACCAACAGACTCCCACTTGCACTGCGAGCCAGTCACCCATGAATCATATTCACAGTGATCTTCAAAACATGTCCCACATGTTTCTGTGCTCTAGTGCCAACATAGTGAGTAATGACAACACCTTGCCAAAGTCTGTACAAATTGCATGTCTCACATCTCTTCGCTGTACGTCACACGTATGAGATGGAGTTGCCGTAATATGCGATCTAGTATTCCATTTGCTAACTTTTAGCCGCATTGCATGATCAAGGATTCCGGACTTGTCATCAATGACTGGAATATCTACAAGTTCATCTCATGAACTTCTAGATCCATATAGTATCTATTGTTGTTCACAAACACATAGATACTCGGCATTTCCTTTTTAAATGGCTTTATTGGAACACTTCCAATTATCAACAAACATTTACTTTTATACATCTTATGTATATTTTGCGATTAATTTTCTGTCTTTTTAGAAGTTCGCATCAATGTAACTCTTTACATCGAACTCTTCCTTATCTCCATAGAACTAGTACTTCACAAGTACTTATCAAGTTCTCATGGTATTCCAGTAACCCTTACTGGAAAATAGACAGTCATCCACTCGTCATGTCCCACATACGAGTTATCAGGATGATCTCATCATATTGTCATGTCATACATACAAGATGATGAATACCTTTTATTCTTGCCATGTCATACATGCAAGACAATGGGATGATTTCATACATGATAGATCCATATCTATTCTTAGTGTTCTCATTCTTCATAAGAATTGGACACTTGGCCTTGGGATACTAACTCCATTTGATATGGACAAGTTTTCTCCCACTTAATCTGTGCATACTGAACATTTCAGTACAGATTGCCAATGTATGCTTTCTCTTTTCAGGTCAAGAGGTTTTCGAGAACTATCTCTATAGATCTCTATTCCTATCACATAGGAAACATCTCTATCTTCCTTAAAGATAATTTCCACTTTCTTGGATTTCCAATTAAGAACATTTCCATTTCACATCAATATGTGGAATGTGAATACGCTCCCACTAAATCACAGATCCCTTCTTTATCTTTGACATATCAGTCAAACCCTTTGACTATATCATCAAAGTAAAGGTCCAATTTTGAGTTGCTTGTACTCAATCAACCACATTGATTAGTCCATTGTAACTTATAGACTTCATTTGCATTAGTGGATTCATAAACCTTATAGGCTGTGTCACGTACACATCCTTGTTTTATTCCTCATAGGAATGCGGTTTTAGTATCCGTATGCCAAATGCCTTAGTCATTAAGTTGCAAGCATCATCCTTCTCAAAATGTTATCCATGTGTCTTAACACTTAAGACTCATCTGCACTTATGGATATGATCCAATGAGTGCTACCATCAAGGTCATACCTTATGGTTCACATGGATGTCATTTAGGATGTAATGGTCATAAACCATAACTCAAGATTCGGTTCCTCATATTCATCTAGATAGTTGACTCATCACATGAACAACTCATCACATAGATAATTTGAGGTGTATCTGTTAAGGATATAAGAACTCACAACCCTTGTGATTCTTAATTTCTTATATTAGTGTGGGGTATTCTTTTATTAAGAAGAACTCAGTTATTTGATAATCATTCTCTAACTCCTTAGAGTATGATTCCTTCTTGATTTAGACATCACCATGCCTTAATCATGAGTACACTATGATACACTATAATAATCACTCATAAGGATCTCAAACATTTGGTCCAAGTATTCTATCCATTGATCTCATCAAGAATTAATACTTTACCAAATTTGTACTTCATTTTATGATAATCTTGAACATTTCAAGATATTCATATTGGTATTTCTCTAAACACCATTTGAAGTATTAGCATTAGTTCCAATAGGTATGTAAATACATCACATGTATTATACCTAATAGGATAATCACTCTCCCACTAAATTAGTGAAGATTGATCAATCATGTCCAAGATATTCATGTCTCTTACTGGTTCTCTAACCAAAAGAGTCTATCTTTATCCATCACATGGAAAATAGAAATGAATTTCTCATGATCAATGCTAATTAATTTGTTTGAGTTATCTATAACTTTAGGTATCAACTTATCTTATGCATATCATATATCACAAGATAAACAAGGCATTGCCATAAAGATCACATCTTTATAAATTGAAACATCTCTTTATTAATTGCCATCATTGTCATACAATATGCAAAAATAAAGTGTTTCTATTTATTGGCAAATATGAAATAGCAGTTCATAACTGTATTACATTCCTTGTATGCTGAAAATAAGCTAAAGTATTCCTATCTATAAAGGCAACACTTGCCCAAAGTAAGAATGCTTTACACTTTACATCTTGATATCATATATCTCAGAAGTGTTACAAGTTTACTTTCATGACACCTTTAAGTAGAAGCTTCAGTCGCCTCTTTCTTCTTTTGTTCTTCCAGGTAGAGAGGACAATTCCTTTTCCAATGTCCTGGCTTTTGACAATGGTGGCAATTTCCTTTCTTGGTCACGCCTCCCTTGGCCATGAGAGCTGAAGATGGCTTGGACTCCTGGCTAGCTTCAGAACCTTTCTTAGCTTTGCCCTTGCCCTTGCGCTTGGACTTGCCCTTCTTGCTCTTGATCACCATCACGGACTTAGGCTTGTCCTTCTTCATCTGTAACTCGGCTGTCCTCAACATGCCCAACAATTCTGACAGTGGCCTATCAAAGTTGTTCAGGTTGTAGTTCATCACAAACTGACTGTAAGATTCTGGCAACGATTGCAGTATCACGTCAGTAGCCAACTCTTGGCTCAGTGGAAATCCCAGTCTCTGCAGGTTCTCCACATACCCAATCATCTTGAGTGTGTGAGGACCAACTGGATCTCCTTCTGTCATGACGCACTTGAACAGTGCCCTAGAAACATTGTACCTCTCTTGCCGTGCCTGATCTTCATACATGTTCCTGAGATGCAGAATCATCTCTATGACACCCATGTTCTCACGTTGCCTCTGCAACTCATGGTTCATTGAACACAGCATCAAGCACTTTGCATCAATGGCATCATTAGAATGCTTCTTGTAAGCATCCCTTTCTGTCTTTGGTGCATTTGGAGCGGGTTCCTCTGGAATTGGAGTATCCAAGACATAGAGCTTACGCTCTTGAGTGAGAACAATTCTCAATGTCTGATACCAGTCGTGGAAGTTTGTCCCATTTAGCTTGTCCTTGTTAAGGACCGATCGCAAAGAAAAGTTGTTGTTGTTTGTTGCCATTTGAACTACAAAAGGAAAATATGCAATTTTAGTCCAAAACTCATTTTTGACTTATTTGATTGATTTGAAAGTTTGACGATATAATTAGGCCTTTAATTAATTATCGCTCCCACTATTTTACTTCAAATTGATGGCCCTCACCATCAATTCGGAAGATTGCAGCGCACAACCTTCTAGTGGGCAAGATCCTGAAATCCTCTAAGTCATGGACCAGCTAGGGCTGTCACCCACAACATAGATCTCTCAGGTAGGCAACTTTTGCCAATTGCATCATATGCAACTCTTGATAAGATGTCATATACAACTCCTTGCAATGAACATCTCTATGCCTCAAGGTACTAGATCCCATCTAGATCACCTTGTTAAGTCCGACCCAAAGAAAACACGATGAATGTGCACCCTGCTAGGGCAGACCCACACATTCATCCTTCACGCTTCCATGAGGTAGACGGTGCACCACGCTAGGGCGTGCCCACACTTAGTCGAACAAGCTTTTCACGTGTGTCGCATTTGGAAGGCATCTAAAACTTAATATTTTAATGAGGGATTTGGTTTTATATACATATACATATCCAATCACCACAATACATAGTATGTATCATATACATGCTATATCCCACACAAAACCATGCACAAAACGATAAAAGCGATGATTATGGCCATCCTAATGTGATTCCTCGAGCCAAGAGGAATCACGGTCATCTAGGTCAACATCACATGCAACCTGTACAAGATGAACTCTGTGCCTTGCCATCCGAGTAGATTAACTCATCACATGAATGATCTGTACTCTCTAGCCGGTCGTCTGGGTGCCACCAACTGATCGGTTGACTCCTTCAACCGATTGGCTCTCCTGGTCGTCGTGCATCTCGTCATGTCCGCCACCCGCTCATCTCGCTCCTCGAACCGGTCATCAACCCATCGGTTCACTCCTTGAACCGACCGTCTGAGAAGTCATCTTGATGGCCTTCGGTCTTTGACATAACAGGAAATAAAATCCTATTCTATTTATTACATTTGCATTAAAAGGGAAACCCCGAGTTTCATTCGGGGGGAGCAAAGGTAGGAAAGAATCTCGAATTATTTCGAGTTACATCAGGAATAAGAGAGGGAAGATCGGTGCGCAGACCGAGATGCAAGAAACCACACACAACCAATCACAGATAGGGGTTTATAGGCCATAATCACGCTACATACATCCACCACAAAACTCGTTTAAGGGCGACGCGTATCGAGTGCATTAATAATACATATCATATATGTAATTAGGGATTTGTGTATTTAAGATTGGACATGCATAAAGCCGATTTATTTGCATCGCATGCAATAAATAAAGGCGAGAAACCAAAATCGATCATATCGATATTCCTAAAACATAGAGCAGTTGATGTGGCTCTGATACCACTGTTGGGTTTTAGGGGAGACAGAGAAGGCAGCGGAAACAAAAAAAAATTTCTCCCCCAACCCATACCGAGGAAACGCGTCAATGTGTATGAATTAGGAAAGGATGGTTTGCGGAATCATACCTTGTCCTGAGGCTTGCTCGACGACAATACCTCGCGCAATGCGCGGTCTTCAACTCCAGACTTCGACGGTGTCTGTGCAGCTCCTGGTCGCACCGGGACTCACAACTCCTGCTCGAACCGGACTGTCGGATGACAGTTGTCCTCCAAAGCGGCAGTGTCCTCCCGCCTCCGTAGTAGTCCACACGGACCACCTGGAACTCCACACTCCTTGTCCCACAAGGAAGTGGAAGGAGTCGCACCCTCCTGTAGACGTACTAGTCGCCTACCTGCTCTCCTGCCTGCTGCTGCAACTGCAGTTGTCTTTCCCTTGCTGCACCTCCCTTTTGGCGGGAAGCACTTGCTCGGGCTCTCTCACGGTTACCAAAACCAGAGAGAACGACAACTCGCAGAGCAACAGCTTGCACTGAGCTGTAACTGTGAGAAGCCCCCAAGTACCCCTATATATATAGGAGAGTCATGGGACAGGGTTCTCCATCCCGGGCAATGCGGGACTAAAAAGCAGGAGTAGAAGGGTTTGGGATTTTCCACAAAAAGCAACCATCTCGCAACCTGAACTGATCGGTTCATGGCTGAACCGGTCGGTTCACCCACTGAGCCGATCGGTTGGACATGAGCCGACCGGTTGGGGCACTCCAACCGATCGGTTGGTGCCCTGAACCGATCGGTTCATGGTCCTGATCCGGGTCAAATTGACTTTCCTTGTTTCTTTCCCAATTGGCATCGAAATACCAATTCTATTTCCAATCAAATTAGAAATCCCATTTCCGATCAAATTAGAAATCGAAACGAAAGGCAAACTCGCACCAATCCTACTTTCCCGAGTTGCTCCATTGCACCAGTTGAACCAATCGGTTCAACACTTGAACCAATCGATTCACTCTGTGCATGAGCCGATCGACTCAACCCTTGAGCCGATCGGTTCAGCAACCTCAGCCGACCGGTTCATCTCATGAACCGATCGGTTGGGAGTGTAGATTGTGCAGAATCAGTCAAATGCGATTTCAATCAATCCGATACTCCAATCAATGCGTCCAACACCTTGAACCATATGATATTGAGCCATCGACTGATTGTGTGTTTAATTGAACTACTAAACTCCTTTAGTAATCAATCTAAACATTGCTTGTGGAAAAACTCCTCTTCCAGGTTAAATCCTATGTGTGTGACCCTGCAGGTCCATTTCACGTTGGCAGTGAAAGTCCATAACACTTATGACTTCACAAGTACAGAGCGGTGCCTAGTCACACATCAGTGCTACCCAAGTGAAAGTAGAAAGTTGGAGAACAACTTTCATCCTACAATCCGTGAATGGTGTTACATCGAGTGTATAATTACTTTGTCACTGATATCCCGAATGAACTCGAGGCATGGATCCGTCATCCTGTCAACGTTCATTCACTTTCTTGATCTCAGAGTAGATTGGAAGAGATATGTATGACATCAGTATCACATACTGACTCACACATGCGTGCACGCCTTTCTCAATCCTACTCATCAAGCGGCCATGGATATCAAACTCTCTCAGGAGGGACAAATCTGATATCTATCACTCGCCCCTCAAAAGCCCCATGTGTCAAAGCCACCCAATCATCACCTTTATAACAACCCATGTTTCAGGACTGCGTTTGATGATGTCAAAGTGTGCCCAAGAACATGTGTTGAGTGCAGTGATTTCAGGTCTAAGAATCACACTCACCACCATCACTGTGAGTACTGACTTTGACTACCATCTCATGGTTCCATGTGTCAAACTCACGGTGGGTCTGTCTGGTACCTTGTTCTCTAACAAGTACCTATGTGTTTGGTTTGATATCTCTATATCATGACTAATGAGATTTTGTCATCAACCAACACCACAATCTAGTCTTGTGTGTCATAGTTGTCTATCTACCTTCCACTATGACATCCGACTAGGGACATAGCAAGAATGTACAAACTCTTAGCATCCGTATGATCTCATCGTTCAGGTCCTCAACCTGAAGGCATACGTCATTGAGTACTGTCATTCTCTAGACATTCAATCTGTTCTATCACTATCTCATATGACTGAACCAGAATGAATTGGAAGCTTGCCTTTGATGTTTATCAAATCAATCTTAATGTATCCCATCAATCATCACATGATTGGCTCTCAGGGCATACATACCAACAGTAATGTCCTTCATGGTTGGAATTAACTTTTAACTATAAGAAGGGTTCATGAATACAGGTTCATCCACGAGATTTAAGAGAATAGGTGGATACTCTCTAGACACAATGGTAGCTATTCCAGCAAGAAGATAATTTTATAAAATCAACTTGATGCAGACTGGAACCTTGTAAACCACCATTACATGCTGCATAGAAGATATAGAACTTGTAGCTGGAAGAAATTTAATAGAAGCCTCATGGATTTGCATCTATATCACAACATACAAATCTCAAATACGTTGCTTCCCTACCGATTCCAGAACTCTCCAATTCCTTTCCATATGAGCATAAAGTAGGAGTGAAGACTGAAGGTTGAGAATTGTTGAGAAGGAAGAAAGGAAAGGAGGTGGGGGAGAAAAGATAGGGGTAGAAATATTAGGGTTAAGAGTAATACTATAATACCATGAGACGAGAGAAAATACAATGGCCTTAACCCCAACAAATCAAATATACTAACAACCACCTTTTTCACAACTTGTATTTTAGAGCATGTTGGGATAGAGTCAAAGTGATTAGAACAACATGTGTTACTAAAATGAATTCAAATTTAAGGATCACAGTCACCACTATCACAATGAGTTATGACTCTGACATGTCATTAAATGACTTCCATGTGTCAATATCAAGGTCAGTATGTCTATTACAGCTTGTTCTTTAACAAGTTCTAATGCATCTTAGTTGATATCTAATATCATGACTAAAGAGACATAGTCATCACTTACATTACATGCTAGTCATGTGTTATATTATTGTCATGTACTATGCATAGTAGATAACTAACTAGGGTAATAAAAAGAATGAGTACTCTTATTATACATGTGATCTCATTTTCGGGTCCTCAAACCAAATCGTATGTCAATGAGTTACATCATTCATAGGGCATAATTATGTTTTTTCATTATCTCAATAGTAAAAAAATATAATAAATTGAATTTCCTCTTTATTAATAATCAAATCATCTCTTCAGAGACATCCGATAAAATTGGAATGATACATAGAAGATTAGCATGGCCCCTGCGCAAGGATGACACAAAAAAATCGAGAAAAATAATAATCAAATCAAGTACACATATCCCTTTTACAATCATCACATGATGGATCTCAAGGAATATAACCAACAAGATTCGTATTTGATCTTAGTTGAACGTATTATCAATATATTTGTATATCTCATTAGGTCTCTACAATAATACTAAATAACTTTTAAAACCAAAGGTATAGTGGATCTGACATGCCTAAACAACATGTGAATACACAAGTACATGTGTCTAATACTAAGGGACATAAAGATGTATGATTTTTCGATCATAGGTAATTGGGAATGCTGGAGACTACTTCTAGAAAGGTGATTTTAGATCTAAGGAAAAGACTGGTTAATATACTACAAACTTAAATTAAATAACATTGGATTAAGTTGGCTTTAACATTAGAAAACTGGAATATCTACAATTATGGTGACAACATAGTTCAAATCTTACATAAATATTCTTCATCTAATATAAATTATTCTTTCTTCTTTGGATTGGGCGTCTATATCTCGAACTACCTACTCTCACAGAGTAGTAAATTGTTTAACCTAATTACTAACTTGCTTTTGTAATATTAATATAAAAGATTAAATGATTATGACCTCCCTCTATAAAATCCACATCACAGTTGTTAGCCTACTTTTGTGGAGTCTTATTAACTATATTTATAATGGTTTTTTAGTCATTAATCCTACTTTCACAGTGATTAAATATATAAAGAATATTTGTGGTGATAACACAAGAAAATAGAAAAACAAACCACCATTAACAAAATATGAAGCAAAGAAATTGTTATTTAGATGAAGATTGTCATGTACAAATCGACATCAGGATAATCATTGGTCCTAGAGAAAAGTGTATTAGTGTGACACGTTCAACATAATATCACAAGAAGGCTTCGAGGAGAAGAAATGCATAAAAACATAATAAAAACCCACAAGACAAGTATGAGGATGATCCCCTTTGTAGATTATGAAAACAAAAAAAATACGATTATCAAATTGCTTCACGTAGGTGTCGGGATTCTCCTCCTTGATGAATGCATATTCATCCTAGTTTTAGTCGCATTTTTAACTTAATTATGCATTGAATTTCACCATTTTACTTTAGAACTAGCTTGCCTTCATGTTTCCTTAATTTTATCATAATTTATAAAGTTTGGATCCAATTGTTGAGTTTTTTGACATATTTGAACTTAATTGCATAGTTGGAGTGTAGGAGGTGGCAATCCATCTAAACAACTAGTGGGAATAAGAAAATTTTGGATAAATGAAACATATTTTTATTAATTTATTTCTTCATTGGTTTTTCAAGCTATCCGTTTTCATTACACCTACCAACCCATTAATTTTCATTGATCTTTCCCTTCTTCAGTTCTCATTTCTTCAATAGAAAATCCATTAACACACGCCATCAACCTTAAGCCAATAGTCCCCTGAGGGGTGGGTTTACATCATTCTACCTTTCCATCAGTTGGTAACTAATGCAACCCTTCCTTCGATGCACATCCATTTTCCACACCATCAATTCACGTACATATACCAACTCATTACTTTCCATAACTCTATCTTTTCTTCGGTTAACAATTGAAGGAAGCCCAATGCTCACCTATTGATGGCCCATCAACTGACGGTTGCCCAACATCTACCTTATGAAGGAAATCCTTTGGCTCCCTTCAGATGGAATTTCTACTACCACCTTCCAATGGTTGTTCTACATCACCAACCAAAGTTATATTTAGACATCTCTTTTGATGACTAACAACTAGTGCTTGTCCTGCTCTACCTGCCAAAGGAGTTTCTACACACGCCTTCCAAATTAAATCCAGCGCCCAATGACTAATGTTTGTTCTACATGGTGAACTGAAGCTTCCCTTGTGTCTCCTACCCAGTCTTCTAATGATCTTGATTGTTCTCCTATGGAAGGTCATCCCGACCCGTCTCCTATTGACATAGGTAATGAATGTTGTAGACCCTTCATATATTGTTTTTGTTGTATCTTCGTCTTCTTGGCAGATTAGGACTTAACTCCATAGTGGTTGGGAGGGTTCTAAACCCTATCCTCCACCTATGAATACAAGGCTGTCACTATTAAAACCCCAATTTTCATGTTCTTTTGGTGTTAATGTAATTTCTCTTAATAAGGATATACGAACAAATAATAGTGTGATTTGATTTGAATGAATGAATTTCGTTTACAATAGCCTTGTTGGTTTCTTTGTGGGCTTTATTGTCTACTGGGCCCAATAACAAGGAAAAGAATAAGGAAATTCAATTATTAAATGAATAATTAAGAAAAAGAGATGAGAAAGAGGTAGAAGCCTCTAGAAGGCTAGGTAATATCCTCCAAAGGTGTATTTCATGCCTTTAGGGTTCCTTGGGTTCCAAGGATTCCAAGTTGCAAAGATAATGCAACAAGAAAGAGAAAAGATCAATTAAATATTGCTTTATTAAGAAGGAATTAAGAGATAACAATGAAATTACAAGAAATATGTGGATATATGGATAATGGATCTATCTTGGATACAATTTCATGTCCACATGGTTTATAATGGAAAAAGGAATCAAAAAAAAGAAAATAAAAGATTAAGAAAGAGGAAATACAATTAAATTGGTGTTATTAAAGAATAACTTGCTTATGAAGGAAATAGCCTCTTCGATTGGAATTTCGGATTTAAATTTATTACATGAGTAGATAATGCCAAGACAGAGTTTCCTTTAAAATTTTAATGAAAAAGATTAAACGAGGAGAGATACATATATTTCACAACTTTCCTATTGAATAATACATATTTTCCTTATTTTATTAGAAAAGGGAAACAAGGGGGCGATATCAGCCATCAAATCCCCACGTGGTCTAGGGGACCATGGATCTGACAGTGGATGTGCATCGTCCACCTCAATTCACAGAAGGAATGGGAGAGGGGAGAGTGGGATTTCAAATCCTTTTTGCTTGTGTTTTATGTGATAGACTGAGGTGAGAACAATCCCATTGACTTCGAGAGTCTGTTATCAAGTCATCCAACCCAATTTATGGGTGGTTTCATCAAAGAACACGAAAGTCCCAAAATCACTGGACATAGGTGGTCGACCCTATATATAGGGGGGATGATCCACGGTACCATCACATCTTGCAAACATTTTCACAAGACCGGACGAATCCAACAATCATGCTCGTACCTCCAATTGAACTTCCAGCCATGACATGCACCTCCGTCTAGAAGTAGAGGTCTCCGGTGGTACACGGAGTAGCCCTGGTGGTAGGAGAGGCACCCACGGCTAATCGAGAGGCTCATCGAGTTTGTGAGGTCGAGGTAAAGCTTTTAGTGGCTTAGGTTTGCATGCAGGAGTGGTAGAGAGCAGAGTCAACTGATGAGTTGACCGGCTGCCCATGCAGGAGAAGGAGCTTGAGGTTGAAGAAGGCAAGTTGGTGAATTACCAAAATACCCTGACCTTCCTTCAGCCCAGGTAAAGACTTTCTCGTCCTTTCATCATGTTTCCCGAGCGCAAGCACACATCCTTGTCAATGGACCATGCTGAGATGCTGAGGCCCCATTGGGAGACCCAACCTATGTGGTGTGGACGAGACTCAAATGGCTTTGCTGAGATGGCAAACCCCCATTGGCCAGCAAATGTTAAATTACGAAAATTCATAGCTTCTAATTGGTAGATCCGATGAAGACAAATAACATATGCAAATTGATTAGAAAATTATGAAGATTTCAATAAAAATGGTTTCAGACCATAAATTTGATCAGAGTTCTAAAAGTAATTAAATTTGTTAACTTTAATGTCCTTTTAATTAAGAAAATTCTTAATTTGGTGTACTATGAATTTGAGAAGTTTAATATGGATGTTTATGAATATATTAGTCTATTGTTTAATAAAAGATGATCTAATGGATAGGTGATTGGTTCAAGTGCTTAATAACTTGTTTTAAGGTTTTGTGACTTTAAAAGAGGAAAGGTACACCTAGACCTAAAAGAACCCTAACGAGACCCTACTTCGGATTAGAAACCCTAGAAAGTTAATCCAAGTCAATTAAATAGATATATTCTTGATAAAGTGTAGTAAATAGGTTACGTATGCTTTTCAAGAATTCTGTGAATGTTGAACTGCTGGTTATATTACTTGCTTGCTTGGAATTGTTATTAACTTGTTGAGTCTACAAATCAGGTATTTGGTTATTTATGAGTACTCGCTTTAGTTTCTCGATGTTTCACGAGGCTTTACCGATTGCACTGCAAATAAATTGTTGAATTTTTATTTATGCAATCCTTTAAAATCACTACGATTATCACATTTAAGTATATATGTGCATTGTCGAACCTACATGCCACCCTGATATATGATGAATGACCAAGCCCTAGAGGGAAGGTCTATTCGGTCAAGCCCCAGAGGGAAGACCATTGGCAATCATGATAGGTGACCTAAGGCACCAAGCTTAGGATGGATAAGGTGGCCTTATGTCCCTTGCAAGGACAAAACCCTACGAGAGGGCAATCTAGGGTTTAGGGCAAAAGTGGTTGAGAATGTCACATTGAAAATGTAATTTGGATTGTTAATAACTTATCTGTGATATTTAGGTTGTTAGCATTATTTCTGAAATATTAGTTGTCCCTACATACCGGCATATTCATATATGCTAACTAACATTTTTTTTGTCGGCATTTTAGGTACAAACTTGAAAGGACAAACAATATATTGATACATTGTAAATATATGAATTAAAGTATAAGGAGGATTATATAGAATAAACTCCATCTGTGGATAGAAGTCTAGGAATCTAAAATTTCAAAGAGGTATGCAAAGTTTTATTTTATTCCAGCTTTTTCAGTTTAGTCTTAGTAGAATTAGATAAATATCATGGATTAAATGTCAAACCATTGATTCGGGTTATTGGGATAATGACTATGACCTTCTAGTCTCCCTTAATTGGGGGTTATCGGGAGGTAGGGTCGTTACAGTCACCTCCAAGATAGTGAATACACTATTGATTCTGTAAGGATAGCACTCTGATGTCATTCCTTCAACCTTTAGGATCCTTTGACCTATTCCATCAGTTGATCAATGTTAACCAAAGGTGCTTCCTACTCCATTGCCACCAAGGTACCAAGTTTATAACAACGAAGGAGATTTGTTCTATAGAACCTTCATCCACTGGTTGATGACCTCCTCCTTCATCAACCTACTACTTCCCCTACATGGATAGAAGCAATTCACAAGGGAGGAAGAACTATGCTTCCATACCATCCCTAATAAAAGTTAGGGGTAACCTACCTATTCTTGATGTAGTTGTCTCAAAGTATGAAGAGATACTTCTACACACCATAGATAAAACTCCTTCTTATGTGATCATGGTTTTCTTTCTCTCTTACCTTGTTTTTGTTGTTACTACGGCCATGAGCAAGTAGTCCACTCTCTATGGTGCAAGGAGTAGCCATGCTAGCCGATTTTGTCTTTTATCTGCATCCTTATTTGTAGGTATCATTATATGTTTAGAAATCAATAATTTTATGTTTGTATTACATTGTATCACCAAGTATATATATTTATCAGGTATGGGTGTAGAGAACTTCAAACCCATGATCTAGTCTATTGATCATTTCTTGTTAAATCATTAATGAGAATTTCAAATAGGTGTTTATTGAGGCAATTGATATATGATCTCTAGGTAACATAACAATAATCTTAGGGATATATATGTTTGGGTTTTAATGCTAAAACCAAAGGGGAATTTCCCAAGCCTCAAAATATGTTTTTTCATTCTTTATAAAATGTAGTGAAAGAGTTAATGGTAGGTAGTGGTGGTGAAACTCATTCCACCCTAGCATTCCCATCCATTAAAAAATCTAAACTTTAATTCTTGCCTTACTACTTGCATCATTAGTTTAATCAACCATATCCAAATCTTGCTTTAAATACTAGTTCTTGTTTGGTTTCCTTGACCAGAATAATTCTTAAAAATGTTATACTTTGGATTTGGTCCTAAACTACACTATGATAAGATCCATCCACTGGCAGATGGTGATTGTTGTATGTTGGTTGAGGTAAACTCTAGGGATTTCAGCCCAACTTATTTTGAATGTGCGATAATCACATATGTTAAATTTTCCATCATTTACGAGGACAACTATTGAATAATTTAATCGAATTGGATTAGTTAAAATTTTGTTTTATGATTTTTATTTTATGAAGAAGTTAATGTTGTAACGGTATTCCTAGATAGAGGTACTACAATCCCAATAGGATAATGAACCATCCGCACTTCCAGTATGGAAACCTGGATTGAGAAACAAAAACCCACTAGCTTAAACCAGAGAAAATATAAAATCAAGCTCTATCAGAACAACTTCCATCTTGGTCAATAACATACAAACTTCAACTAAGGCAAGAACTATAATATAGGACAACAATCCTACAACTAAGAAGGACAGTTGCTTCTCAAACAGGGAAGCCAAAAGAACATACATGCCCCCAAAGACCAAAGCCACCTGGATGCCATTGATTAGATTCTAGCAAGTTTATAATATTATAATAAATCTATGGAGGCTCAACATGCACAAATCACAGCTGTCATCCGGCCTCGAACATGCTCATTTGTAGGTCAACCTAAAGGCAATCCCATGCATCACGATTAGCAATTGAATGTTGTGATCACACATTTTAACAATATAATGGTTTTTGAAGATGATGATGATGAAGAGTTTGTCCAATTAGTTTACCAATAGTCTTTCCAATGGTTACATGTATAGATCCAATTGTTGAAGCACCAAATAAGGGTGATACATCTACCCCTTTAACAAGTAGCAACCCCACTCCTAAGAAGAAATTGAAACCTACACCAACTTTCCCCTTTATGATAGCAGTGCCTTTTACAAACCACATGTTCCATACTAGAGTTGTCTAGATCAAACACGATTGGGCACAAGTTTTATGAAGTTCAAGGTAGCGATGAAGAAACTATAGGTTTATATTCCCTCCTTGATTCTCTGATAGAAATTTCTTATTGCACAAAGTTCTTTAAAACTCTCCTCATTCGCAAGTACCTCGTAGAGGAAGTTGAAATTGTCAAGATTGCACAAACATTGTTAGAAACCCCTCAAAGTAAGTTACCCAAGAAACTCAAAGATCTGGGATCCATTGTCATCTTTAGCATTGTTAAGGACTCCATAGGCCAGAAAGGCCTAACTAATTGTGGGGAAATAATTTCTATCATGTGCTATAGCTTGATTAAGAGACTAGGTTTCACTAATTAAATGCTTCCTATCAACATTGTGATTCAACTTGATGACTCTTCTATGAACACCCCTATGAGTATCATAGAAGACATTCCTATAAAGTGGGTCCCAAATCATATTGTCCATATGACTTTTTCATAATGGAAATCAAGGAGGACCTACAATACACTCTCATCTTTGTCTTTCCATTCCTTATGATATCTTGAGCCCTGATTAATGTTGAAGCAAGAATTTTGATACTCAGGCTTGCCATAAGAACCATTCATTTTAAGGTTTTTGAGAGCCTTAAAGGGCCCTCTTTTTAGGAGTAGTTCTTTTGATTCATTGCATCATTAAAATGGCAAAACTACAACAAAATGATCCCCAATCCAAACTCCCTCTTGAGACAACACTCATCAACCCCAATTCCCATGATTTGTATGGTGAACAAGTGGAGAAAATTCTCTTCTACTTAGACAATGTTGAGGAGGATCTTGAAGCTAAGTAGAAGAATTGATTTTTGTCTCTGTTGTTTAAGAAGAAGACAAGGAATTGACCTCACTAGAGATGCAACCTCTATCAAAGGGGATAAAACATATCTTCTTAGATGAGAAAAAAGTTTGTCATGTCATCGTCATTTCTTATCTCATAGCTAAGTAGGAGAACAAACTATTGATTGAGATAAGAAAGAGCTAGAAGGGCATATGCCATAGAATTATCGATATGATTCTAGTGATTCAATCCCTCTACATGCATCACATCAACATGATAGACAACTAACAAGATGTCCAACAAGATTCTACACAAGTTGAATCCAATCCTAAAGGAGGTTGTGCGCAAAGAGGTAATACAACTATTTCTTTCTAGGATCATCTATATCATCTCTGAATCAACATGAGAGAGTCTTGTACAAGTAGTTCCAAAGAATGGATGTACTACTACTTTATTGAATGAGAAAGGTGAACTTATCCCTATTTGCACTGTGACAGAGTGGTGCATGTGCATCGACTATTGTAATGTCAACAATGCAACTAGGAAGGACCATTTTCCACTTCCATTTCTTGATCAAGTCTTGGTGTGACTTTATCACCAAGATTTAATCTGGAACCTAGATGGATGCTCTAGCTTCTACCAGATACCCTTCCACACTAGAAATTAAGAAAAATATAACATTCATGCTCCTTTTGGCACAAGTTCTTTATGACATATGCCCCTTGAACAATATTATGCACCCACCACATTTCACAATGAATGTCTTCCATCCTTGCTGACCTTATTGAGACAATAATGGAAATCTTCATGGATGACTTCTCAGTCCATAGATATTCCTTTCAATCATGTATGCACCACCTTCCCCTTGTTTTATAATTATCTAAAGAAGCACATATGGTGCTTAATAGAAAAAGTGCAACTTCATGGTTAAGGAGGGCATTTATCTAAGACACTATGTGAGCTCTAGAGGCATAGGGGTCAATAGAGCAAAGATTCAGTAATCACCAAGCTATCTCCTAACCATCATCAAAGAAGTCTGGGAATTCCTAGAACATGTTGGATTCTATAGTTAGATTTATTTTTGACTTAAATATGATCACCAATCATCTTAAAAATCTTCTCTCAGAGGATGTGGACTTCAACTTTCACTTCAGTTGCATGAAGAGATTCAACACTCTAAAGGAAGATCTCATCTCGACTCCTATCTTTTGTGCCCAAGATTGGTCTCTTCCTTTTGAGATCATGTGTGAAGTAGAGACTACGCTATCAGTGTAGTTCTTAGGTAGAATTTTTATGAGAAACACCATGTCATCTATTATGTCAGTAAGACATGGAGAAACACAAAAACATGCCATAATTGAAAAGGATCTTTTTTCCATTTTCTATTCCTAAGATAAATTTTGCTCCTATCTCTTAGCTCACAAGAGATTATCTACACTTATCATGCTACTATAAAGTATCTAATGTCAAATAAGGATGTGAAGCCTAGGCTGATTAGATGGACTTTGTTGTTGCAAGAGTATGATTTTGAAACTAAGAACAACAAGGGGACTGAGAATGTTGTTGTTGGCCATCATAGCCGATGGCACACCCAAGATAGTGAAACAATCTCCATATGTGACTCTCTTATTGATGACTACTTGCTAAAGGGATCTAGATTCACCCTGTAGTATGCTGATTATGTAGACATTTGCCACTACTATCGGGATGAAACTTATCTTTTTTTATTATGCTCTAATGACCTTTACCGTCGATGCATCTTTGAATAGGAAGATCATGTTATTCTTGAGAAGTGTCTTTCCATCCCAACTTGTGGACACATGAGCTCCAAAAATACTACGTTCAAAGTCCTCCAATGTGGCTTCTTCTAGCATGCTATCTTTAAGGACACTCATAGCTTTGTCAAGTCTTGGGAAAAATACCAATGGATTGCAAATATTTATAAGAGACATGAAATGCCCATCAATTTTTGCAAGAAGTAGATACCATTGATGTTTTGGGTGTGGACTACATGGGTCCATTCCCCTCCTATGGCTTCTCATACATCTTGGTTATTTTTTATTATGTTTGCAAAAGGTTAGATGAAATCCCCACAAAGTTCAATGATTCCAAACTAGTGATCAAACTATTCAAAGATACCATCTTTCCAAGATTTAGTGTCCCCTATATTGTCATTTCCAATTGGGGACACTTTCTTGAACACAACTTTAAAGCAATCCTTTATAAGTATGATGTCTCCCACTAGATAGCTACTCCATACCACCCTAAAATGAGTGGTAAGGTGGAGGGGTCTTACCATCAAATCAAAGCTATTCTAAAGGAGACAACTAGTTAGAAGAGACGATTAGATTGAGCTCACAAGTTGAATGACACACTTAGGGTATATAAAACTACATACATGACTCCCCTAAGAACTATACATTTATGTCACATTTACAGGAAATGTTGTCATTTATTAGTGGAGCTTGAACACCTACCTCCGTGCATCAAAGGAAAACCATCTACTTCAGCTCTAAGAGCTTAAAGAATTACAACTGATAGCATATAAGAATGCACACATATACAAGGAGCACAAAGACGTGGCATGATGGCCACATGCAGAGGAAAGATTTGTGAAGTGGGGGATCAAGTCTTTCTGCACAACTCTTATTTCTTCCTCTTTCTAGGAAATCTCAAGACTCGTTGATTGAGTCCATTCATTATCAAAGCACATCTTTCCTCAAGGAGTAGTTATAATTTGGAGTAAAAAGACCAGAGAATTTTCAATCAATGGACAATGACTTGAATGTAATGGATGGTATGTAGGACAATCAACCTATCACTCTCTTTCCCCCACCACATCATGGTTGATCTTCATGCATCAAGCCATCAATGTTAAAAAATGCGCTTCTCGGGAGGAAACTTGAGTGTTACTTTTCTTTTTTTTGTTGCTTTTCAGTCTTTTTTTAATATTTGCATAGCTAGTTAGTCCATTTCATGACAAGATCACAAGTACTAAGAATTTTTATTTTAGGTGAATGATTTTTCTTGAACAAAGAGAAACCATGGCTTGTGGTCCAACCAACACTGTTCCTCCTCTCCATTCTGAAGTTTGTATTTACTAGAGGATGAGAAAATATCTAAGTTAGAGGTGGAGGATGGGTGGTATATATTTCCCTTTCTGCCCATTTGTGTATATTTGTAACTTATGATCTTATCATTACATTTATAATGCATTGCATTTAACTCAAACTTTTTAATTTTCTTTCTAGAAATTCTTTTCTAGTATTAACACAACCATTATCTAGTCAACTTAGATTCAAATTCCTATTTTCCTTTATGAAATTTTGATTAATAATCCTCTTATTCAAAGAAAAACCACACAATGAACATTTCTTGAAACAACCAATGGCTAGAAATCACCTTTTGTAGCCTAGGAACCAAAAAATCATGTTTCCCTAGAAAAGATAGCAAGTATTTGAGGACCTGATAGAGATCAAACATATCGTTGTTCTAAGTGACTAGTGAAAAAAAATAATGGAAGCACCACTTCTCCCCTTGTCATGCACTATTTGAGCATAATAAGACTAAGATAACAACACAGTGAATGGAATTTCAAATTGAGTTGCATGTCAATATGACCCATATTATACACTTCTTCTTCCATCTTCCTACCTTCCATCGACCAAATGAAAACAAAAAACCATAAAAAGTGCCAAAATCCTAGTTTTGGGTTACACAAATCCTCCCTACTCTATCCTCTTCTTCCATGCCATCACTATGCAGCAGGGGCATACCACCGAAAAGAGAAGATGCCAAGTTGCAAAAAGGAAAAACATATAACAATATATCTATTTGCACAATAAGTGAAATCTCAGGTCAAATAGAAGTGAGGTTTGCATCTTCCTTCCGTAATTCCATTTTCCATCTAAAGACATAATGAATGGATAATTTTGATATTCTATCCACACACCCCAATGTTAGATCTTATTCATACTTGTTGATTCTACAAAATTCTTTAAACTCTCAAGAAAACTCTTAGACATTTTTATTATTGGGGATAGTTATGAAGAAGTGCTTTTGGGAAGAAAAATTTGGAAATGAAGACATGGATAGATATGTTCTATGATTTCAATAAGTTGGGTTGCTTGACCACAACAAGTGGTAGGAAAATGAGCATGATGTGAAGGTAAGGCGGTTGCATGGATTGGAAGTATTCATTTGGAAACTATTTTAGATTTTGTGTTCCAAGGATGAGAAATGGGGTTATTTAATGAATGCATATTTGTCCTTATTTTAGCTATATTTTTATATTAGGCTTGTATTCAGTTCTACCATTTTGTTTCACAACTAGTTGGCCTTCATATTTCATCAATTTTATAATAATTTATAATGGTTTGATCATGTATTGGTTTTCATGAAATGCTTTGACTTTATTGCATGGTAGGAGTCTAGGAGGCAATGGTCCCTCTAATTGACAAGCGGGAGTGAGAAACTTTTAGATAAATGCACCATATATTTGATGATATATTTCTTCATCGATTGTTAAGGCTACTATTGGGTTGGTGTAAGTCATAAGTTCTGCGGAACTCATTTTTTAGGAACTCTACTTTAGTTTCTAGAACTTAAGTTCCATTCACTTCCATGTGATTGGTTTGTTCTAAGTGTAAATTTTGAAATCGTTAGAAACATTATTAATTTTTACTTTGTAATATAAATAAGAAAGGATGGCAAAGACATAAAAAAATTATATCCGTTAAAAATTGAAATATTTTTAAATCATAATAACATCAACAAGTGGTTATGGTGCAAATTTTTCTCCTTTAAAAATATTTTATTATCATACAATAATAATCTTAATAAAAAGATTATGACTAAAATCATATCACAATATTTTTATTTCACTTTGTGTGTAAGAGTATTGTAATAATATTCTCATTTGATTTACTTGTAAATATAAGTTTTGGTTCTTCATTGTTTAACACATTATAGAATATTAATTTTGACGTTTTTTGTGGAGACTTTTTATTATATTATTCGTACATGGTCATAGTAAATTATAATTTTTCACATCATATAATTTAAATTTGAATAATAAAAATATGATAGGTAAATCACCTTATTTTCACATGGTGATGTTTATTTTTTCATGATGTTTGTAATTATTATTTTGTATATTGCAACGATAATGGTAGTTATATTCTAAAATATTTTACATAGTGTGATTATAGTGTATGCTATTTTTTCATATTATGTTATGATTTTAGCAATAAACTATATCCACATTGCCTAAAATTTTAGTCATCAGTATATCCCATGTGCCCTTTATGGAAAATGAAGAGCATAATAATTATATAAGAATTATAGTTAGTAGTCTTGGAATTCCCTTTCCACTCTTTATAGGAGGGAACTCAAGAACTGTGCTTTGTATGTAAGTTTGTAACTCATCGGAAGTCACAGAAATCAAGTTCCAACACTTACTTTAAACCAATCATACAAAACTACTTTAGGAACTCCAATTCATAAGTTTCCTGAACCAATTACGACAAACCAATCAGAGCCTAAACTCAACAATTTTCATTACACCTGCCAAGCCAATAGTTTTCATTGATTTGTCACTCGAATAGGGGTATTAAGAAAAGGGATTCTTAAGGGTCTAAAATTGCAATCCCTTTTCGGAGCCATTGGTTATCGTTGCTTTGATAGAAACTCCATTAATGTGAGCCATCCATCTTACGCCAACAGACCCCCCCGGGTGGGCTTGCATCATTATTTGTTTCAATTAGTTGACAACCAATGGAAGCCTTCCTTCGATTCACATCCATCTGCATCGATCAACATAAATCTATGAAGCCATCACTTTCTGATACTTTGGCCATCCTTGGATTCATCATCCAACTTTAAGCTCCATTTTAAGGAGGTTTTTCTTGTGTGGGATGTTGCAACTTTTGAGCTTCAAGGTAGCTTGACCTTTTTAGAGACACCCATAACAATCATGGATTCAAGGGTGAAAGTTGTTCAAAATAAAAGAAATAGAAATTTCTAAGGTTATCTAGACAGACCATGAAGTGGATGATGTCACTTGTGAGTTGAAGTTTGACATCAAAAAGAAATGACACATCCAGATCTTATGCGAATTAAATCTAGTGTTCTGAAAGAATTCTATTAGGGGGTAAGGATATGAGGACTTGGAATTTCCTCTCTTTTCATAGAATTTGTCCTTCAAATAAATAATTTCCTTGTTTATATATTTTCTCTTGATTACTTTAGGATGCCAATTTCCTAAATCGGAGGTTCATTCGAGAAATATCAATTAATTCTGATCATTATCAATGTAATCGTTAGTGGTTAAGTTATACCCAAATTTTTGAATTCTTTATTAGATCATATATAGTATTGCAGACTTTTAATCTAGTGTATTGCTTGTGTGAACTGAAGGCCAATTAAAGGACTTCTAACATACTAACTTTGTTTCCATATGTTTCTGGGAGAAAGATAAACATAATATAAGCTTATCATAAAATTTCAAGTCAGACAGATAACCCTAGAAGTCTATGAAGGTTTTAGAAGTTGGCAATATTTTATTTTAACAAGGGAAACATGTTTCGTAAGAGTTGAATGTGTATTGTCATACTTCACGTGTCGAGGACTATACATAAACTTGTAGTAAACCTTTTATGTGTCACATGGCCCAAGTACTGTCCTATCCCAAACCAATAATGCTTGCATTGACTTCCACCTCATTCCTAGTAAGGAAAGGGGATCAATCAACACTATCTCCCGGATCGATTCCCTCTCTCTCCTTGCATGTTCTCAGCTCACAAAAACCTTGTTTGTAGCTTTCTCTCACCTTTTGAAACCCACTCGTGAGAGGATTGGATGCAAATGATGTCTTAACTGTCAAGTTTGAGACCCTTTATAAGGACCCTGACCCACATTTTGGGATACTCTATTTGTTTTTCCTAAGTATGTTGCTTAGCACCTTGCTTTAATCCTTTAGAATGTAATTATGGCATGTTAAATGCTTAAAGTTTCTTGTTGGAGCTTTTTTGATCGTTTCTTGTGTTTTGCGGTGAAGTTTTGGTAAAATTTGCAATTCACCCAGAATAGGGGTTGATGTGCAATTTTTTCACCCCTAGAGTGTTCCTTCTCTCTCTTGGTATCATCTAGAGGAGAGAGAGATGGACACCTTGGTTGGGTCTTGGTTGTGTGGTGACATCCTTGGTTATGTTTTGAACACATGTGTGAGATGTGTGTTGCACCTAGATGAGTTGTCTTGGGTTAGAGAGCCTCAGAAAGGTTGTGTATCATTTTATGAGTGTGTAGAGGTGTTCCCTATCAGTTTGTGAGTGTGTAGGGTTGTTCCCAATTTGTTTCTGAGTGTGTAGGGTTGAACCCTATCGATTTGTGAGTGTGTAGGGTTGAGCCCTATTGGTTTGTGGGATGTGTAGAGTTGTACCCTATGTATTTATGGGTATGTGGAGATATAGTATCGAGCATGACCTCGGTAGGAGATCAAGACGGTGAGACTTGGCCTTGACCTTATCACCATGTATTGCATGTTGTTGCATGTGGCTCCTTTTTCATGGACAAGTGTCACTTAAGCTCCTAAGGTGATGACACCTCTTCCAAGATCCCTCTATCATACCCCTTGTATATAATCTTCTTTCTCCCCATGTAAGAGGATCATTTTGGCAATCCTTGCTTCGTCTCCTTCTTTGTTGATGAGTTCCAAGTTGTGGTGTTCCTTCATCATCCTTCATCTTCTACATTGGTAAGATATATTACCTAGCTCTCTTTTCTTCTCCTTCTCCTCATCCATTGATCTTGGATACCTTATTTTCATCTTGAGACATCTTAACCTTGGTATCATCTTCTTCCTTGGAGGTGTAGTGGTGATCAAGTTTGGTGGATCATTTCCTACCTTGAGCTTGTGAGCTTGAAGCTTGACCTTGGAGCTTGAATCTTGGTGGTGATCTTTGAGGTGGGTTATATCACTCTTAACCTCCTTTGTTATTTTCACTCTTTCATGTGTTTATGTTAATCTTTATCTCCAGATTGTGTAACTCTTATATGTTAGTATTTCTTGGTGGTTTTGAGAACTATTTTGAAAAAGGGATTTTGTTTAAGTTTTTGCCCATGTTATGCACCTTCTTTCCATGTTAGTAGATGAACTAGTAGACAACCTTTCTATGGTTGAAGATGACAAGTCCAAATACATACATGGATCATGTTGAGGGTAGGTAATCATGACGTGTATTGCAACAACCGACACACCATGTGGCAAGTCATCATGACTTGGAGATGCTTAGGTTGACATGCTATGTGGGGGCTAATCTGATATGTATGCTTAGGCCAATATGTGTTGATGTGGTTAGCCTATCATGGTTTATGGTTGCTAAATGGATATGGTTGATAGATATGAAGATGATATCCCATCATGCCCTAGAAGTACCTAAACTAATATGTTATGGCTAAACTTATATGCATGGAGGGTGTTAGCCATCATGCGCTTGAAGTACCTAAATAGATAAGGTGTTCTCAATCTGATATGTTTGGGAGGAGTTAGCCCGTCATGGCTATGGGTGTACCTTGAGTGAGTTGGCCTACTTTGAGGGCTAAACTGTGACACGTAGGGTTGAGTAGAGGCCAACATGGTTTTAGGTTAGAGTTGCCCAATACACCTTGACCCATGCTGCCTAGATTAACCCTAACCCTAACAACTGATACCTAGGGTTTCCCGACATACTTTGGCTTCCCGACACCTTTAAGTGGTGCTGGCCATCATACCTTAGAGTGGTGTTGCTTGATACCTTTAGGTGGTGCTGATCGTCACACCTTAGGGTGGTATTGCCTGACACCTTTAGGTGGTGCTGAACCGTCACACCTTAGGGTGATGTTGCCTGTCACACCCTTAGGAGGTGTTTACCATCACACTCTTAATAAGTGGTAAACCAATACACCATTAGTAAGGATGTCCTTTGTGCCTTACATGGTGGTAGTCGACATGTTGTGATGATGACAAGTCAACACTCTATGGCAAGTACTAATCGATACACTATATGATAGTCAATTGATACCTTGTTATGTTGGCTATGTTAGATCATGTTGATGATAGGTTACATGATATGATGTGATACCCTATGGGGTGGTTGTGTGAATACTGGAGAAGTTTTGTTTTCTATAATCTTTATATCATAATATACCTTACTGTAATGATAGAAGTGATGATCTAAGGATGGATGTTGATCCAAACTTATAAACTCTAATTGATTAAAGATAACTCTAGCCCTAATGATGTAATGTGAGTGACATGAATCTTATGATATGCTAGTGATGATGACGTATTATTCTTCTTATTACAATTCTCTAACCATGCAGGTAACACCAGTTGATAAGCATAGCTAGGTATGAGCTATGGCACTTATGATATGATTGAATGGGCCTTGTGAGGCATATGTGAGATGTTAGTATCATTGAAAGAGGAGGTAGATGGTCTTATGACCTAATGATGGATTATTGCCTTATATGAGATGATGATTTCCTCAATTATGAGATGAGGGGTTTCTACCCCAAAGTATGTGATCCTTGTGATAAAAAATATGGTGATTGGAAAATATCAAGTGATGATGTGATGAGATCACATCCTATGTGCTCAAATATGTCCTGATGATGTGTTATGCCCTTTTTCGTGTAGAACTTGTTTAGAGTTTATGCGTTGTAACTTGATTGATGCTAAAAGACACTCAAATTATATAACTAATCAAGTGGAACCTAATCATGTAGCTTACCCTTTTCCATAGATCCATTCAGTGTAAACATTTTCTGAGTGGTGAAATGAGTTTAACTCAGAGTGCATTTTTTGAATATGCGGGGGTGACCACGAATGTCCCCTTACGTCCAGGTTATATAGAATTGTTTGTAGGCCATACCCTGATAATAGTGCATCTTTGGGATGTAGCTCAGTAATACGTGATATGGGATTTGATGCAGGTCATACCCTGATAAGAGTGAGGTTGCGAGTTGTAGCTTGGTTTTGTTAGTACCGTGACTTGTACCAAGGTGGGCTAGATTTGTAAATATGGACAATATGTTGCTTATAGCCGTTTGACTAATGATGATACTACCAATATTCTCATACTGACTAAGGGGGTGAGTTGTGGATTCCATCTCTTCTACTAGACCTTATATGGCACCGATTTCGACTTAGTAGTGGTCGGTTGGATTTGGGTGGTACGACTCAAATCCTAGGGGCATAATAAAATACATAATCATCCATGTAGTATATTTGTATAGGATTAAATACAGAAACATTGGATAAGGCCTTGCTTGCATTTGTACATTAAATTTGGTAGGAAATATACATGTTCTTCATATTCCTTTTATAATGTTAAGATGTTTCATAATACAATAATAATTGCCTATCATGTTAGTAATGAATACCTACTTCTTATAGTTATAATGTTCTTTCTTTCTTTAATTATCTTAACTATGATAACAATAGAGTTGGTGGATAATTATATTTCCCACTGAGATTTAGATTCTCACCCCATGGGTTTCCCACCCCCTTTTTAGGTGGACATGCATGAGGAGGTAGAGATCATGCAAAAGAGGTTGAGCAGCAGACAGAGAGGCAGTTGTTGACAAGGTTGGGAGTGCTACTCAATGTATTTTGTCGATAGAGTCCTAGAGTCATCCATGTACACTTGAGTCTTTGGGGATGTTTTGTTGATGTTTTTTGTACGTGCTTCTGATATTTGGTTGGCTTCTATTCCCTTTTGTATACATATGTAATGGATATATGTATATATGTTTTGTAATAGGTTCTATAGTAATAGGTTGATGGCACACACAATAAGTGCTTTGAGGTATGAAAGGACTCATATGTAAAGGTTCTTGTTGTTTGACAATTTTATGAAACTATTTTAATTTTTAGTATTTTCTAATAATTTGTTTGTTAATCTTCCTTCCACGGTTTTGTTTTGAGTATTCTTGCTTTGCATGGCAAAGGGTGTCACACTGACCTTGCACCCAAACCCAATATCATGCCCTTGTGACCTATGAAAACTACCCAATCTGATCTGCCACCAGTTGAGAAACCTATCCCTTTCTTTTTGCATAGTTTCCAGGTCTCAATTTTCTTTGTGAACCTTCAAATGTCATCTCACTGACTTTCTCCTCTGCCCCTTTCCTTTCTCCTCATCAATATTACCATGACATAATCAGAACCCATCTCCAAGTTCATCAAACCTACATTAGCTCAACTGGATAGTCCCTGAGGCGTGGCTTCACCTCCCTTGATCCTTTAACCTAGGATCCAACAAGGTTGTCATGATATCTAACTCTCATGTTAGGAGGCTACTATTGGAGATAAGAGTTCTTGTCATTCAATCTAGATGAAGGTTGACTGAGGATGGAGATAAATGATTGAATTATATAGAGATAAGCCTCCTCATTAACCAGTGTAGGTGTGGGGTGAATACATCTCAACCAACATATCATAGCTTGGTTAGGAGTTGACCTAGGATTGAAAACCACTAATTTTTTTGGAGATTAAGGTAGCATACACCTCTTTGGTAAAAAAACTGGATATAGTCAAACCTTATAGAAACCATATAAATTAAACATCTTGTCCAAAAATTTAGAATCAATAGTAGATTTTACCTAAAAATGGAATGAACCAATTAAATATACTTTCAGAAGCTTATTCAAATACGAGGTCCCTATTTTGCTCAAATGTCAATCTTTTGATGAGTAAGTTTGAGTAATAATCTAGTTTTAATGTTTATTATTCCATGAAACTAAATTCTATATATATATATATATATATATATATATATATATATATATATCAATAACTCAAAAGATACCCTAATTCTGAATAATAATGCTTTGAAGCATGTAACATAGGATCATTATGCATAAACCCTAGTTTTGGTTAACTAGATGAATCTAGTATGAACCTAAAACATAAAGAGTGGGATCCCAGAGTGGAACCACTCCCTAATAAAATAAAAAGGTAGCATCCCAAAACAAACACCAACATAATTTTTTTCTTAAAAGGGATGATAACCAATTTATTCGACATGAATGCATCATAACACCAAACTAGAAGCAGAAAATAAAGATGTATCGAACCATTACAAAGCTTGTTATCAACACTAGACATTCACCATGCAGGGTCTAACAACTTCAATAAGGTCTCACACAAAGATCTGATTAAACTTATTGTGGTCCAACCTAGTTGTCTCCTCCTTGACCTACTCTTGGGGTTGAAAGCATACCCCACAAAAGGAAGAGAAAAGATAACATCAGCATAAAAGCTGGTATGAGTATGCTAAAAGGAAGTTGAGAAATATAATGAGTTAAGGACATAAAATAAAAGTCTTCCCATAGAAAAATTAAGGACTACCCAATCAGGCATAAAAGAAAAGAATCTCAATAAAAGAGACAAATAAGAGCAAAGTATAAAAAAGCATCCTTGAGTTTCACCTATGACAATACTAGACAATATAAATATGTAGGTGGGATATAACACATCTCCCAAAATAATGTGGGGGTGAGCAAGGTATTGTATACATCTTCTCTAAATTAAGGGATGGTAGGGTCTGCCAACATCTTCCTAGGCACGTCTGTCCTAAATATTTATATATGCATGAATTTTCACATCTGCATTCACATGTGAGAATTTTCACAAACACATAAAAGAACATGTATCATTATACTAGCATTCACCACATGATGCATAACAAAAGAATAAACAAGAACAAACCAAATAAAAGAGATGGGAACATCCAACAAAATAAAGTGGGATCAGAGGATCCATGCCATCACATCATGTGCCATATTAACATCCACTACAGAGGTGGGCAAAGAAGCACATATCACAAAAGAATGTTGCACCATGGGCAAAGCATAAGAAAGAGACTAAGAAAAGTCCAAATGTGATCACAAGATCAGTAACAAATAAAGTACTCCATATGAACCATAATTTTCAAAGAAAAAGAGATAATGTGTAGGCTAGTGTCCATAGGACCAAGAGAAAGTTAAAAGTAGAAATTGCTCAATGTAAATAATAGGAGATACAAACATACCTCTAAACATTCCAAGTCAGTCCTAGATCCAATCCTAGGTCTCCAAAGCACCTATTATGCATATATGTAGAATTTGGGGTAAGGTTTTCATTAATTATTCAAAACCCTAAAGATCTCCATTTTCATAGTAATGAATTAGGTTATCAAAACCACACCATATTTTGGATTATCTATTTCTGAGTTCAAAACATATTTTATTATTTTTTTACTTTTAAATATTTATTTATGAATTTTGCAATATTATCTATTTAGGTAAAATCATTAAAAATTACCTTTTATAAAACATTGAAGTTATGTAGCAATATTAGTACCATTAGAAAGCTTAAATTTTTATGAATTTATCGACTATTTATTTGTAATTTTTTGACATATAGATAATTTGTTATGCATTTTTAAAAATTGGCCAATCAAAGAAATCCATGTCAGCATACAACCACGAGAGAGGAAAAGAGATAGGGCGTGCGTGCTGAGTCGGCCCAATCCAAATGGGCCAACTCGGTCGGTACCACCAACAACCTGGTCTCTTGCATCAATGCAAAAAGAAAAAAATGATTGTGAAAAGACCAAAATGCCCCAAAGGATAAAAAACACAGAAGAAACAAAAGGGTGTTAAGGGAAATCTCACATGAGAATTGTCCCCCACACCTTATCCCTTGCCATGGCTAGAGCTCGGTCATCCAGAAGAGGCCACAACCCACTCCACAGGCATACGCGGCCACATGTGAGGACCTACCGAGTTTCACGACATCAAGACAGAGTCATTGAACCTTAACTCAGAACCATTCATGCACAGAGTCACTGGGTTTGACAAGCTCTGCTGAAGATTAGTGGATTCACAAGAAGAACGTCATTACAGAGATATGAAACCAATGAAGTAAAGACTCAAACACCTTCGTCTAAAGCCAACAAACATGAGTGAACAAAACCATAATCACATATCTAAAGGCTCGATGACAAGCTGAAAAAAATTCTTTGGTCAACAACACATATTAGTGCTCTACACAACCCACAAAAATAGACCACAACGTGACCAAAGAAGGATGAGCATGGGTAAAATAAGTTACCATGAGTGTTTATGAGTGAGTAAGTGAGTTCCAATGATGCCTACCCACTGCAACGACAAAAGGAGTTCGGAGGAGGAAACGAATCAATTGGGCACTATGACAGGGTATCTGCAAAAATTTATGGTAGAGAAGAGTTGCAAGAAGGCCGAGAAAGGTTTCAGGTCACTCGCAACAAGACGAGCCACAAAGGGTGTTTGCCTGTAAAAAATGGTGGAGAGGGCAAAATTAGGCATTTCCAATTTATAGGGTTCTAGGACATGAGAAAGGGGTCAATATGTACAAAATCGAACAAGAAATTTGTTGGAACAAAAATCATGAGCAATGGTCGAGTGTAGGATGAGAAATCTCGATTGAAAGGTAATGCGTCTGAACAAGCCTTGTTTCCTAATTTATCGAGAGGTAGAGGAGGAGTTGATGGCCGTATGATTGAGAAATGAACAACCCATATCCATGCACACCTAAACAAAATAAAATAAACCATGTGGCATATAAAAATAAAGAAAACTTATATTAAAAAAACTAATTAAAGTGTAAATGCCATTAATTTCCTATTTTCTCTATCTTCCATTGGGGGTGCAAACATACTCCAAATTGGATGAAATTTTGCATAGAGACTAAGTAAGACATGTAGATTTTGATATGAAATTAGATTTTCAATTTGAAGTCGTTTGATTTGTTAAATAAACCAGATACCATTTTATCTTTCCTCATGCATTAATGACGTTAAGATTCTCCAAATTTGATGAAACTTCACCCAAAAGTTTATATAGTATGTTGGATATGAATTTGCCCTTAATTTTACATGTTGATGTTGTTTATACATCATTTAATGTTTTTGGAGGTTCTACACACTTTCTCTCCTAATTTCATTTTTTAAACAAATATTCTCCAAATTGAGTGAAAATTCACCCCAAGAAATATGTTATTGTGTAGATTACGAATCTAAGATCCTTTTCCACTTTTGGATTCATTAAGTATTTTATTTCATATTTTTAAGGGAAAACACTTTTCCATTCTAAAACAATAAATGTGATTGTTATTATCCTAAATTTGCGAAACTTATCAGTCTAGTAAACTTGAACTCAAAAGAAAATGAATATGAAGTTATTCTTAACCAATTGATCTTCCTTTGATGAGTTTTACATTATTAACATTTGTGACACATTATTATTTTAGTTGCATATTATTTCATTATTATTAGTATCATTCTTACAATCAAAAGATTATATGTCACTTTGATGCACAAAATTTTATATATTTCCCTTTTATTTCATTTAGTAATATTTTCTCCCAATTAAGAACACATAGTTCTTCTATGCATATTATCTTTCTTGTGACATATTCCATGTATCCATTATTGAAATTATAATTAGCAATTGTTTATATGTCAACATGTTGGGATGATTTATTCATGTATTAAGATGTTAGGATTTCATTTTTCTACTATCATGTGTATCTTTTATCACTATTTGGATAAGCCCAAAGAACAAGGTGTCCAACCTCTTAACCTTGGAATAGGACTAGGTTCTAGGTTTCAGTATGTTACATCATACCACCCCTTAAAGGGTTTTCGTCCTTGAAAACTAAACATAATCTTTTTACCACCCCTTAAGGGGTTCATCTTATCAAGTCAAATTACTTCTTAGATACAAAGGGTTCCACTAATCTTCATTACATAAACATCATGTAAAAATAAAACACTACTCATTAATCCTAAATATAGAACTATGGATCACCTTGTTCCTGTTCCTTATCATGAACTTCTTCACCATCTATAGAAAAAACTTTTCCAACTCTTCTTTCCATAGGTCTTCTACCATTATTGTTGCCATTATGTTGATGAGGCGGTTGTTGTTTAGCTGGTACTTATCTATTATGAGGCTTGGGGCACTCAGGGAAAACATGTCCTAGTTCATTGCAATGATGACATATTAGTACCCTATCCCTTCTTCTTACAATAGGGTCATCTGGTTGACAATCACCTTCAGGGTGCTTCCATTTATGATTGTTCTCCTTGTGTGACTGGAAATTGGAATATGATTCTATATCTAAGGCCTTATCCACCATATGTTGAAAGGTCAAGGGTAGTTTCAGAATAAGAGCACGACCCACATTGTACTTAATCCCTTAAAGGAATAAGTTAGCCCTAGTTTTATCACTCAATCCAACTGCATAACGTTCCAACAACAGAAACTTTTGTACAAATCCATAAACATATAGGGAACCTTGCTTCAAACTGTAGAACTATGCTTACTTATTTTGTAGTGCAGCAATGTAGATGTACTTCCCACAAAAAGCACCAAAAAATGCTCCCCGGTCACAGTTGAGATGTCTCTAGTTCTTGCAATTCCATTCCACCAAACTCGAGCAGGTCCATCAAAAACATATGAAGCAAATCTAACCTTCTGGTGTGGAGGACATGTGATATCATCAAAGGTCATATCTATGTCTAGTACCCAATCGTTAGCTTTGTCCACCATCTCTAGCTCTCCTTCACCCTTTAAGTAGGGTGGTTGCATCTTCATGAATTATATTATGGGATACTCCTTAGTCTTTTCTGGCATAGGTGGGTTGTTCATCTTCCCTGCCATAGTTGTGGCAAAAAGTTGCCAATATGTGGCCAACTCATACTCAGGAGATATGACTACACTCGTACTAGCAGAGGCTGGGGTTTCCTAGCCTACTGATGCTCCAGTTCCAGTCAGAGGTGTACATGAGTAACTAGTGACGTAAAGGGTGGATCCATCCTTGGCATCCAAAAGTTGGGTTTTTGGAGTTTGTCGTAACCATACTGGTTGTCAACAGTCGACTTATCTCCCGCCATGAGGTTTTTCCTACACAAGGAAAGGGTACTAGGTATAAGAAACCTATGAAATTAAACATCCTATGGGAGACATGATTGAAATAGTTATATAACCCACAACTACTGGCTCTAATACCAATCTCTAAAGTGTGGGATCCCATAGGGGAACCACTCCCTACTAAAATAAGAAGGTAACATCCCAAAACAAACACCAACATATTTTTTTCTTAAAAGGGATGATAACCAATTTATTCAACATGAGTGTATCATAACACCAAAGTAGCAGCAAAATATATAGATGTGTCTAACCATTACAAAGCTTGTTATCAACACTAGAATTTCACCACAAAGGGTGATATAAAGGAAAAACTAACTACATAAAGGACTAGATGAGGATCACCTAACAACTTCAATAAGGTCTCCCACAAAGATTTTCTTAAACTTGTTTTGGTCCAACCTGGTTGTCTCCTCCTTGACCTATTCTTGGGGTTGAAAGTGTACCCCACAAAAGGAAGAGAAAAGATAACATCAGAAAAAAAGTTGGTATGAGCATGCTACAAAGAAGTTGAGCAATATCTTGAGTTAAGGGCCTAAAATAAAAGGCGTCCTATAGAAAAGCAAAGGACTACCCAATTAGGCATAAAAGAAAAGAATCTCAATACAAGAGACAAATAAGAGCGAAGTATAAAAATAAGCATACATGTTTTTCACCCGTGACAATACTAGACAATATAAACATGTAGCTAGTAAATAATGCATCTACCAAAATAATCATGGCTGAGAAGGGTCTTGTATACATCTACTCAAAAATATGGGGTGGTACGGTGTGTCAACATCTTCCTAGGAACGTCTGCCCTAAATATTTTCACATGCAGGAATTTTCTCATCTGCATTGAATGTGGAAATTTTCATATCCACACAAAAGAACATGTACCATTATACGAGTAGTCACCACATGATGCATAACAAAAGAATAAACAAGAATGAACCAAATAAAAGAGACCAGAACATCCAATAAAATAAAGTGGGATTAGAGGATCCACGTCATCACATAATGTGCCATATAAGAATCCATTAAAAAGGTAGGTAAAGAAGCGCATATCACACAATATTATTCCACCACAGGAAAAGCAAAAGAAAGAGATCAAGATAATGTCTATATATGATCACAAGATCATTAAAAAATAAAGTAGTTCATATGAACCATAATTTTCAAAAAAAATAATGTGTAGGCTAGTGTCCATAGGACTAAGAGAAAGATAAAAGTAGGACAATTTATCAATGTAAATAATAGGAGATGAAAACATACCTCTAAACAGTCCAAGTCAGTCCTAGATCCAATCCTACATATCCAAAGCACCTATTATGCATATATGTAGAATTCATGTTAGGTTTTCATTAATTATTCAAAACCCTAAAAATCGCCTTTTGAATATTAATTAATTTAGTTATCAAAACCATGCCATATTCTAGGTGATCCTTCTCCATGGTTGGAGGTTATGCCATCCAAGAGAGGCCACAACCCACTTCTCAAATGTTATCGACCCCAGGTGAAGATCTCATGAGGTTTACGACATCAAGACGTAGTCATTAAATCTTAACTCAGAACCATTGTTTAACAAAGTCACTGGGTCAACAAGCTCTGCAAATATTAGTGGATTCACAAGAAGACCATGGTTATAGACATAGGATGCCTATGAAGCAAACACTCAAACACCTTCATCGGAAGCCAACGAACATGAGTGAATAAAACTAAAATCACAGATCTAAAGCCATGTAAACAAACTTGAAAATTTTCTCAAGTCAACAACACATATGACACTCTACACAAACCACTAAAATAGGATATGACATTATCAAAGAAGGATGGGAAATGGTAAAAGAAGTTATCAAGAGTGAGTAGTGGAGTTATAACATTGCCTACCCACCTTAACGATTGTCGGAGTTCAGAGGAGAAAATGAGTAGGATGGCCACTATGGTAGGGTATCTGGGAAAATTGATGACAGAGGAGAGTTTCAAGGAGGCCGAGAAAGCTTTCAGGGCACTTGTGAGAGGACGAGGCACAAAGAGTGTTCTCCTGTAAAAAATGGTGGAGCGGGTTGAATTGGGTGTTTTTAATTTATAGGGTTCTAGGACTGAAGGAAAGGGTCAACAAGTGTGGAATTAAACAAGGAATTCATAGGAACAAAAATTGCGACCAAACGTCGAGTGTGGTCTCAGAAATCCTGATTGAAAGGAACTACATGTGAATAGGCCTTGTTTTCTAATTCATCGAGAGGTAGAGGATGACTTGATAGCCACCCGATCAAAAAATAAATGAACCAGATCCATGCAAGCTTACACAAAATAAGATCAATGTGTGACACATAAAAATAAAGGAAACTTCTACAAATCAAAATCCTATTAAAGTGTGAATGCAATTAATTTTCTATTTTCTGTCTTTTTCATTGAGGCTGCAAACAAACTCCAAATTGGATGAAATATTGCAAAGAGGCTAATTAAGGCATGTACATTCTGATTATGCAATTAGTTTTTCATTTTGTAGACATTTGATTTGTTAAATAAACATAATACCATTTTCTCTTTCCACATGCATTTATGACTTTCAGATTCTCCGATTTTGATGAAACTTCACCCACAAGTAAAATTTGGTATGTTAGATATGAATTTAGCCTTACTTTCACAAGTTTAAGATATTAGCATCATTTAATGTTTTTGAAGGTTCTACATACTTTCTCTCTCTAGATTTCATCTTTTAATCAATGTTTTCCAAATTGAGTGAAAATTCACCCAAATACATATCTTAATGTGTAGATTACGAGCCTAAGATCATTTTTTACTTTTGGAGTCATTAAGCATTTTATTTCATATTTTGATGGAAAAATACCTTTTCTTTCAAAATAAAATAGATGTGATTATTATTATCCTAAATTTGTGAAACGTAAGATTCTAGTAAATTTGAACTCAAAAGAAAACAAATATGAAGTTATTCTTATCCAATTCATCTTCCTTTCATGAGTTTTACATAATTAACATTTGTGACCCATTATTGTTTTAGTTGCATATTATTTCATTATTATTACAATAAAAAGATTATATGTCACTTTTATGGATGAAATCTTATATATTTTCCTTTTATTTCATTTAGTAATATATATTTTTTCAATTATGAACACATAATTCTCCTATGCATATTATCTTTCTTGTGACATATTCCATGTTTCTTTTATTGAGCTTATTATTAGCATTGGTTTATAAGTCTACATGTTGGGATGATTTATACATGGATTACCATGTTACGATTTCACTTTGCTACTATCATGTGTATCTTTTCTCCTTGTTTGGCAAAGCCCAAAGAACAAGGTTTCCAACCTCTAAACCTTGGAATAGGAAAAGGTTCTAGGTTTTGGTATGTGACATAAACTTTGAATTTGATATTGTAAACACATATGAGTCTGTTTAGGATTGTTCATGTGAACAAATAATGACATATCTAAACAATCATGTATGTTTTCCCTGATATGATCTATGAAGCTGTAAATAAAGGGATTTTAAGGTTCACCATGATGATTGGGGTTTTTAGCTCTAACTTAAGGATTCATGAATCTAAACCCCATTTGACAATCCAAACCCTAAATTAGACCTTGAAACACTAATAAAGGAATTTTATATATTATAATAACACATGGTGTTGAATATTAATTTTATTTGAATTTTTTTTGATATCGTTGTTGTGTTAATTGGACATCATCTTTCTTCTAAATTAGGTATGCATGATGACTATGACTAATGACCTTATTTGCGTTATTTCTTGCAGTTTCCTAGAGAATTATGTTGACTTTTCCAACTCCTTGAATGTTAAAATTCTGCAGATATTATTTGAGATTATATCTATCACTAAAGTAAACAATGATTCAACCAGATCACCAGAATCTCACAATGGTATTTTCTAGAAATTGTACTCCCAAAGATCTAGCACTTAAGTCATATAAGGGATATTAGAAACCTATTTGACATGAAAAGATGAGTTCATTATGAATTGTTATGAATGTGGAGGACTCCCCTAAGGGAACATGCACTAGTGCATACAGTTCCATATCCACGAGTCCCTTGACGGAACACATACATTGCATCACCAAGTGCGGAATCTACGTTAGATTTGAACATACATACTAAATTGTGAATGATTTGAAATATTATTATAATATACTCTACTATATATCTACATGGAAACATTTTGGTTGCACTTATATACAAAATATACATATATATTGGTCACATTTTTGTTTGTCAGCATCTTAGGTTAAGAATGTGACTTAAAGTTGTGGAGCTTCTTGCAAAAAAGGAACTATGCTCAACATAAAACCAAGGAGGATTTCTCTAACTCTAGTTCATTCCAATTGCAAACAATATTTGCTCTTTTCTAAAAGTTTATGTAACTCTTGAAACGTGATTTTTTCTTTACCGCTTTTGTAAACAATACCATATTTTGAAAATAATAATGGTTATTGATTGTTTATTATAAATTTGGTACTAGGAAGTACAAGGAGAACGCCCCCTTGTCTCCCAGATCTAGGAAGTACATGGATAATGCAAGAAGAGGGTTGTTATAATATGTTTTATATAATATTCTAAACAATGCTTTTGTCTTTAACAACTGTTGTCTAATAACATAAGACAAGACAATGTATAACACTTATAAGTACCACATAATAACCACCTCCACTCCCAGAGACCATAAAAGAACATGAACTCACGAAACAATGGTAGATGAAAGAATGATTGTCTACATGGTTCAAATCTTGGGCCTTTCATTAAGGACTATCATAATTCACCAACCATGCTATTCATCGATGACAATACCCAATACTATTAATGTTAGGATACATGAGAAATCAAATATTTGTAGTTATACAATATCAATGTTTGTATGGAGGAATAGTGGATAATATATATCACAATTTCACGTATCGGTCAAGGAAAAAAAGTGTTATTATGATTATAATGTAAGTATTTTAGTGGAAGTAAGTATATATATTCACATTTTTAAGTACAATTATATATAATAATGATATTATAGCCTATTACTCTTACATGCTTGTAAAATTTATATATCTACAATGAATGGGAGACGAAGGGTTGAGCAAAGTAGTGCGTGAGTTAGGCTATTTTACAACTATGTGTAATGTGTTTTTTTTTCAAAACGTATATATGTTGATCAAGTCAAGATAAAGAGTAGATAGAGGGAATTTTGTTTGAGATGGGAAGTCAAAGAGGGGTCTAAGTTCATTGTTGCTAGAGTTGCTCTAGGCGTATAGCAAATAAACTCATATCTAAAAACACATTACTTTTAAGGAGTGGATTCTAAGGTAGATATATAGTTAGGATATCCTGGAACAACATCCCATAGCAATACATTTGGGTCCGTTAAAGGGGGGCTAGAGATAGGAGGGAGTGGAAAAAAGTGAGGGGAAATATAGAGAGATGAAAGAATGTATGTTGTATGAGAGTATGATGGGTAGTAGATACATATTTAATGATGAAGAGAGAGAACCTAAAAAAGAAACCAAAAAAGAGAGGGAAACATATGGACAGAGATAAATAGAGAGAGACTATAGGATTTTAATTTCGTATGCTATAATTAGTTAGATCTATTTCAAAAAATAAGATTTGATGCGTAAGTAAACCTTTCTATTATTTAAGTAGTATTGGTAGATATGAGTGTGAAAATACTACGAAGGACGAAAATGTAGTAATACTATATAATCAAATTAAAAATAAATTTTACATATATATATGGTCAGTATAAATAAATAAATATTTATATATGGTAAGTATATCTATATATGGTGATGTATTGGTTTGAATTTCAATTTTACAGATCGCTACAACTTTAAAGGTTGTGAACATGTTATGTTTCTAGAGTATTATTTTCCATATCAACGTTGGTAAGCCACTCTTGTAAGGGAATTTTTTATATGCATATTTGATGGGTTCCAACTGCAAGATTTAGTGCTTTAGACTAGCTCAAACTCAATATGACCACAAATTATCCTTGAGTAGAATAATTGAATTGGTACGAGTGTTGGATATGATTTTCTCTAGATTATTTTTCACCTTCCTATTGAAGATCTCAATTTGACCCCAAGTCTAGGGGTGGTAGGACGTGATTGCATGTGTGAGACCCCATACTTATTCAAAAAAGCACCAAATAGGTGGTTTTTGAATTGTGAATCCACATTGTTCATTGTCATCTACAACACTCCAAATATGCAAAAGATGTTATTATTAAAAAGCATGCAATCAACTTTCATTTCATTGGTTTGGGTAGGAATTTCTTCCACCCACTTGAACATAATCAATAATTAGGATGATATATTCATTGTAATTTAAAGAGACAAATGGACCCATATAATCAACCCCACACATATCAAAAACCTCAATTTTCCTAAAAGCAATAGTTAGTGGAATTTTATGTATTTTGAATATGATGTCAGTGCATCGACACACATCACACATATTCACATAATCGTGGGAAGCCTTGAATAAGGGTGGCTAATAAAACCCACTTTCTCAAACTTTGGATTCTTAGAGCTTGCTTGATGACCCCCAATGCATAATGAGTGAGAATGAGAAAGAGTGATCTCCATCCCCACTTAGAAACGTAGAGCCTTAAGATTCTATACATGCATTCTTTTCAATAAAAAGGGTTATCTAAATAAAATATAGCAACAAATGGAATAATTTATTCTTATCTTGGATATTCCAATCACCTAGCATCACCCACTTGCTAGATATTTCCAATGTTAGGAGACTGAGGGTCTTGTCAGCAATTTCTCACTAGAAGTTGCTCTTATATAGGTACCTATAACCTAGTCTCATCCACTCTCTCCAAACAAGAGAGGTGGTATTCCAAAATAATTTTCACATAATTCTTATCCCAAAATTCTATGTCAAATTCTTGTAAGAGCATTGTCCAAAGAATCACTCTTCAGTTGGCTTCTATTTGTTATAGTATGTATTAATTGCAACATGGACTATCTACACAATAACATTTGCCCCAATTATATAATATTGACCATGAGTTTTTCCTCTATTGTGGTAATGTGTAATTGGTCATAATTGAGTGTGAGAGTGGCATAATAAATTGTGATGAAGCACAATCTTTCCTTTGACTGAATACTGCCTTGAATAGATAGTCAAATGCGTCAAACATCACGTCAAATTGGTGGTTGCAATCTTGAGCCACAACCACATGTGTGGAGATCAACTTATCCTTCAAAAGATTAAAGGCGTGTAAACATTGATATTGGAAATCAATTCCACATCCTTTTATAGAAGTACTTAAATAGGTTTGAAAATCTAAAAATAACTATTATAAAATGTTTGTTAAAAGTAATGTGTCCTAGGAAGCTCCTTAATTCGTTCACCATTCATGGTGGAGGAATTTTGAAGATAACCTCAGTATTTATTAGGCTAACTGTCATACCCGTGTTCGACACCTTGTGTTCCAAAAATATCCCCTTGTTTACCATCATTTGACATTTCTCCCATTTAAAAACTGGATGGGTATCTTCACATCTTTATAACACATGATCTATATAGAAAGACAATATGAAAAATGTTCTCATAAATAGAAAAAAAATCCATAAAAATATCAATGCACCACTCCACCTTATCCATAAAGATTGCAAGCATACACATCCAGAAGGTTGTGTGGGTATCACAAAGACCAAATGGTATTCAGTGGTAATCAAACATGCCATAGGGAGGTTAAGATAGACCTCTCTTGATCTAAATCTCTATAAAAATATGAATATACCCTAATAACTATCCATAAAATATAATTGTGATTGGTCGAAAAGACATTCTAAATTTGATTGATAAATGGCAATGGAAAATGAACCTAGAGCGTGTTTGCTTTGACACAGTGATAATCAATACACACCTGCCACTGGGTCACTTACCCAATGGAAACTAGTCCATTGCCACTATTTGTGGCACTATGATGTCCCTTTTCTTTGGGAATACATATACATGTATATATATACATACATTATATATATATATATATATGTATATATATGTATGTATATATATATATATACGTATATATATATATATACATATATATATATATATACGTATATATATATATATATATATAGCATTTCTATTGTAGAAATGCTAGAAATTATAAATTATATGGAAAATATTTCAATGGACAAGAATGGAATATGACTACAATATTAATAGATTCAGGGGCAGGAGCTTCATTTATTCAACAAGGAATGATACCCTACTTAGAAAAAATACCCATAGGATCACCTTATGCATATACGAATTTTGATGGACAAGAATATGAAATTACACATCAGGCCATTGTTCCAATTGAAATACAAGACATAAAAATTGATATTACACTTTATGTACAATCAGATAGTCGTAATGACGACATAGAAATTATACTAGGAATGAGTGCATTACAACATATGGAACCATTTTCACTACAAAGTGAAGGACTATATTTTACACATAATAACCAAGAATATTTTTGGAAAAAAGACAATGACTAGTATATATAGTGTCTACATAGTAGCAGGAATTATATATGAGGAATATAAAACAGAATATTTTCATGCATTCATAGACACAGGTGCAGGAACTTGCATTGCGCGAAGACAATGTTTTCCTGAAAAATATATTACAACACTACCTACGTTATATGGAAAAGATTTTACGGGAAAAAGACATGAATTAACTCATGGAGTTAAAAAACCTAAAATCATTTTAGGAAATTATATAATTACATGTCCACCATTTTATACCCCTGAATATGCACAACAAGATATATTATTAGGAAATAACTTCACACAAAAATTTAAATTATATATACAACATCAAAATTATATTCAGTTATTAACACCCTGTGACCATTGGATTACAGTAAAAAGAATACAAAAAGCATATAAAAGAAACAAATTTAATTTTCGCAGCAAACGTGGTGATTATATTACAAATAAAAAACAACCAATAACAGGGAGAATCATTGCACAACTCAATATACAAGATATTGAGGCATTATTTGAAAATAACTATAGTGATAATCCATTAGCCCTTTGGAATATCAGTCAAGAATGGGCTACAATTGAACTAATTGATGAAAATAAAATAATCAGAGTAAAACCCATGAGATATAATCCTGTTGATATTGAGGAATTCCGTACCCAATTACAAGAATTAGAAACATCACAACTAATACAAAAATCAAAAAGCCCACATTCTAGTCCAGCATTCATGGTAAGAAACCATGCAGAAATAAAAAGAGGAAAAGCTAGAATGGTAGTAAATTACAAGCAACTAAATCAATATACCAAGTTTGATGGATATTTTCTTCCACATAAAGAAACCTTAATAAATATGACAAGAGGAAAAAATATTTATTCAAAATTTGACTGTAAATCAAGATTTTACCAAATACGATTAGATGAAAAAAGTATACCATTAATGGCATTTAGCACTCCACAAGGACATTATGAATGGACGGTAATGCCCTTTGGATTAAAAAATGCTCCACAAATATATCAAAGAAGAATGGATAAGGTATTTGAACCATATAACTCTTTTTGTCTAGTATATGTTGATGACATTTTAATAGCCAGTAAAAATGAGGAAGAACATTATAAACATTTACAAATATTTTCCCTTCTTTGTCAAAAGACAGGAATAGTATTATCTAAGAAGAAAACAGAAATTTGTAAATCTAAAATAGAATTCTTAGGACTAAAATTAGACTCAAGTGGAATAGAATTACAGGAACATATTGTAGAAAAAATTGTTAAGTTTCCAGATAAAATAGAAGACAAAAAACAATTACAAAGATTTTTGGGATGTTTAAATTACGCTGAACAATTCATAGAAAACTTGGCAAAATTGAGGAATCCCTTACAAAAACTATTAAAGAAAAATACTATTTTTCTTATGACAGAAGAACTCATAAATCATGTTAGATTTATAAAAGAAAAATGTAAAAATTTACCAAGATTAGATCTTCCTTTAGAAAATGACGAATTAATAATAGAAATCGATGCCTCAGAAGAATTTTGGGGAGCAGTCTTAAAAAAGAAAGATGAACAAAAAGAAAAAATATGCAGATATACATCTGGAACATTTACAGATACAGAAAAAAGATATCACTCAAACGAAAAAGAATTATTAGCATTAAAAAAGGGAATTAAAAAGTTTTCCTATTTTTTATTACCTAAAAAATTCCTAGTAAGAGTTGATAATACGCAGGTAAAAGCTTTTATTAAAAATAATTTACCATCCATGCCAGAATATAAAAGACTAAGTAGATGGCAAACATTCTTTGCAGAATATATTTTTGATATAGAAATTATTAAAGGAGAAACTAACGTTCTTGAGAGAATACAATGGAGCAGGTTGACAAAAAACTTGCAGAATTGGAAGCTCGACTACAACGAAATTGTAATTTGTTACAAGAAAATTATGTAGAATTAGTAGAGATGATCCAAAAGTAAGATAAAATTATTGACAACATAGAAGAAAGTAAACAAGACATTGCAGGAATAATTGCAGATTTAAACTGCTTCAGAAGGGAGATTAAACAAAAAGGATCAGAAACAAGGACGGATAAAATGACAGGTAAAAGGCCGATAGACATATCCCTCCAGATTTCTGATTCTGTCAGAAAAAATAATGAAAATACAAGCCTGACGGCAAAAGAAAGCAGCTTTAAAACTGCTAAGACCAGCTTTACAGCTGAGAATACTATCTCCTCGGAGAAAGAAAGTAGCCAAGTGGCAAGAAGTAGTTTTCAAACTGCTATTTCTTTAGAAAATAGTTCCCGCCTAACAGCGGAGAATATGATCTCTTCGGAGAAAGAATCCCGCAATAAAGCGGAAAATATAAAATTGATGCACGAAAGGATATTTAAATTCAGGGTATCTCAGAATGAGCAGGAGTATGACCTGCAATTGAGTCTTGTAGAATTTTTAGCAAAAAATGAAAATAAATATAGAACTTTATTAGAGATTGTTTACAATCTCAAAACGACAGAAACATGTGTTCCAGATCATACGGGAATATATCCCAGGATTAACTTTGACAAAGGAGCTGATCCAAGAATCATCAGAGACTGTTTCAGAATCGGAGCTGCAAATTTAATATATTTAAGCCAAGACCTTGGGGAAATACAAGGACTACCCCAAGATATTGCGAGAGCAATTAGAGAATTTAAAAACAATAGTCCACTAGTAAAACCTACTAGTGACATTTATATCAAGATTTTCTCAGCATCAGAGGATTGGGAAAAATTAAAGAAATTCAGTCCAATACACTGCATTCAAATTGGGGTATCTTCCCCAGAATACGTCAAAGAGATTGATGCAGATTACAGAAAAGAATTTGAAGAGAACAAGGTTAACAAGGAATTTGTTGAAACTAGAAGGGCATTAGGATTAAAAGTCCTTTGCCAAGTATTGGAAAAATTAATTAATGAAAATCGAAGTTGGCTTCATAAAGCTCCAGATAACACAATTATTCTATCCAATACGAGAAGAACTAATACATCCACAAAAATCAATTTAGAAAGGTTTCTAAAAAGAATAGAAACCGGACAAATCAAATCAAGCGACAGATGTCAGCAGATATTTTGTCAACTCAGAAGACATGAAGGGAAAATATGTCCCGCATGTCAAGATAAGATGGAAAGAGACAGCCATAGCAGCACAAGCCGATAAAAAGCATTCTAGAAGAAGACACGTCATCAATGACGTAAGAAGACACTTGCAAGAAGCAAAGAACGACAAAGAATCCTCCACCGGATAGATGTACGTTGGAGAAAGATTTCAAAAAGAAGAACGCTCGCCACCGGACAAGTGTTCGACAACCATGTAAAGAAAAAAGAGAAGCATCAATGTAATGTAACCGAGAGAGTCTCTATATAAACTCTCTATACGTATATATATATATATATATACGTATATATATACATACCTATATATATATATATATATATATATATATATATATATATATATATATATATATATATATATATATATATATATATATATATATATATATATATATACGTATATATATATATACATACCTATATATATATATATATATATATATATATATATATATATATATATATATATATATATATATATATATATATATATATATATATATATATACGTATATATACCTTTTGAAAGTGGTTATGTATTTGGGAAAGAAATTTAAGTCGACAATGAGGTATTTGGGAATGTATAGTATTATTGAGAATATTGGCAAAGTACAATACCTATTAAATTTACTAGATGAACTTACTAGATTTCACTTTTTATTTCATGCATTTATTCTTGATAAATATCACTCAGGAAAATAGACAAATAAATATGCATTGTGGTCATTTAACTAAACATGTGACTTCAGAAGAAGGTTTGGTACTTATTCTATGCAAACAAATCCAAAATTTGAGAAAGGGTAACCCACTTTTATGGTTTCATGGATTCATAATTGTGTAGAAGAAGTGATATGGAAAATTGAGGATGAGTGAATAGTACATATCAATCTATTTTATGTGATTTCAAGGAGAAGTATTTTCTCGAGGGTGATTTCTAATTCCCCCTATTCTTGGTCTATTTCTGAACTTATAATTAGTGTGCATTGTTGTTTCACTATTTAGGTTATTTATTTGAATGTTCTAGATTTGAAAAAAAATGTACTTTGAAACGGGATTTTGATTTCAGCCAAAGGTGGTATAAAATAAGTAAAATTTGAAAAAGATATTTATTAGATCAGATTTACATTATTAAATTGTATGAAATTTGAATGTCAATCAAAAAGTGATTTTATTTTTGAATAAGTTTTACATTTCTACAAACATTTGAAAATATGGAAAAAGTGATGCAATTTTAGAAAAGGACCAAGATTATTGAAAAGATGAAATAGAAATCTTGTTTCTCAAAATTGACTCAATTTTTAATAATAAATTGAAAATTTAATACAAATTTGTTTTACAAATCATATTAAAATGAATATTATATATGGGGTTTTGATTTTAAAAATATTCATTTGACGTTTATATAAAAGGGATTACAATTTATAAAAAGATTACAATTTTTGGAAACATTTGAAATAAAAAGGATATTGGGTTTTTGAACAACAAATGTCCCTCAATGTGTTGGCATCGTCCAAGAGGGACCAATTCAAGCGAAGCAAGCTCGTTGATTTCATGGATATAATGAACTTGGTGTTAGTATCTAGATCAATTTGTGGTGACTTTTATGGATGATATCTTATTCTAGTCCAAGGATAAAAATAAACATGATAAATATTTTCTTATGAAATTTGAGGTGTTGAGACATCATAAGATGCATATGAATTTCAACAAGTATGAGATTTGGATCACGGAGGTGTATTTCCATAGTCATGTTATATTTGGGAAAGAGATTTCCATAGATACCAAGAAGATAAGTCAATTTAGAATCGGAGAATCTAGAGAAACTGACTAAGATTCACATCATACTTGATTTAGACATTTACTATAGACTGTTCATCAAGAACTTCATCTTTATATACTCGTTATTGATTGTTATAAATAAAAAGGGTGTGCCTTTTATCTTCTGAATAATGTTATTTCCAATGATCGAAAGAGAGGTTGACATCAACACCAGTGTGAGTCATGATACATATAAGGAAATTTTATGTTGTGTTCATTAATAGTTCAAAAGAAAGGGCTAGGTTGTGTGTAGGTATCAAACTGCAACATGATCTCTTATATTCAATGTAATTCAAGAACCATGAGGAGAGTTACCCTATTAAAAATATGGTGTTTTCAATAGTTGGTTTGTCTTTGAATGTCTGTATGAAGCATGTGTTTATGAGAAGTTATAGTTCTTTATTGACCACATGAGTCTTAAGTATATCTTTTTGTAAAAGGAATCAAACATGAGGCAGCGATGGATAGAATTTATCAAAGACCAAGACTATGTGATAGATTGTCATCCTTTCAAGGTGAACATTGTGAATGATGCTTTGAGAGGGAAGTTGAATTTTTAATCTTTTGTAGACAAAGTGCAATTGTAATCATTGACATGTAGATAGGGGACGTGTTAGTGTATATTCATCAAATGAACCTTTAGATGGAAGTTTCTATTTTGGCAAGTTTTCTCTGGTGACTGAGAGAATGGACCCTGTGCGATCCTGTCATGGTAAACTCTTGAGGCATGAGTGGGGGTGGTCGGGAAACCCCACTTCCATTCCAAATCAGTGTGGTTTTTTATTCATAGAGTGCCTTAATGTGGTTTAAACTCGGGTCCTTCATTGGGACTTACTGAGCTCTTACCACCTGGTGTAATATGGCCACATCATGTTGGGAGGTTTGTGGCATAGTTGTATATAAATCTAACTTTGATTAAGCATATCAAAGGCACATAAAAAGATGATATTGTGATACATAATATCCAGTGAGAGTTCATCAATAAGAATCATGTAGATTTCCATGAGTCTAAGGATGGGATAGTTTTCATTCATAAGAGAGTGATGGTTTCTATGCAAGAATGCATGAGTAATATGGTGCTTGAAGAATCATGTAACAAACTAAATCTCAGGGTCCTTTCTATAGTTTACCCACTTTTGAGATTTTTTTTCTTTCTAGTCCTTTTGGACATTTTTCATAAATTTCCCATCCTTTTGAGTCTTCTTTGGCCTCAATATTGAAATTGAGCCTTTCTTGAGGATGTAATTCACAATCTACCGGCATTTATGATAATGTAGGAGGTTTCTACAAATAACCCACTTAATGTGATTATTGAGGACTAATAATACAATATGGCCATTAATGATAGATAATTAGTGTATAATGCTAATTTGGATCTTTTTATATCTCTTTGCTAAGATATGAGTAATTATGTGTATTTGAATTAGTTATGAGTGTAAAACCCCTTTATTTTTATCTCTCCTTATGGGTGAATAAAATTATGAACTGTAATTTATATAGTGGTGAAAGCCTCTTGGTTGGCCTATCTCAAAAATACAACAAGAACAATTATCATAATGCCTCTTCACATTAATATACACAATTTATACACTAATATATATGTTAATGGGAAATAAATTTATTAGAGGCCTTATGTTGGGTAAAATTTCAATGCATAGAATCATTCTAGGTGTTGTCATAAACCTATGGTTGAAATTTGAGGTCATCTGGACTTCATTTGACCCTTCAAATGGATTTTACAAGTTCCCATATAGTGTAACTATAAGATATCAACCGACTTGTATTTATTCTATTTATTTCATGTGTCATGCACCCAGCCCCCAGTAGATCTTGATCCAACAGATCTGGTGTCATCTTCAACCTCCATCCTGCCAACCAAGATGATGCCTAGGCTCCTCCACCTCGTTCTCCCTCTCCTCTCCACCATTTTGTGATATTAAAGACGCGTTGGCTTTGTCTCCTCGAGCCGCTCAGTTTGAGTCATGGCTCGTCGGCTCCTGTGCATTGTGGCTAAAATGCCCAAAGGCATCGGCTGTGTCTTCTCACCTCCACCATTGTCCCAGTGCTTTGCGGTTCCTCACCTATAAATACCACCTACCACACCTCCTTCAGCCCCATTGCAAGCATTTCTAGTTGCTAATTTGTCCATATCCTCCACAGTCAGCCACCATTAACTCCACCTTCTTCCAGATCTTGCGACCCTTTTCCTAGATGCTTAGTGACAGAAGCATCCCAATAAAGAAAATCGGTGAGTTCCTCTCACCTTGGGCTTCATTTTGAGTACCTATATGTCCGATTTGGTCGAGTATCAAGAGAAAGCCCAATCGGTCAAGCTTCTCCTCCGCGGCCATAGCTCGCGTGAGAGGAAGAAGATGACCTACACACTTTTTACAATTTTGTCCCCACATGCCAATCCTTTCCTTCTTTAACTTCGAGGGTAGTTTTGTCTTTTGGATATTTTCCTTTGCGCAATGATTTAGACTATGCTTTTTTTCTTGCAATCTAATTGGTCCAACTTACTTAATTCATAGTAAATTGGTCCTTGCTCAGAAAAATGCAAATACATAGTCTTTGGAATGGATATTTCACTTAGAATCAGAATTCCTAGTTTTTGAGTACTAATTCTCTTTCCTTTTTTGAAGTTTTCCTTGAATGACACTTTGAGTATGCTAAATTCTCTAAAAATGATAAATAATGCATTTTAACTCCAAATTGAGAAATAAGATATGTTTTCTTAATCAATGAAATCTAAGTGAGCTTTTGATCCTAGTTTTGAGTCCTAAATCAATGGTTTTCAAATAATGTCTAAAATAGGTATTTCCTTTATACTTTATGCTAATAAATGCTTAATTTATGTAAAATATTTGTAATTAGGGAAAATGATCTTGGATACAATCTAATCAATGATAATGATGGATGTGAATCTACAATAAGGTATGTGGACCCTATTTGTATGTGACCCCTATTTGTGTATGGGATGCCTATTTATGAATGCATAATAATGCTTGTACAAGAATGTGGAATTAACCTATTCCTCAGTTGGGCTTTTGTCCAACCCTACAATCACAATGTGCTAGCATTGATATCCTTCTATTGCCTTTATTGTCTCTTTATTTAATTGAATCTTATATTACCAGTGTGGCTCATTTATTTGGATGATTTTAATAATTCTATGGCCAATGTTGTTCCATTCATTTACTTGATTTATTTCATGGGTTTCATTCCCCAATGCTATGATGCAAATGTTATTTATACTTTCCCTACTGCCAAGTGGACTATTTAGCATGATGTATTTTTGGCCAAATGACAATGTAGTGTACATGAGTACAAACCACCATAGGGAACTGGCGTTTAGTCCCCCTGCCACTTTATACAGGCACTGAGGCTTAAGTCCTCATGCTAGGCACTGAGGTTTTAGTCCCCCTACCACATTATTTATATTTTAGGTTTGGGATGTGCATGCTCCCCTCTCCTCTTAGTGTAGGTCATGTAGATGCCTCACCCTACATTGGTATGATTTTCTGTCATAATATCATTCATGCTACGTGATTATATTGTGGATTGATCTATGGTAGTCTTCCATTTATTATTTGATTATTTGTCTCATTATCTTGAAATCTCTTTGTATAATGAAGCATTTTATTCATGTGATGTTGCACTTTATATTCGACCTTATTCCTTTTTTCTTAACACATACTTTTACCTCTCTCTTGTGGGGTGATCCCAACCATCCAGGTATAGGATCAGAGTGCACAGTTGAAGCCTGGTGAACCAACCTAAGGCTAGGGACATGGATTTCAACCTTCTAGCTTGGACTTAGCTAGCTACATATTAGGTTGTTTATGTTTGGAGACAAGTTGTTTTGGTTTGAGTCTTCTTCTACCTAGATCTTATTGTTTTGTATAAATTTGTACACCCTTTTAGAAAATTTGAAAAGTACTCTTTATACAATTGAATATAGTCAAAGTTTAAAATTTCGTTGTCACATTGGTGTTTTTGTTTGCCATGAGTTTTAGTAGAGACTATGTCTTTATAGCATGGTATCAGAGCATCGAGGTAGTCAAAGTCTTGACTAATTCAAATTGTCTCCTAGATAGAAACATTTACCTTATATAGTTTCCCTTAGTATACATTTCACCTTAGAATTGACCAATGATGAATTATTGATTTAGGATCATAAAAATTTCATATTAGGAATATAATTTGATCATGTTTTGGTGATTAGTCTAATAGGTTGCTACTAGTGCATAAGTTGAAAGAAAAGATGTCTAGAAAGGGTCAGGGTCTTGGGGCTAGGAATATTTTCCTCTACAACACTAGCTTGGCTTACGAGGACTCCAAGATCCATATGGCACCGGCCTGGCTTGAGATGACACAGACTATCCCAAAATATCATACCTTTATAAAAATTATCTTATTGTTGAGTAACCTTTTGAACCTAGTATATGATGTTTTGGTTAATCATGTAGAATCACCTTATGCTTCCATAAGTTCCTTATGTGAGCCTTAGATTTCTAGGTTTGGGAATATCCTACCCTATGGTAGACTTTGAAGTTTGGTGTCTAGTAAGACAACTAAGTGTTAGATCCTATACATAGTCTCACCTCTATTTTATATTGCCTTGATAGATCAACCCTATAAGAATCGAGTAATAGTGGTAGAGATGATAGTAATACCTTGTTAGATTTTAGAGTTTCTGATTTTGAGGATGAAATCTTCTTTAAGGTGGTGGAGTCCCTTAATACATTCAAAATCAAGTTACTATGTTTTGGAAAACCCTAACTCCTTAGATAAGAGGTTAGCATGTTCATATGGTTAGTGTTAGACAAACAAAATATAATTATAATTCATCTTGTTTGGTTATATGAATACATAATAAGTCATCTAAGGGATAGTTCATATGATTAAACCTTGACATATTCTTGACACACTTAATGTTGACTATGTCACCTTAATAGTATGGTTATCAAGATATTAGAACTCATACATGCTAAGGATGTATAACCTGTAATGGTCATGTTGACCCAAACCCTACTGTGTAATCATCTAGCCCTAACAATATATACATTTGTATACATCTTGGATGCCTTCATGATGCATTAGTGACTTAGGTGTCATCCTCACAAAATATACCTTGGTATATATAGATGGATTATAATCACCTAGTTACTTTTGAGACCATGTTATCAATATATGTAAGGCATATCACCTTGTTGTTTAATATACATCTAATTAAACACCTTCTCATGATTTAGTATATGAATTAATTAATTGATGTTTAATGTGTTCCATCTTATTCAGTAAAATTCATGTGATGAATCAAATATGATAATGAGTAATTGGATTCACATAAGTTTTCTTAAATGCCTAATGGGATGTTAAATATGTATAATTCGTATCAGGAAGTATCATAGGAGAAAATGGTTAGTAATGTAATTATCCTGAGTATGAAAGATAATGTGACAATGTGTGATATAGAGATAAATTATTTATGTGACATTATTTGGGATTATAGACTTAATAACTTGTTGGATAATATTATCTTTTCTTGCATGATAATCTATTATAATTCCATATGATGGTAATATAGGGATGATGGATAATGAAATCAAGTTATTAAGGTTTGTGACCTAATACATGAATTAATGTTGATATTTTCTTAGTAAACCCTAATCGTGTTTAAAACACTTATAAGGGATATACATATGTTTTGGTACATCATTTTGAGATGTGATCCTTGTTACAACAATGTGAGTAAAATATGGCACAAGTAATGGTATAATAATGATGATGCTTTTTCATGATGAAGATTATGCTTATAAGACAAGCATGTTAATTATATTAGTTTTGATAAAAGGTAATATGAATGATCGAAGCCTTAGTGAGACCTGGCTTATGTATAGAGCTTGTGCAATATCATACATTTGAAGTAACACCTAGTTACCTAATGTTGGGATGTTACACACTCACCCTCTCTCTTCCCTCTTGTTGTGATTTCAGGGACGAAATCTTCTTTAATGGATGGAGTACTGTAACAGACTGAATCTTAGGGTCATTTCTATAATTTACCCACTTCTGAGATTTTATTTTCTTTCTAGTCCTTTTGGACCTTTTCTTAAATTTCCCATCATTTTGAGTCTTCTTTGGCCTCAATATTGAAATTGAGCCTTTCTTGAGGATGTAACTCACAATCTACCCACATTTATGATAATGAAGGGGGTTTGCACAAATAACCCACTTAATATGATTATTGAGGACTAATAATGCAATATGTCCATTAATGATATATAATTAGTGTATAATGCTAATTTGGAGCTTTTTATATCTTTTTGATAAGATATGAGTAATTATGTGTATTTGAATTAGTTATGAGTGTAATTAACCCCTTTATTTTTCTCTCTCATTATGAGTGAATAAAAATATGAAATGTAATTAATAGTGTGGGGAAATCATCTTGGTTGGTCTATCTCGAAAATACAACAAGAAAAATTATCATAATACCTCTTCACATTAATTTACTCAATTTATACACTAATTTATATGTTAATGGAATATAAATTTATTAGGGGCCTTATATTGGGTAAAACAAAAAATTAATGCATACTATCGTTCTATGTGTTGTCATAAACCTATGGTTAAAATTTGAGGTCATTTGGACTTTGTTTGACCCTTCAAATAGATTTTGCAAGTTCCCATATAGTGTAACTATAGGATATCAATCGACTTGTATTTATTCCATTTATTTCATGTGTCACGCACCCGACCCCCGTTGGATCTTGATCCAAGGGATCTGGTGCCATCTTTAACTTCCATCTTACCAACCAATATGACGTCTAGGTTCCTCCACCTTATTCTCCCTCTCCTCTCCACCATTTTGTGATATTTAAGTCGCCTTGGATTTGTCTCCTCAAGCCGCTCAATTTGAGCCATGGCTCGTCGGCTCCTGTGCACTGTGACTGAAATGCCCAAAGGCGCCAGCTGTGTCTTCTCACCTCCGCCATTGTCCCAGTGTTTTGTGATTCCTTACCTATAAATACCACCTACCGTACCTCCTTCGGCCCCAATGCAAGATTTTGTAGTTGCTAATTTATCGTATCATCCACATTTAGCCACTGCCACCTCCACCTTCTAACAGATCTTATGACCCTTTTCCTAGATGCTCAGTGATAGAAGCACCCTAATAAATCACACTAGTGAGTTCCTCTCACCTTGGGCTTTGTTTCGAGTAGATATACGTCCAATTTGGTTGAGTATCGGGAGAACGCTCAATCGAGCAAGCTTCTCCTCTACGACCATGGCTCGCGTGAGAGGAAGAATATGACCAACAGGCTTTTTATGATTTTGTCCCCATGCGCCCATCCTTTCCTTTTTTAATGCCTAGGGTAGTTTTGTCTTTTGGATATTTGCCTTTGTGCAATGATTTAGCCTATGTGGCATTTTCTTGCAATCTGTTTGGTCTAAATTACTTAATTCATAGTAACTTGGTCCTTGCTCAAAAAATGCAAATAAATAGTCGTTGAAAAGGATTTTTCATGTAAAATATGAATTCCTTGTTTTTGAGTCATGATTCTATTTCATTTTTCAAAGTTTGCCTTGAATGCCACTTTGAGTATGTGAAATGTTTTAAAAATGATAAATAATGCATTTGAAATCCAAATAGAGAAATAAGATATGTTTTCTTAATCAGTGAAACCTAAGTGAGCTTTTGGTCCTAGTTTTGAGTACTGAATTCGTGGTTTTTGAATAAGGTCTAAAATAGGTATTTCCTTTATACTTTATGCTTAATAAATGCTAATTTATGTGAAATATTTGTAATTATGGAAAATAATCTTGGATATAATCTAATCAATGATAATGATGGATGTGAATCTACGATAAGGTATGTGGACCCTATTTGTATGTGACCCCTATTTATGTATGTGATGCCTATTTATGAATGAATAATAATTCTTATGTAAGAATGTGCAATTAACCTATTCTTCAGATGGGCTTTTATCCAACCGTATGTAAGAATGTGCCAGCCTTGATATCCTAATATTGCCTTTATTAGCTCTTTATTTAATTGAACCTTATATTGCTAGTGTGTCTCATTTATTTTGATGATTTGAATAATGATATGGCCAATGTTGGCCCATTCATTTACTTGATTTATTTCATGGGTTTTATTCCCCAATGCTATGATGCAAATGTTATTTATACTTTCCCTACAGCCAAGTGGACTATTTAGCATGACGTATTTTTGGCCAAATGACAATGTAGTGTACATGACTACAAACCACCCATAGGGCATTGGGGTTTTAGTCCCCCTGCCACTTTATATAGGAACTAAGGTTTTAGTCCTCCTACCAGGACCCCCTACCACATTATATATATTTGAGGTTTGGGATATGCATGTTCCCCTCTCCTCTTAGTGTAGGTCCGGTAGATGCCTCACCCTGCATTGGTATGATTTTCTATCATAATATCATTCATGCTATGTGATTATTGTTCTAGATTGATCTACGGTAGTCTTCTATATGTTATTTGATTATTTGTCTCATTCTCTTGAAATCTCTTTGTATAATGAATAATTTTATTTATGCGATGTTTTGCTTTATATTTGAACTTATTCCTTTTTTATTAACACATACTTTTACCTCTCTCTTTCTAGGTGATCCCAACCATCCATGTATAGGATCAGAGTGTGTAGTTGAAGCCTGGTGAACCAGCCTAAGGCTAGGGATATGGAGTTCAACCTTCTATCTTGGACTTAGCTAGCTACATATTATGTTGTTTATGTTTGGAGACAAGTCGTTTTGGTTTGAGTCTTCCTCTACCTGGATCATGTTGTTTTTTATAAAGTTGTACACCCTTTTAGAAAATTTGTAAAATACTCTTTATACAATTGAATATATTCAAAGTTTAAAATTCCGCTACTTCACATTGGTTTTTTATTTACTATGAGTTTTTAGCAGAGATTATGTCTTTACAAATCACATTCTTTAATGTATGCCATGTATACTAGAAATACTAAGACATATTTTATTCTGAGGGATTTGTATTGTTATCTAGGGATGAGACATGACATGGAAGAGTTTGTGGAAAAGGGCCCAATGCGTCAATAGGACAAGGTAGATCATCAAAACCCTATATAGTGTTGCAGTCTTTTGCAATTTCATATTTGAAATTGGATCATGTCACCATGTACTTTTTGGTTTATCTTCCTAGTGTTGTCAAGGGGTATGATTTCGTTTTGTAATTGTTGACAAACTACTAAGTTAGCTCACTTTAGACAGGTGAAAACTACCAACATCATTTGTAAGTTGGCACAAATTTACATGTATTTGATAATTCATCTAGATTGCATTCTATCAACCATAGTATTATATATGTGATAGTAGTTCATGAGTAGTTGGGATCATTTGTACATATATCAAGTTATAGAGTTGGAGTTTGGTATAGATTTCCAATAACAAATAAATGTATAGACAGGGAGGACATTCCATACACTCAAATGTCTTCATAGAGATTGTGAGCTAGAGTTCATAGATAGATGGGATATCCATTTGTTCATGAAAGAGTTCTACTATAATAATAGTTATCATAGGAGCATAGATATGTCACCACAAAAAAATTTGTATGGTAGGCATTTCAAATTGCCACATTATTGGTACTACATAGATGAATAATATATTTTGGTCCTCAATTTGTTATGGTAATATTCAAACAACAGTTGAAGGAAACACGAGATAGGAAACTATCCTATACAGATAACCCAAATGGTCAACAATGTCCCATGTTGTAGACCACTTTCATATAAAACTATAACCACATAATGGTGCTTTGATATTTGAGAAGGGTGAGCTTTCTCTAAGGTGTGTGCAAACTTATCACATAACTATTTATGTTTGTAAAGTTGTATATAGGCTTGAGTTTACACTAGAGATTAAGCCACGTGCATTGTTCCCTATTCATGCTTTCTTATTAGAGAAGTGTCACCCTGATACTGATCACACAATACAACCAATGGAAGTTTATCTTGAAGAAGATGTCTCTGAGGTTGACTGCCTAGTTTTGATTATGGATTGTCGAGTGTTGAATTTTAATAAGACAAATATAGTCCCAATAAAGGTTTTGTGACATCATTAAGACATTGAGGAGGCCATGTGGGAGCTAGAGGAAGATATTCATAGGAATTTCCAAACTTTGTTTTAGGATTTTGAGGTAAAATATTATAATAAGGGAAGGGTGGTATGATAAAAAACAAAGATTGACCATAACATAACTCGAATCTCATTGATTCCTATAATTGAATTCTTTATTGAAATCACACTCTAGGAAAATCATATATGAGAGATAAAATTTATGTCCACCTTCTTATCTTATCATAACAACCATACTAAAAGTGAAGAATATAAATTCTTGTGGTTATTGATTTGGTTAGTAGTCAAAGAGAGCATCTTCTTATGCAAATAATAAATATTTCTATGACTGGAACTCTTCTATACTTTGTCAACTAAATCCCAACTTGTATGCATACCATATATATAATATATAATATATATATATATATATATATATATATATATATATATATATATGCAGTATCCTATTATGTATTCTTACACATTGTTTATCTTACTATCATTAATGTGCCATTGATTTAACCGGTTGGACTTGAATTGATTGGTGTGATGATGACTGTCAAGGTATCCCAGTGGCTAGTATGTTGAAGTGGTATGGTTTATATTTACAGATAAATGTAATTTTGCTAATGATATAAATGGATGACCTTATCCTTTCAAGTTTATATAATGTTTGTATTTGATGCTACTTCCTCTCGTTGTCTGACACCACCTCATCTCCTCCCCTCTCCCAACATCACATTTTCCCCCTTCCTCTCTAGTTTCTAACTTTCTTTCTAGGCTCCAATCAACACTCTCCTACCATTGTTTCCCTCTAGAATTTCTTAGGTCCATATCCTATTTACCTCGTCACAACTATTTGTGATACTAGTCATGAGTATGGAATTTACCTTGCTTCATCGTGAGTAGGAGGTAGCTCTCACCAATTTGGACTTTCAAAAAAATGCAAAGGAACTTGTTAGAACATGAATTTTTTGGGCATTTGATTTACTTATATGCAAATAAACTAATAACATGGTGATATTGGAGAACCATGTAATTTTATCCCTTAGTTTAACATTTTTGTTTGTGAATTCAAATTCTCCAAATAAAATGAATTTCAAGTGTTTTCTTGTTTTAAATATTTTATTAACAATTGGTGATTATATATATGATGGAAATTCCAATAATCAAGAAGATTCCAAAAATATCAAATAATCAAATAAATAATACATGATAATGTGATGGTGTGCTAGGAGATCCAGTTGAGGGAAACTAACAATCCTAGTTGGGCCTTTCCTGTAACCCAACGTGGGAGAATACCTAAATAGAGAAATTACCAAGTTAAAGTTCATAATAAGAATATATGTGGCTTATATATTAAATTAATAAATTACTTATAAGGAATGTAAAAGATTATTCACTTAAATATTTTATCATAAATTTTCTCAAATGCCTAGATAATCCAAAAATATAGATTCCATCAAACTTTGGAATTAGTTGGACTTCTTTAGAAGCCTTTACATTTTTCAAAAGAAATAGGTAAATGGGGAACTATCTGTCGGTATAGTATGCCCAGAGAGCCAATCGTATAATGATTGCAATGAGGCATATGATAATTGATTTGATAATGATAAAGGTAATTCCATCTATTATGTTTGTCTCACTCATGAGATGATGACACATACATGATAGATGTCCAAAGAATTATGTGACTCAATGACATATGTCTTCAAGTTGAGGACCTGAACAATGAGACCACATGTACGGTCAGAGTACATACATTCTTGTTATGTCCCTATTCAGATATTACTGTGGAAGCAAAATAGATAACATTAATACATAAGACTAGAGTTTGTGTTTACTGATGGCAGAGTCTCATTAGTCATGTTATATGATATCAAGTCAAACACACATATATATTAGAGAACAATATATTGGATAGATCTCCATGAGAGTGATGCATGGATACCATGGAATGGTAGCCACAATCGTCTCTCATAGTGATAGTGGTGATAGTGGTTCTTAGACCTAAAATCACTAAACTCATCACATGTCGTTGGGTATACTTTGACATCATCAAACACATTCCTGAAACACAAGTGTTATAAAGGTGATTGTTGGTTGACTTTGACACATGGGGATAGACTGTAAGTGATAGATATGGGATTTGTCCTTCCAACAAAGGAGTATGATATCTAGGGCCCCTTGATAAGAAATATTGAGAATTGTATGGCCATACTAATGTGATTTAATATATGATATGTGAACTCACATGCATACAGTTTGCTCAAGGTCAAGGAACATGGATTGAATGTTGAAGAGGATGGCGTTCCATGCCTTGAGTTCAATCTGGAAATCAGTGACAAAGGAACTATACGATCACGGTAACACTAATCACAGATTGTAGGTTGAATTTGTTCTCCAACTTTAAGAGTTACTTGGGTAGCAAAGATAATTTACTAGATTTTCCTCATTGCTTGTGATGTCATAAGTTGTTATGAACATTCACATCCAATGTAAATTGGAACCTGCAGGGTCACACACATAGGATACCCCTGGAAGAGGAGATTTCCCATGAATGACGGTTAGATTGAGACTAAAGGTGTTTAGGTACTCAATTAATCATACAATTGATTTACTAGACTGGGGACTATCAAGTTCAAGTATTGAACTAGCTAGTTAGAGTGTCAGGTCAAATGGAGATTGCATTGGCAATGTCAACACTACCAATCAGATGGTTCACCCTTGTGAGCCAATCGGCTGGTGAGATCCAACCGACCGGTTCACTTGGTGAACTGGGTAGCTCATAGTCCTACAAACCAAGGAAATTGAGATTTTCCCAGTTGGCAGAAAACTTTCACATTTCACTTGTTCAACTCGATTGGAATAAGGATTAATCTTTGCATTAACTAGAAACAATTGAGGAAAGTCAATTGCAGGCAAGACTGCGAAGTTAAATGATCGGTTCACTGGGTGAACCTATCAACTCACACTCCCAACCGACTAGTTCATTAGTGAACCGACCAGTTGACCTTCCATAGTACAAACTATTCATGGAATCTCCATATCCTTCTACTCCCAAATAGACTGGGAACCCTGCCCCTGCCCTCTAATATAAATAGAGAGGTACATGGGGGTTCTTAGAACACAAAACTTAGAACACTAGCTACTCTACAAAGTTGATGTCCTCTCTGGTTTTGCTAACCGAGAGAGCCAGATGAAGTGCAACCCAACTAGGGAGGCACAACAAGGGAAAGACAACTACATAATAGCAGTCTGAGTTTGGGAGAGCAGGTTGGTGTTAGTACACCAATAGGAGGGTCGTCTATAGGTGTGTTACTACCGATGGTGTTACACACTACTCAATTGGAGTTTTAATAGATGCAACCCCACAGACAGACACACTTGGTGGATTCACATTTGATATTTATAAAACCTAACTTAACACCTACTCACACTAAAACAACTACACCCGCAAGCACACAGGGTCTTGTCGTAGTATAGGAAGGTGGCAAGTATAGGGTCGATCCATAGGGAAAAGATGGGGCACTAGAGATAGGTTTAGTTTCATTGGTTTCCTACTTCAAAGACCAGGGTTAAGGGTTTGAAGGTTGTTTTGATTATTAAACTAATATGGATAAACAAGCAATTAAAGGCAAGAATGAAATCTAAGTTAACCCTAGGCTAGAGTAAGGCTAAATAGGAAAGAAAGGATTAAGCTAGGTATGAAAAGGAAAATTACACTAAGGTAGGATAGAGAGAAGAAAAATAGCAATTAAAGAGCTAAACTAACATGAACAAGGCAAGAAAAAAGCAAGAAGTTTACTGAGCAAGGAAAGAGCTAATCTAAGCTAAGCAAGCACATTACTAGGGTTTTAAGCAATAAAGAGAGGTATAGGTTGTTTAGGGGTATGAACTTATAACTTAAGATGGGGAATGACATATGAACATTATGATTCCATTTATATTATCAAAACCAAACAACAAGTTAGAATCTAATGAATTAAACTAAGCTACTAACTGGCCATGGATATGCTAGGTTGGGTATAGGGGAACTAGTCCCTAACACCCCCAACTACCCTTACGAGGCTCAATTGGGTTAGGGATTAGGTTTAATTCAATTAGAGTCTAATCATGTCTAGGTTTCTAGACTAGACACTTCTAGGGAAATTAGGGGCCGACGGTAGTAATGGGGAGGTGAAATTAGGGCTTTGGACCCCAATTCCCCCATATTCTAGCCTTGAGAAGGATCCATGCTAATTGCACTAGAATTATCTAATCTAGATACTTAGATCTCTCAATAAGGTTTTGGGAGATTCATTATGATATAGGAAGATGGGTGGCAACCTAGGGATCTAAGAATTGGACCTAGGGCAAATCCAAAAATTCACATATATAAGCAATTTGCCTAAATTCCTAGGTGATTTCATGCACAAACCAACAAGCAATTCACAGAGAATGAGATAGAAATAGAATATAATCATTAACAATTGGAATTACAAAGTTTACATGTCATTTTCCCCCAACATGGTATTAAAGTAACATAATTTTCCCCAAACAGCCCACCCAAGGGGCCTAGCTACTCATAACAAAGATAAATACAAAAGAGAGGAGAAAGAATGAGTAGAGGAGTGAAAATCCATGATGATCTCGATGAAGACTCCTCCTTCTCCACCTCCAACCAGTTGTAGCTCGATCTCCCTCCTCCATGGTAGGTGAATGGCATGGGTGTATGGTGGAAAAGGGTGGAAATGGAAGGAAATTGGGATTTTGATGGTGGAAATAGTGAAATGGAGGTGGAATGAGGTGGGAATGGATGGAGGATGAAAATGGGGAGGCTAGAGTGGTTGTAGGGTAGCTAACCTCGGCCTTCAGCTATCACCTAGGTATATATAGGTGTGGGGGGAAGCACTAGGTTAAGTAGGGGCAAAATGGGTAAAGTAGTGCAAAAACAAGTGGGTTTTGTGAGTGGCACAGTCATGGTGGATCACCACAGCCGTGGTGGGTAGGGGAGAGCATGGCCGTGGTAGGATACAATTGTCGTGGGAATTAAAATGGCAAGATTACAAGATTTTGGTCAGTTTTGGGCTGAAACTGGCATAGCCGTGGTGGTCTGAGTGCAGCATGGCCATGATGGGTGCCACGACCGTGGTGAGATGGGTAATGGTGGTCACGGTGATGTGCCATGCATGTTCTTCTTTGTTATAACATGGCCATGCTAGGTGCCACAGATGTGGTGTCTTCCCTTGCACATACATTCTTTGATTCATGACCGTGGTGCTTTCAGCTTGACTTAGGGTCAAACCTGTTGATTTACAGGTGACATATCATGACCATTATGTGATACCACGACCTTGATGGGTCCTGGATCAGGCACTTTGACTTTGTTCTTTGGTTTTTCTTAGAAATCTTTACTTTAATGGATCTTTGGCTACTAGGGGTAGGTTGAGGGACCATCAGACTTCACTTTGGGCCTCCCCAAGGGTAGAGAAACCTTAGGATCACTCCTCTCTCTCTTCCATCTAGTGTGGTCTAAATGCCTAAAAAACATGCATATAATGTCCATAAGTGCATTTTACACAAATAAGCATATTGGGAGGAATAACATGTAATCTAACAAGTATAGATGTGATTGAAGAGCAATATGACACAAGATGAAGCCTTAAAATAGGGTTGAATCACCACCCCATACTTGAAACATACTTGTCCTCAAGTATGCTCCAACTCAATCTCTCTACATATTTTTCACAAATAAGAAATGACAAATGTAATGTAAAAGATGATTGTTTCTTAATGGGTTCAAATATGACTGAGTACATGCATTTCACCTCTCTCGTCTCCTTCTTTCACAATCCAATCATGAAAATAGCACAAAACATATGAACTTCAAATATAGCGCATAGAATACAGAAGTTATCCATATTTCTTCCATAAAGTTTTGGGTAAACCATTTCATGGTGGAGTTAATCAAGGATGACTAGGAGTATTGTTTCACATTCATGCATTCAGTCTTGTGTTTAAAATCACACCAAATGACCCATGTGGCTGTGGAAAAGGGAAAAATGAGCTAGGTTTGATGTTTCATAGCTCAATGGGTATGAAAGTGGAAGCAAGGGTTGCAGTAAGATTTTTGGAGTGCTATTACATAGAGCACTCATCTTTTCTTTATTTGAATGCTCTTAAATAGGAGAATCCTTTTATTTTCATTTTGCAATTTTTCTTTTTCTTTTTTTCTTTGCCCTTGGAGTAGATAGGGCATATGGTGATGAGAGTAAAGCAGTGAGTTGTAGATGTGGCCACCCCAAACTTTTGGAGGTGGCCATGGCTGATATATGCACTTTGGCATCCTTTCATGAGGCAGAGGGGTAAGGAGATGGTGAGTAAATAGTCAGGTTAAAGAGGGGTCATTAGTATAATTCTCCACATAAGACATCCTATATGAAAATGAATCCAATAATTCATGCTAGATATCACACCATATGAATGAACAAGATGAAATTGATATATCAATCAAGTGATTCGACAAACACTAAGCGTTCAAAGCTTGATCAACTCATAATTCAAACAAATCAATCACAATCATAAGAGGTGATGCACATGTAAAAAGCCAAACATTGATACCAGTTAGCAACAAACAATGATAATTCACTTGCATTTGTCAAAGGTTGTCAGTTTTACTCAAAACAGTAGAGATTGTGTCAAAACACACTTTTTAGACAAGAAGTATCAAATTTGGACAAAATTTGCCAAAATGGTGCCAAGTTGCCTCCAATCAAATCTAATCCTATATTATTGAACTTAAAATATCAAATAAGAAAATCCTAGCTAAAACATGCAAAAATTACCAAAAATCTACATGCTATGCAATGCATGGAAAAAAGAGCATTTTTTTTGAAAATTACGCAAAAATGACAAGAAAACAAACTACATGGCATGTAGGTATGCAAATAAGGTAAACTCTACACTAAAGAAAGAAAAAACAAACAAATAGGAGAAAAACAACAAACAAAAAGTAAACAACAAACAAAAAGTTAACAACAGGTGAGGTACAAAATGAGTGGAAAATGAACAAGGGCATACCACCCTACCACCCTAAACTTTTGAATCATGTTGTCCTCATCATGACACTAAAGTCTAGAATGATAGGGTAGATGATCATTGTGGTGATGGTGGGGGTGCTCCTCCTTGTCTATAGTAGGCACCCTAGTAGTCTGACTATGGAAGTAGATAGTTGTCCTGAAAAGCTACTAAAGAACTCCACCAGTCTTCACCCCACTGTGGGTTCCTCTGGGACTGGGCATTCTAGAACTGGTAAAGATGGTTGACCTGGTAATGCATATGCTAATGGTCCAACCACATGACATCTTGAGTTCACTAAAAGCCCTCCTATGCCCGTAGTATCCTGTGTTGCATCGCCTGAATGCCCTCCAACTGTGCATGAATAGTGGCCATGTCATATGCATTCACTGAGGGTCGTTGTGACTCTAACCCCCCAATCCCTCTCCTCTCTTTGTCTCACTCGTTGTGCCACTCTTTCCTTCGCCTCCTGTCTCAGCTAATCTACCTGTGAAGCTTCTCCTAGACCCCCCGCAAAAGTCACTGCAGGGATGCCATCTCCTCTGGGGTTCTCCTCCTCATACTTCCTTAATTTTTCCAAAAAATCCTACATTGGTCCATATTGTGCCATGAGGGGCGGAGTATGGTAGGGCATCTCTAAGGGGACTCCTGGGTATGGTGGTTTGACTTGATAGTTGATCTTCTGCCCAATAACTGTGATCATGGAAGAGCGGGCCAAGTAATGCAAGTCAATCAACTTTCCTCCATCTGCCTTTGTGAGCCTGTCATGTCATGTCCTAAGGCAGTGGCTATGGACGTCACAATCACTCCCATTACAAATGGATTTGTACTTTTGGAAGGGATTATCCTTAGATGCTCAATAAGTAAAGCTCCCAGGTTTACATGCTTCTCCTTAGTCATCCAACCAAGTACAAAAAGATCTTTCTTTGTGCATCTGCCTTGGTTCTCATACCTGCCAAAGATGGTGTTTGCTAACACTTTTTTAACATAGCAAAGGAATGGATTGTGGATATCACTCATCTTGGATTTCCTCACTACAATGGTACTCTGGTCGCTGAAGTATTTCCACATTGTCAAATATGTGGAACTAGAGTCATTTTCTACCTTTCCTTCATCTAAGAGGGTTGCCATCTCTTCCACCTCTTGTCCCCAATCATCACTTTAATGGCATTCTCACCCTCATCAGTCATTTTCTCCAGTGTAGCAAAGAATTGTTTAGTCAGCTCAATATCTAACTCTTACTACAGTGTTAAGATCTCGAACAATCTCATTTTCTCCATCAATCCCTGAAAATAGACGTACAAGCCCATAGCCTCCTTCGTTGCTTGGCATGCATAGCAAGTTTCTAGCACTTTGTGTGTCAAACACTCCGGGTTCTTAGGTTCCTTTGACCTTATAATTGTGACCTTGGGCTTTGGATGGGGGAGATGTTTTGGTATTGCTTGTTGCTCAGTATCTGGAATATCCATATCCTCTTCACCATCTAGCACTATCCACCGACATGGTCGTGGCTACGACAATGGCTGCAGTTGTGCTGCTAAAGAAACAGATGATTGTGGAGCTGAAATTGATGATCGTGCAGTTGAAGCTGAAGGTCTCTCAGATGAGACAGAGGGTCGGGAAGTAGGCGATGGTGGTTGTGATGATGATGATGGTGTCCCCCGCTGTGGTTGTGCGGACGTCTCTTCTTTGATAGGATCCACCAAGGCATCCAATTCGGCCTCCGTCAACCAGGGGTGGTTGTTCCTTGGTTTCCTTTGACAAGAGATGACAACCTAGTCTTCTCCACTGCTTTTCTTGCAAACTTCTTCATCCTTTCTAAAAAATGTAGGTGAAATTAACAAATTTTAGATTTCTCTAAATAATGTGGTTTTTGGGGATGAATGGAGAGAAAACAGTGACTTTGTGGATGGAAATTGGTGGAATCTAGATATTAAGGTAGTGGAAATGGTGGGAGAATGATTCAGAATGATTTGGGGGTGATTTGGTGAAGAACTGAGGGTTGGAGAGGGTGGGCAGAAGGCCAAATAGGCACTAGGGTGCATAGCACGACTGTAACATACTAGAACTAGAACCCTAACCTAGTAGTTTAACCCTTTTTGTCTTAGCCAAACAAGAACAAGCTAATGCATGTAATTAAGGGAATACAAAAATATTATGTGCTTAATAAAAACACATTTAGGTGATAATAAGAAAATAAAGAACTTAGTTGGATAAATACCTCCTCATATAACCTTAATGTAGGGTTGAAGTGTAATTTGTCACTAAGTAATAGAAAAGCATAAAATAACTCATCTAGAACTTTCTAGCACTTTCTAGGATAAGAGAAATAAGGGAAAATCCGAATTTTATATAAAGGAGTAGATAAATGCAATAATAAAAGCTAATATGGAATTTAATGGATGAAAGAAGTTAATGAGAAGGATATTATACCAAAATTATATTTGGGCACCCATTAGGATAATTTGATACTCAATTTCGTTTTCTTGATCAAAAGGTAACTTAAGGACCAAGTATCAATTAATTTGAAAGATACTTGTATATATTAATATCCTTGTCTAAATAAAATAGGAAATAGGTCAATAAAGTGATATAAAATAGTTAATGCCCTCAAATTGGAAAACTAACTCCAAATTCGTAATCTAAACATAAAAATAAGCCTTTGGGCAAGTTTGCAACTAATTTGGATAATGTTTGATTAATAGGTAATTTTAGGAGAGAGAAAATGCCTAAAAGGTGTAATTAATAAATAGATGAAAATAATGACACCAAAAGTTGAAAATAAAAGCAAATTCGTATCCAACACATTAATTATGACTTATGTGTCAGGTTTCATAAAATTTGGATAATCCTAAAGCCATAAATGAAGAAAGAAAGAGAAGATGATATTTGATTTAATTAACCCATTAAAGGTTTCCAAAAGGCAAAACTAATAGGATATTCGGAATCAATATGTTTAATTTAACTTGTGTGTCAAGTTTAGTCTAATTTGGATAAGGAAAGAACCCTTAAATAAGGAAAGAGAAAATACATGCATTATTGGATTTTACTTTGTTTAATTCGATTATTTTTCCTATTTTCTCACCTAAGTCTTGCTGTCACGCACTTTACTTATGCGGCGATCTATCGTGACCGTCAGATTGATTTTGCACGGCATCCGGTCGTCTCCTACCTTGAGTAGGAGCCCGACTCGGATTACTGTTTATGCCTATTCTTCGATTTAATCGTTCTCTCTCCCCTCTCGACAAAATTTCCTGATTTTTTGTCCTAGTGTGATCGGGAGTTCTTGGCGTACAAGTTGACCCTAACTTTCCTATACTTCTTCGCTCACGATCAAAAACCCCCAAAAGTGCATCAACTGCCCTATTTCCTTTTCGGTCGTTCACCCATCATACCCCATATATAAGGCATCCTGGAGCATCCTTGACCCCAACCTGAATCTCCTTTGCCCTCAATTCTGCTCGAACACCTCTGTGCCTACCCAACCTTCTCCGTCTTTCTCTGACTGCTCCGGCGACCGGTTCTCTTTGCGGAACTTGTCCCTGGTCAATTGGTGGTGTGTGGTCGATCTCGTGATCACCCCGGAGCTGTTGGTGTCCTTCTTCGTACTTGGCGCTTGTTGGTTTGCTCTCCCCTACTCCGCGAGTTGTTGTTGTCGTCAAGCTCGTCGACCAGGTGCTTCTGCGGTGTTCGGACTCTGGTAAAGTCTTGCTTGAGTTCGGTTTCACCTTGGGATGCTTCTCGCGTGATTTTGGTGATTTTCGTTCAGTCCTTTTTGGTTTTTGGATTTTGGGTTGCTCCGGCTCTCGCGCAGTGGAGTTCCTGTTTTCGCCTGCTATTCGACGTGCTCTTGGGCTCGGGGAGTTCGTCGCTTACCTGCGAACTTGCTGGGATGGTTTGCAGCTCGTTTTGGCAACCTATTCGTCCGGAGTTGAGCTTTGGCCTAGGCTCTTGCTGCTGTTGGCTCACCATGGTAAGCAGATGTCGGGGCAAGCTTTCCCTCTGGTGTTGTTACTCTCTTGCCCTTCCGATCCCTTTATCTTTTGTTTTTCTCGTTAGGGGTATTCTGGTAATTTCATATGTTTCTTTGAGACGCCTTACAAGCAATCTTGGCTGAGTTGTCTGCTGACACGGGCGGCCATGATTGGTCTGCCCAGGTCCACGTGGGTTTCCTCTGCCTCTTGCTTGCGAATAGGTTATTTGTAATTTTCTAATTGGCTGGTGATTGAAAATCAATAACTAATTATATATTGATCAGAAAAATATAAAAAAAATATTCGTTGGATTCAGAAAAATGCAAGCTTTCGTTTGGTATTGGTTTTGTTTCCCGAATCTGATGATTTAAAAGGGTGATTTTATGGATCTAATTAAATAAGATAAAACTTGAATAATTCATAACTAAATATTTATAAGTCAGAAAAATATAATAAAATATGTTTTAGATTCGTAATAATATAACCTAAAATATGGAATGGATTTCATAACCCAATTCACATAATAATAAAAAGGTAGTTTTTAGGGTTTGGTTTATATATATATATGAAATTGACATAAAATCGGTATATGTGTTTTAATAGGCTCTTTGGTGACCTAGTTTTGGATCCATAAGTGCTTTGGACCTGTTGGACTTTTATTTGAGGTATGTTGTATCCCCTATTCATCATTGTTGAGCAATTGACCTATATTATCTTTTTTTTTGACTTTTTCCTACACAAAATGTCTTATCTTTTGTTATTATGGTTCGTGTGAACTATCTTACATGTTTTGTACATGGATATTCTTTTGGTAACTCTTTTATGTACCTTGATGCATGATTGGTCTCTTTTATTGTTGTATGCCACATGGAAGTGGATATTACATGTTGGTGTTGTCCATTGTGTGATGACAACCTTTATTTCATATTCTGACTAAACTTTTCTACTTGCCTCTATATTTACATGCAATGTGAATCAGTAGCACTAGAATAATGTAAATTACTTTGGTTTTGGGTGTGTGCCCATTTTGTTTATGGGATGGTGGTGGTGGTGCCCCATACCCGAGTTTCAAGGATGTGAAGCCTTGGCTCAACTTTTATATATTTGGGAGTTTGACGGTGAGTCATTCTCTATCAGGTTTTCAAGGATGTGAAGCCTTGGCCACCTTTGTATTTTATATTTTTCTAGGACTATGTTTATCTCACATGCATGCAGGTTTGATGATTGGTTGTGGGGTGTGTGCCCTACTACCTATTTATGTGCTTTTGTTGCAAAAATTTAATTGTTTATGGCAAGTATTATCTTTTATCTCTTTGGTTATGAATATTATCTTTTATGCCTATGTGGATAGTCCCTATCTCTTGTATGGGAAGCATTTTACATTCTGTAGTCATTTATTCTTAAATTGCTCAATGTTTCTTTTAGTATACACATACCAGCTTTTTGCTGATTGTCTTCTTTTTGTTTCTTCTTTTGTGGGGTATGCTTCCAACCCCAGGATAGATCGAGGAAAGTAGCTTCTACATCAACCCTGTAGCTGATCTTTGGGAGTCTTGAAGAGGTGGTTAGATGACCCTCAGCTTGGTCTTTGGCTTTATGTATAGTTTTCTTGTAGATCACCTTATGTGGTGAAGTGATGTATCAAGCTTTGTAATTGTTAGATAATATTTCTTTTCCGCTTGATACATACATGTTGAATGAATTGATATTCATCCCTTTTGTGAAACATTTTATGTGGTGTTTGGTTAAGGGATGTAATCTTTTCTTTCTAGTAGAGGAGTGGTTTCACTCCTTTACAGCATGGTATCAGAGCCACTAGCAGTCGGTTATCTAACTATTTCAACACGTCTCCCTTAGGATGTTACCTTTACCTATCTTAGGTTGCTTATACCTTGTGTCCTTGCCTTGTGCAGGAGAAACCCTAATGGTTGGTGATAACTCAACCATGGACAACCAGTACGGTTATGAGACACCTCATAACAATAGGTTTGATCAGGAGACCCCAGGAGGAGTTATGACTCCAGAGCAAGAGTTGGCCATGTTTCGACAACTCTTTGCCTCTTCTATGGTGGGGAAGATGAAAGACCCGTCTGTACCTGTGAAGCCTAAGGAGTTCACTATCATGGAGTTCATGAAGATGCAACCACCTTCCTTCAAGGGTGAGGGTGAGATAGAGATGGTTGACAAAGCTGATGATTGGGTGTTAGCCATGGAGAGGACTTTTGATGGTATGGCATGTCCTCCACATCAGAAGGTTAGGTTTGCTTCCTATGTCTTGGATGGGCCAGCTAGAGTTTGGTGGAATGGAATAGCAAGGACTAGAGATATCTCAGCTATGTCTTGGGCAGAGTTTTTGACACTTTTCCGTGGGAAGTACATCTGCACTGCTGCTTTGAAGAAGAAGGCAGCTGAGTTCTACAGTTTGAAGCAAGGCTCCTTATATGTTTCTGCATACGTGCAAAGGTTTCTGCTGTTGGAGCGTTATGCAGTTGGATTGGGTGAGGAACGTAGGGCTGACCTCTTCCTCCAAGCGCTTAACTATAATGTGGGATGTGCTCTTATTCCACAATTGCCCTTGACCTTTCAGCAGATGGTTGATAAAGCTTTGGTTGTGGAGTCTTACCCAGGTTTTCAGCATAGGGAGTTCGACAAGAAAAGGAAGTTCTCAGGTGATGATCAGAGAAGAGACAAGTGTGCTAGGTGCAATGGTCACCATCCTCCGGGAAAGTGTTCTCGGGACAAACCTCGTCATAACACCCTGTTGGTATGTCACTTTTGTAATGAACCTGGACATATCCGAAGTGATTTCCCGAAGCGTCGTAATGGTCAAGCTCCAGTACCACAACAGCAAGCACCTCCTCAGAATCATGGTAACAATAATGGAAACAATAATAGAGGAAGACCTGTGGAAAGAAGAGCTGGTAGAGTGTTTGCCTTGGATGGCGAAGAAGCTGATGATGTTGAGCAAGAGCAAGTTAACCCATAGTTACTTAGATTAGTCTATGTTAGTTATGTTTCCTTTTGCATGTTGCTTATGAAGTGGATGTAATAAGAATAATTGAAACTCTTAATAATAGAAGTTAAGTTTGATTTTATAAGATGAATTCTTTTTAAGGGGTGGTGAACAAGTTTCCTGTGGATCTTTTGATTTCGAGGACGAAATCCCTTTAAGGGGTGGTGTGTTGTAACATACTAGAACTAGAACCCTAACCTAGTAGTTTTACCCTTTTTGTCTTAGCCAAACAAGAATAAGCTAATGCATGTAATTAAGGGAATACAAAAATATTATGTGCTTAATAAAAACACATTTAGGTGATAATAAGAAAATAAAGAACTTAGTTGGATAAATACCTCCTCATATAACCTTAATGTAGGGTTGAAGTATAATTTGTCACTAAGTAATAGAAAATCATAAAATAACTCATCTAGAACTTTCTAGCACTTTCTAGGATAAGAGAAATAAGGGAAAATCCGAATTTTATATAAAGGAGTAGATAAATGCAATAATAAAAGTTAATATGGAATTTAATGGATGAAAGAAGTTAATGAGAAGGATATTATACCAAAATTATATTTGGGCACCCATTAGGATAATTTGATACTCAATTTCGTTTTCTTGATCAAAAGGGAACTTAAGGACCAAGTATCAATTAATTTGAAAGATACTTGTATATATTAATATCCTTATCTAAATAAAATAGGAAATAGGTCAATAAAGTGATATAAAATAGTTAATGCCCTCAAATTGGAAAACTAACTCCAAATTCGTAATCTAAACATAAAAATAAGCCTTTGGGCAAGTTTGCAACTAATTTGGATAATGTTTGATTAATAGGTAATTTTAGGAGAGAGAAAATGCCTAAAAGGTGTAATTAATAAATAGATGAAAATCGTGACACCAAAAGTTGAAAATAAAAGCAAATTCGTATCCAACACATTAATTATGACTTATGTGTAAAGTTTCATAAAATTTGGATAATCCTAAAGCCATAAATGAAGAAAGAAAGAGAAGATGATATTTTATTTAATTAACCCATTAAAGGTTTCGAAAAGGGAAAACTAATTGGATATTCAGAATCAATATGTTTAATTTAACTTGTGTGTCAACTTTGGTCTAATTTGGATAAGGAAAGAACCCTTAAATAAGGAAAGAGAAAATACATACATTATTGCATTTTACTTTGTTTAATTCGATTATTTTTCCTATTTTCTCACCTAAGTCTTGATGTCACGTGCTTTACTTATGCGCCGATCTATCGTGACCGTCGGATCGATTTTTCACGACATCCGGTCGTCTCCTACCTTGAGTAGGAGCCCGACTCGGATTACTGTTTATGCCTATTCTTTGATTTAATTGTTCTCTCTCCCCTCTCGACGAAATTTCCTGATTTTTTGTCCCAGTGTGATCGGGAGTTCTTGGCGTACAAGTTGACCCTAACTTTCCTATACTTCTTCGCTCACGATCAAAAACCCCCAAAAGTGCATCAACTGCCCTATTTCCTTTTCGTTCGTTCACCCATCATACCCCATATATAAGGCATCCTGGAGCATCCTTGACCCCAACCTGAATCTCCTTTGCCCTCAATTCTGCCCGAACACCTCTGTGCCTACCCAACCTTCTCCATCTTTCTCTGACTGCTCCGGCGACCGGTTCTCTTTGCGGAACTTGTCCCTGGTCAATTGGTGGTGTGTGGTCGATCTCGTGATCACCCCGGAGCTTTTGGTGTCCGTCTTCGTACTTGGCGCTTGTTGGTTTGCTCTCCCCTACTCCGGGAGCTGTTGCTGTCGTTAAGCTCGTCGACCAGGTGCTTCTGCGGCGTTCGGACTCTGGTAAAGTCTTGCTTGAGTTCGGTTTCACCTTGGGATGCTTCTCGCGCGATTTTGGTGATTTTCGTTCAGTCCTTTTTGGTTTTTGGATTTTGGGTTGCTCCGGCTCTCGCGCAGTGGAGTTCCTGTTTCCGCCGGCTGTTCGACGTGCTCTTGGGCTCGGGGAGTTCGTCGCTTACCTGCGAACTTGCTAGGATGGTTTGCAGCTCGTTTTGGCAACCTATTCGTCTGGAGTTGAGCTTTGGCCTTGGCTCTTGCTGCTGTTGGCTCGCCATGGTAAGAAGATGTTTTTACTCTCTTGTGTTGTTACTCTCTTGCCCTTCTGATCCCTTTATCTTTTGTTTTTCTGGTTAGGGGTATTCTGGTAATTTCATCTGTTTCTTTGAGTCTCCTTACAAGCAATCTTGGCTGAGTTGTCCGCTGACACAGGCGGCCGTGATTGGCCTGCCCAGGTCCACGTGGGTTTCCTCTGCCTCTTGCTTGCGAATAGGTTATTTGTAATTTTCTGATTGGCTGGTGATTGAAAATCAATAACTAATTATATATTGATCAGAAAAATATAAAAAAAATATTCGTTGGATTCAGAAAAATGCAAGCTTTCGTTTGGTATTGGTTTTGTTTCCCGAATCTTATGATTTAAAAGGGTGATTTTATGGATCTAATTAAATAAGATAAAACTTGAATAATTCATAACTAAATATTTATAAGTCAGAAAAATATAATAAAATATGTTTTAGATTCGTAATAATATAACCTAAAATATGGAATGGATTTCATAACCCAATTCACATAACAATAAAAAGGTAGTTTTTAGGGTTTGGTTTATATATGAAATTGACATAAAATCGGTATATGTGTTTTAATAGGCTCTTTGGTGACCTAGTTTTGGATCCAGAAGTGCTTTGGACCTGTTGGACTTTTATTTGAGGTATGGTGTATCCCCTATTCATCATTGTTGAGCAATTGACCTATATTATCTTTCTTTTGACTTTTGCCTACACAAAATGTCTTATCTTTTGTTATCATGGTTCGTGTGAACTATCTTACATGTTTTGTAAAGGATATTCTTTTGATAACTCTTTTATGTACCTTGATGCATGATTGGTCTCTTTTATTGTTGTATGCCACATTGAAGTGGATATTACATGTTGGTGTTGTCCATTGTGTGATGGCAACCTTTATTTCATATTCTGACTAAACTTTTCTACTTGCCTCTATATTTACATGCAATGTGAATCAGTAGCACTAGAATAATGTAAATTACTTTGGTTTTGGGTGTGTGCCCATTTTGTTTATGGGATGGTGGTGGTGGTGCCCCATACCTGAGTTTCAAGGATGTGAAGCCTTGGCTCAACTTTTATATATTGGGGAGTTTGACGGTGAGTCATTCTCTATCAGGTTTTCAAGGATGTGAAGCCTTGGCCGCCTTTGTAATTTTATATTTTTCTAGGACTATGTTTATTTCACATGCATGCAGGTTTGATGATTGGTTGTGGGGTGTGTGCCCTACTACCTATTTATGTACTTTTGTTGCACAAATTTAATTGTTTATGGCAAGTATTCTCTTTTATCTCTTTGATTATGAATCTTATCTTTTATGCCCATGTGGGTAGTCCCTATCTCTTGTATGGGAAGCATTTTACATTCTGTAGTCCTTTATTCTTAAATTGCTCAATGTTTCTTTTAGTATACACATACCAACTTTTTGTTGATTGTCTTCTTTTTGTTTCTTCTTTTGTGGGGTATGCTTCCAACCCCAGGATAGATCGAGGAAAGTAACTTCTACATCAACCCTGTAGCTGATCTTTGGGAGTCTTGAAGAGGTGGTTAGATGACCCTCAGCTTGGGCTTTGGCTTTATGTATAGTTTTCTTGTAGATCACCTTATGTGGTGAAGTGATGTATCAATCTTTGTAATTGTTAGATAATATTTCTTTTCCGCTGCTACTCATTGTGTAATGATACATACATGTTGAATGAATTGATCTTCATCCCTTTTGTGAAAAATTTTACATGGTGTTTGGTTAAGGGATGTAATCTTTTCTTTCTAGTAGAGGAGTGGTTTCACTCCTTTACAACGACCGTTCGATTCATTAGAGAAATGAGAAAGTGAATTGAAATTTTGCAAAATTATGATTTAAGTTGCTAGAATCGGGCTATGACACAGTCGTGCTATGCGGCCCAGCCGTGGTGGCTTCAGGTACCATGATCGTGCTACCTTGCACGACCGTTCTTCCCTGATCCTATACTTAGATTATTTTCTCGATTTCTGATGATTTCTCTATTAAAAGGGAGTGCACCACCACAATCATTCCATGTCACCACAGCCATTATGGGCATTGTGAATATAGTATGACACTCAAATTTTGTTCTAACATAATTACTTTGATCTCAACTTGATCTTCAAATGATTCTTTGTCAAAATTATGTCCATTCTTCTTCATTTCACTCTATTCTCACTTGCACATCTCAAAACTGCAAAACAACTATCAAATATAAGTGTGTGTGTGTTTTCTTGGAAAAATGTAAAAACAAAGAAAAAGTATCCAAAATGTAAGGTTGGGTCAAAAATTCCCAAACATAGGTGGGTTTCCTCCCACAAGCACTGAGTTTATTGCCTTCAGCTAGGCTTCTTGGCCAGAAAGCTTGGTGTGTTTCTACTAATGGTGTTACACACTACTCAATTGGAGTTTGAATAGATGCAACCCCACCGATAGACACACACAATGGATTCACTTTCGATATATATAAAACCTAACTTAACACCTACTCACACTAAAACAACTACTCCCGCAAGCGCACGGGGTTGTGTCGTTGTATAGGAAGGTAGCAAGTATAGGGTCGATCCACAGGGAAATGAAGGGGCACTAGAGCTATATAGGTTTAGTTTTTTTGGGTTCCTACTATGGATAATAGGGTTAAGGGTTTGCAGGTTTTTTTAATTGTTAACCTATTATGGACAAATAAGCAATTAAAGGAAAGAATGAAATCTAAGTTAACCCTAGGCTAGAGTAAGGCTAAATAGGCAAGAAAAGATTAAGGTAGGTATGAAAAGGCAAATTACACTAAGGCAAGCAAGAGAGAAGCAAAAGAGTAATTAAAGAGATAAACTAACATGAACAAGGCAAGAACAAAGCAAGAAGCTAACTGAGCAAGGAAAGAGGTAATCTAAGCTAAGCAAGCACAAAACTAGGTATTTAAGCAATGAAGAGAGGTATGGAATGTTTAGGGGTATGAACTTATCACTTAAGCTGGTGGATGACATATGAACATTATGATTCCATTTAGATTATCCAGACCAAATAACAAGTTAGAATCTACTAAATTAACCTAAGCTACTAACTGGCCATGGATATTCTAGGTTGTGTATAGTGGAACTAGTCCCTAACACCCCCTACTACCCTTACGAGGATCAATTGGGTTAGGGATTAGGTTTAATTCAATTAGAGTCCAATCAAGTCTAGGTTTCTAGACTCTACACTTCTATGGCAATTAGTGGTCGAGGGTAGTAATGGGGAGGTGAAATTACAACTTTGGACCCCAATTCCCCACATTCTAGCCTTGAGAAGGCTCCATGCTAATTGCACTAGATTATATAATCTAGCTACTTTGATCTCTTACTTAGGTTTAGGGAGATTGATTAGGATATAGGAAGATGGGAGGCAGCCTAGGGATCCAAGAATTGGACCTAGGGACAAATCCCAAAATTAACATATATAAGCAATTTGCCTAAATTCCTAGGTGATTTCACACACAAACCAACAAGAAATTCATGGATAATGAGATAGAAATAGAATATAATCATTACAAAATGGAATTACAAATTTTACATGTCATTTCCCCCAACATGGTATCAAAGTAACATAATTTCCCCCAAACAGTCCACCCATGGGGCCTAGCGACTCATAACAAAGAACAATACAAAAAGAGAGGAGAAAGAATGAGTAGAGGAGTGAAAATCCATGATGAGCTCAGTGAAGACTCCTCCTTCTCCACCTCCTAGAAGTTTTAGCTCAATCTCCCTCCTCCAAGGTAGGTGAATGGCATGGGTGTATGGTGGAAAAGGGCGGAAATGGAAGGAAAGTGGGGTTTTGATGGTGGAAATGGTGAAATGGAGATGGGAATGTATGGAGGACGAAAATGGTGAGGCTAGAGTGTATGTAGGGTGGATAACCTCGGCCTCCAACCGATGGTGGCCATGGTGATGTGTCACACCCATTCTGCATTGTTGTAGCACGATCGTGCTAGGTGGCACGACCGTGGTGTCTACCCTTGCACGACCATTCTTTGTTGCATGGTCGTGGTTCTTTCAACTTGACTTGGGGTCGAACATGTTGATTTGCAAGTGACCGAGTATGACTGTTCTATGATACCATGGCCATGTTGGGTCCCGGATCAACACTTTGACTCTTTTCTTTGGATTTTCTTGGACATCTTTGCTTTAATGGATCTTTGGCTACTAGAGGTGGGTTGAGGGAGCATCATACATTTTTTTGGGCCTCCCCAATGGCAGAGAAACCCTAGGATCACTCCTTCTCTCTCTCTTCCATATAGTGTGGTCCAAATGCTTGAAAAACATGCAAATAATGTCCATAAGTGCATTTTACACAAATAAGCATATTGGGAGGAATGACATGTAATCTAATAGGTATATATGTGATTGAAGAGTAATATGACACAAGATGAAGCTTAAAAATAGGATTGAATCATCTCCTTCCTGCCAGTTCTTCTAGAATGGAGGAGTTCTAGGTGGTTCGTGTGGACTATCTGTAGAGGAGGGAGATGTCTACCACTCAGGAGGACACGCCAGTCACAATCTGTGGTGGAGGCCAGAGTCCATTGCAAAGACCAGGAGCTGCACACACACCATCCAAGACATGGCATTGAAGACTGCACATGACTGTAAGGTATTGTCACTGGGCAAGCCCCAAGACCAGGTATATCTCGCTAAAACCATCCTTTCCATTACATAGTCATTGATGTGATCTCCTGTTATGGGTTAATGGCCAGTAAAATTTTTGTTTCCGCTGCGTACTTTGAGGCCATAAAAACCCAATACTATCCTACAAAAGTAAGATGTAAATAAAATTAAAATGGATGCCAATCACCCTTAGTCTACGTAACACAAAGCATAGTCATGTGATAGAGGATGTGTATGTTTGTTTGAGCCATCAAATGAAAATTCTATGACACTCAACGATCATTTACCTCCTGACCTAAGTCTTGCAAGACACAAACTCTCATCTCTAGTCATATGTTGCTTGTCTCTCTAGTGTTTTCCCCTCAAACTAGTGTCATTGGAATCAAGAGAGGATGATGAGAACAATGAGATAAGTCTTATCCATTATTGTCGCTTGAGGTGGTAATACCCAAACACTAATTATCCAAAGAGTTAGTGTTAGACTTGGTCACCCTTATACTCTATACCTTGCTATATAAAGGGCACCATTATTATCCTCACACCCTCATGTACTTAGAGACACCCTCATATGGTCGCCTACAACCCACATTACCCTTGCCTTTATTTCCCTCATCTTGGGAAAACTCCACCATTGCCTCTATGCTCCAAAGTACTTAATGGCAATTGACTTGTCCAGATGCACCGTGGGAACTATGTGAGGCTATTTGACTTGTCCAAAATCCACTAGGAAGGTTATGCCATCCCTCCCTAGTTTATGTCATATGAATCTTCCAAATTCTCATCGAGAATGTGTAGACCATCGATAGACGTTGTGATTGTTTAATAGTTTTGACAGATCTCCAGGACGCTTCCCAGAGCATTCACTTGTTGTGTATTGAGGTAACTTTCACTCTTCTTATACTATGATCCATCGCCTAACCTAGAACCCTATATCTCCCTCTAGTTTGTCTCCATTGTCTTGCTTCATCCTACTAACTATGGCAGGACCTATTAAAGGTCATGAGACCCTCGATTGAGGTTCCCAATAACCAAACAATGAAGTCAACCATGGGTTGACCCCATGGTCAAGTATTTACTTGGGAAGGCATGGGAGGAGCAAGGCCCGTGACCTGGATTTATGGTTAAACATGCTTCATTATCTTAAATGGGTGCTTACTCCCTTAATAAAACCCTAAGTTATGATTTGATATCATGTGGCTAGCTAACTTTCAAGTTTGGTCCACTTTGTACATTGTTTGATTAAGTTCTGCAAATTATGTGATTATATGGACTTTTATCCAATTTTCCAATATCTAGGGTTTTCTCTCCATTTTTCACATGAAATTTGTTCCTCATAAATATTCATATTTTTTTTATATAGTTTCACCTTTCAAACACCTAGATGCACCATCTGATGTGTGATGTTTTGTAAGTTTGGGTCGAGAATGTAGTGTTTTTCACCTAAGTATCCCAAGTCAATGGTTTTCTTGATATTGTAGGTATTTGAATTATGAAAGTACAAGATCTGATGGTTTCCCTAGTAGAATGGGATTTGATGCTTTTTTCTTGAGACACAATAGTCGATGGTTTTCCATATAGTCTTCTCCAACTATTGATAAATGAGGGTTTGTACACAACCAAGTGAGGGCATGATCTGATGGATAATCTGATGCAACAATTCAATGGCATTAGTAGGTTGACAATTGATGACTGGTTGGTTTGCATGGATGGGAGGATTCGACCTTTGGATACATGACGTGCATGCTTTCAACCCTCAACCCACCTTCCTCTCTTATCCTATCCTTATGCACCCCTCTCATCTCTGCCAAATGAGCTCTTTCCCCCCCTTCAACTTCTTCTTGTTTCTTGGGAGGTCCCATTCTCTTGCTTGTTGGATGAACAAGAGCTCTTGAGGATGAATCTTGGTTCCATGTTGGTCTACGATTTGGATCTACCCCCTCTAAGGTCATTTGGATCTTCTTAACTGAGCTTCTTGCACTAAACAAGTAAGATCATCTTCTTTATCTTTATCTTTCTTATTTCCCTCCTTCTTCTCTCTTTTTCTTTGGCTGAATCCATGGTGTACTTGGTGGAACATGAGTATGTGGTTGAATAACCTCTTCTTTATTCTTTTTTCCCTAGATATTGATGGAGCTGGGACTTACACCAAAAGATTTTACTCTTCCAATGGGAGTCCCAAAATTTACACCAAAAACCCTAGAGAGGATTGATATCTTCCCTAGGTTTACCTAGAACTGGTGCTTAGATAACAACTCCAACCCCATAAGAGTATGGAAGCCTTATCATAGTACAGATTTAGGATCGAACCCAAAAGACAACGGTCTTGTTGCAAGCAACAAGATGGAAAACGTACAACACTTCACTTAGTTATTTTACTAATTGGCACTTATATCGAAAAGTTGGATTTTGATTGGTTTTTAGACTAAAACATGAAAAGTAAAGAAAGCAAGTAAAACTAAGATTTAACGGATGATGATGAATCACTGGGGTTAAGCAGGTTTTTACCACCACTACACATGAATTGTAAATGTACTAAGCAAAGCAAGACTTATAAGCTAGATACATGGATGTTCCACAAGACCGATGCCTTATAAGATAAGAGTGATGCATTGCATCCTTCGATGTTCCACAAGACCGATGCCTTATAAGACAAGAGCAATGCATCGCATCCTTCAAGGGTTAAGTAGCTCTCATTCGGTACATTTCTACGTGTCAATGAAGATATGTAGTCTCCAAAGAGAGAATCTTACTCAACCTCATGAAATGTGCATCTAAAACTAACAAGCGAGCGATAATTATCAAATCGAATAGTATCTTTGTAGGCCTAGTCTCCTATTCGGATAACCTAGCTACGAGAAGTGTGGGAATGTTGCAACGCCAGCCATTCCCGATCAAATGGTCACATGCTTTACATCATTCCCCTCGTGAAGTGTGTTCCTCAACTTACCAAGGTTACTTCCATACATATGGAAGTGTGACGGATGATAGTGAGTTTACTCCACTCTTTGAGATACACTCCTAGACACCGAAACGGATGCGTGGTGGATACACACACCAAAAACCAACACTAAATCGGTATTCGAGTCTCGAGAGCGGTCGTACACAAACCACAACAAAAGACAATAGATGCATACAATAATGTGGCCATCATTCAAGCATGTATGAAACGATTTAGTATTAAAACGAAATGATAACATCTTTTTAGTACAAAGTACAAGACATGGGCAGCGGGGCTAGTCCCCGCGCCCCAGTGAATGAAACTACTCGCTCCTCATAGAGGGAGCAACAAAAGAGGAGGCAAGAGGAGATAGAAAGAATAACATCTCCACTGAGGAGAGAAGGTTGAACCCTTGGTGGAGAGAGCAACGATCTTCACCCTTTGTGGCTTGCTTGATGACGGATCTTCTCTTCTCACCTTCTTTGTTGATGAGAGAGAAGGTAGCTCAGCGATGGAACGTGGATCTCAGACCGGCAGCCTCGGGCGATGGATGGAGTTGTTCTGGTACTAGAGAGGCAGCCTCTGGACGTCTGAGCCCTCCTTTCATGGATGGCCCTTGGGGTCTTATTTATAGGCCTTGAGTGAGATCCAAATGGTTTGGAGACCGTTTGGGTTCAAACGGTCTTGAGATCGTTTGGCGTCAAACGGTCTTGAGACCGTTTGGCGTCAAACGGTCTTGAGACCGTTTGGCGTCAAACGGTCTTGGGACCGTTTGAACTCCATGCGGTCTTGGGACCGTTTGGCTTCATGCGGTCTCGGGACCGTTTGAACTCCATGCGGTCTTGGGCCCGTTTGGCTTCATGCGGTCTTGGGACCGTTTGAACTCCATGCGGTCTTGGGACCGTTTGGCTTCATGCGGACTCGGGACCGTTTGAACTCCATGCGGTCTTGGGACCGTTTGGCTTCATGCGGTCTTGGGACCGTTTGAACTCCATGCGGTCTTGGGACCGTTTGGCTTCATGCGGTCTCGGGACCGTTTGAACTCCATGCGGTCTTGGGACCGTTTGGCTTCATGCGGTCTCGGGACCGTTTGAACTCCATGTGGTCTTGGGACCGTTTGGCTTCATGCGGTCTCGGGACCGTTTGAACTCCATGCGGTCTTGGGACCGTTTGGATCCACTTGGCCTTGAGGCTGGTTTATTCTTTTATGATTTTTTTGTGCTTTTCCTTCAAGTATAAAAGGAAAAAGTTAGTTTGATGATGTATTTACAAAAAGGGGTGAAATTAGGTTTATGTATAGTATAAACGTAAAAAGAGTATGGGAAACTAAAGAAAAAGACTAAGATAAACTACTAAAATAGGAGGTTATCTGTAACACCCCTGACCTGGGTTATACCTTAACCCTAGGTGTTTTGATTAAGAAAGATGATTAAATGCTTAATCTCATCTTGTGAAAGGTAATTATGGTTCAAGAGGAACTTATATTACAATTCTTATCCTTTTTGAACATTGTTGAAATCAATGTTTTGCCTGTTTCGGACTAAAGTGCAAATTACCCAAGTTGAGGGGTTTAAGTGCAAATTGTGCATGATAATATGTTCCTCATGTGTTGAAGCATCATGAGAGTAAAGATGATGCTGAGGTATGGCTTATGGAATCCTAAATACCAAGAAAGAGCTGATAAAGCAATGTATGTGCATGAAAACCTAGTTTTGGTGTAATGTGCAATTTACCCAAAACCGAGGGTGTAATATGTAAATTACCACTTCAATAAGGTCCCTAATGTTTCTTGGCATCAAGTAGAGAAAATAAAAATGAGAGGGGCGCCTCATTTGAATTAAGTTGTAGGAGAGAGAATCTTGATATTAAAATAATCAAGATTTAATCCTAATTGAAACCCTAATTCTATTTAGTGTAAAAACAAATATAATAATTGAAGGGCCTTCAACCAAAAACGAGATGGTTGAATTTGCTCAAGTGTGAACACATTTGTGACTTTGCTAGGCCACGAAAATATCTCAAGAAAGTGGATAACCCACTCACCATTATTATAAAGAAAAGCAATATCCACTCAAATTGGAATATTATTATAATATGATCTAAGGTGCTTAATTTGCTTTTCTTTAAATTGATGGATAATGAAGAGGAATAAGAGGCAATGAAGATAGCCTCGTCCTTAAGGATTTTTAGGGGAATTTGAGGGGGAAGAGGCGGCCATATTTTTGGAATTTAATGCATTTTAATAATGCATTTTCTCTCTCATCAGGTTTCTTATAAAAGTACCTTTACCAAGCCAAAACAAAGGCTATTTCGGATTCTTTTCTTTACCCTTGCTTGGAAAACGACTAAGGAGCTGTGGAGGATCAGGAGGACGACCCCAACCTGTTGGTAAGGTCCTTGACCTTCGTTCTCCTTGATTCCATGGTGGAAATAAAAAATAAATCATTGATTTCTTCTTATTTGGATCTCCTCTTCAACCCTAGCCAACTTTTTCATCCAAAAGCTTGAGGACGAGCTTAGGGGGAGTTGCTAGAGCTTCATCCACCATTAATGGCGTGAGATTGAAGCTTTGGAGCTCAATTGGAGGCGGGTTTTATAACTCAAACCCTTAATCATTGCTATTGCATCAATCAATTATGCTTTGTTGTTTGTTTTCTTCAATTTGATACATACTTGTTTCCTTGCTGCAATTTCCATCAAGAATAGTTGCTGTTCTTGGTTTTTCGAAGGAAGGGGATGATGACATAATTCTATATGCTTATCCAAAGAAAAGTACCAAGCCAAATGGTCTTGATATCTATTCCAAATCGTTTTAAATTGATTGGCTATGCAGTTTCAGAAAACTGTTTTAGGGAAAACGGTTTCAAGACCGTTTGATATGGTTGAACAAGCGTTGACCGTTTGGGAATCTTGTTCCTAATTATGTAGGATAATGACCCTCCATATTTTAGGGGTTAACTCCAAAGGAATCGTGAGTTGAAGGCCAATCAATTAGATAAATCGAATTGAATTAAATGCTGATTTTCAACCTGATCAACTTGACCTGTTTAGGAAAACGGTTTCAAGACCATTTGAGTGTGTTGACCAAGCATTGACCGTTTGGGATTCCTGTTTATAATGATGTTGGTTAATGACCCTCCAAATTTGAGGGATTAACTCCCAAGGAATCGTGAGTTGAAGGCTATTCAATTAAGCAAACCCTAATTGTTTATGGAAGCAATAACTCAGTATACTATGTCAAACATAGTTGTTTGTATTTGATCATATGGTTGATGTAACCAAATCAAGTGGAGAGAATGATAGAAATGAATTCATACATGAGTATGATTCATATGGTGATTTAGGGTAGGATCCTTAGTAAAGAGATCAAGAAACCCTAATTGAGAAGGTTAACGAACCCTAACCCTGATTTAGGGAAATTTTGAGTAAAACCCTAATCTAGGGTAATGGTGTAACCCTAATTAAGGGTAATAGTGTAACCCTAATTAAGGGTAATGACTTGGGTAACTCTAATTTAAGGTAATGAAATACCAAACCCTAATTAGAGGAATAATGAATCCCTAATTTATGGGTAATTGAATGAAACCCTAATTGGGATGATTAGTGAAACCCTAATTGAGGGTGATTCCCTGAGAAACTCTAATTGAGGATGATTCCATGTGAAACCCTAATTGAGGGCGATGTCATATGAAGCCTTAAACCTAACACAGAGTAAAGCTATGTAAAACCCTAAATTTGGGCTATAGTGCATGGAATTCTAATCATGGGCAATATGATGATAAATCATAACCCTAATGTCTGGGTAATGATATGAGTAAACCTTAATGATGAAATAATGAGTAATACCCTATAATGATGAAATATCTTAAGTGGTTGACTATAGGCAACCTTATAACAAGCAATGCCTTAATTTGAGATGAGTCCATATCATTGAAGATAGTTGGACAATTCTTGTGTGTGATCTATGCACATCATGGTAAAGGTGATAGGTTGGTGGATGAAAGTATTAAGATGTGAAATTCCTTATTATAAGATAAGTTAATAAACTCATGTAAGATAGAAGTGATGAGGGAAGTGATACATTGAGACATGATAGATATCACATTTAGCATTTCAGGGTTGATATACCTTGATGCATCTCAAATCCAATATTTTTAGATAAGATACACAAGGAGAGTGTTATGTAAATTGTCACAATGAAATGTAATGAGTTTAACATACTTGATAAGTAAGCTAAAATGAGTATGATGTAATTATACCATGATAATGATGAGAGATAAACTCATACCTTGTGTTGATGATCATTTAATGATAAATGATAAGAATATTAAATACTTGGAATGTCGATGGATGCTCCTAGATGTATGGAACAATATATTAGGGTTGTATTGATAAAATAAACATGAAACCCTAATTGATGTGAATAGTAAACCCTAACCATGTGGAGGAAATAGTGGTGTTACTATTATATTACATGAGTTAATATGTTATTGTTGCCTAGTGAGAGGTGACAAGATGTTTAATGGCCTTGTGAGCCATATGGTTAGATGTTACCTGGTAAGAAGTAACAAGATGTTTCATGGGCATGATTGAGCCCTGAATGAGGTGTATTCCTCTTATGTTGATAAGGGTCGATACCCTGTGCTATTGTGAAAAGTATTTATATCCTGTGATAATATGATAATTGGTGTAATCTAATGAATGGCAAGTGAATATTATCATGTGATGAAGAGATGAGAAATTATGTTTCATATGTTTTATATCTTTTCAGGTTTTGATATTTATATGCTTGCTAGAAATGAATTAGGGTTTGTATGTCCACTTGTTTGATGCAGCCTTAATTCACCTAATTGGCATAACTAATTAAGTGCAACTCTAATCATGTAGTGCCCTGTGCCGTAGAACCATCTTCAGTGTCAGAACTTGCTGGATGGTGAAACGAGTATTCCTAAGGGAAACTCGGAGCGCATATTGTTGAATATGCGGGGGTGGCAGGTTGAGGATATATATATACTTGTCATCCACAATTGCAGGTTACAGAGGATGGCTATGGTCATGCCTCAAATATTTGATGTGATTGAGGACAGCTGTGGTTGTACCTCGGATTAGAGGGTTTTGTATACCCTGTTTTCTAGTGTCGTAACTTGTACCAAGTACAGACTAGTTGTTATCAGTTGACTATATGTCACTGTTGGCAGTTTGACTGGTATGTCACTGCAGTTTACTCGTACTGACCGAGGGGAAGAGATCTTAGGATGCCAGTACTCCTAGATCTTGTACGGAACCGAATAGCCCTTCGCAGGGGTCGGTTGGACTTTGAATGGTACGATTCAAATTCCCCAGGGCATAATAAAAGATGTAATACAGCCGTATAGCATATCTGTTTAGGGTTATACATGACGCTTCACATTGAATGGAAACCCATGTTTGTTCTCTTTACATAAAGATGATTCTTAGTGCAACTAAGAGATAGTAATTATACTTATGTTGTGGATATGCATAAGACTGTAATTGTGTACATACAATGGTCATGCTTATGTTGATATCTTACTGCTACTGTTGATTATAATCATGATGCTAGATATCTCATGTTGATAGTTATGTTTCACATGCTATCCGTGCCTCTATAATTAGAAATACCTGACAGAGGCTTAATGCCTGTAATTAGGTTTGGTTAAAGTCCAATGCCTGGATGTGTAATCAGAATTGGTATAGTCCAATGCCTGAAACATTTATACCTGATTGATATAGTTTAATGCTTGAATAATACATGATGATTTATATAATCACATGTCTGGCATAAGTGAATACTTGTTTAGCAGATTGGCTAAGGCCAACAAATAGAAACAAGAATGAATCATGGGTGACACATCAGAATAATGAATGACATGAGCAAAGCTTGAGATGTTGAAAATGTATGGTAGATGAATGTTATACATGTTCTTTCTATTTCTTATAAAGAGAATAGATGAATTACTGTTCAATCATAGATATGTGTAATACTTTAAAAGATGAGAATGATCTAAACTGCTTATCCTCTGCTCAGTTTTATATTAATTAAACTACAATAATGATGTTTCTGGCGGAGAGTTATATCTCTCGCTGGGGCAATTTTCAATTGTCTCACCCCCGTGGGAACCAACATTTTTAGGTGGACGAGTGTGAAAGAGACTGATAATATCTTTCAGATGAAGAACATCAGCAGCTACAAGGACAGCAGTGACAACTCAGGTTGAGTGTGCTGTCTATCGTGTTTGGTAGATAGAAGTCCTATGTGTCGTCTCTGTACTCTCAGGTCCTCGGAGTTAGTACTTAGTGCTTTTAATGTATCGTTTTGAGATTTTGGCTTGATGCCTCGAGGTTATTATGTTGTCTGTGTTTAGCTTTTAACAAGGCAGTTGATGTTGTAACCCTTGAAAAGAGATGGTATAAGATATATACTTATGAACCATGATGTAAATGTAATACATTGGTTCTTGTTGAAAGAGTTTTCCTATGATTGGGTCTCTTTGAAAAAGGTTTTAAATTTTTAGTGATTTTCTATAATCCGCTGCTTAGTGAACGCTTCCACATTAGTTAATTATGTTTTTGTTAGTTGGATGCAACAATTAAGTGGTATCAGAGCTCTAGGTTCGCTGAGTCTACAGAGACATAGGACTAAGGTAGTAGAGTCTGTTCTGGTATCATCTAGTGTATCTGATAATGTCTTCTGCTCATATAAGAGAAGAAGAACTTAAAGATGACTGGGTCACATGAGGAGATTGCTGCTGAGAGTAGCAATATTGCACCAAGAAGAGGTGCATGGGAGCAGGTAAGACAGAGACAATTGCCTAAGAGTCTCCTAGTTGATCCATTTATGATAAGAAAATCTTTCTTTAAGTATTACTGTTGGGTAGATTAGAGCAACAGTAATGCATATAGTAGACTGGATACTAGCTTTACGATCTAGGTTATCAGTCCTTAATACAGAAGTTTGAGCTTTAAAAGAGTTCCTAAATGACTTAGTCATGTTGGAACATGGGAAAGTCATGTGTGTATAATGATATTAAAAGTGAGGAATATGATCGCAAATAAAGTTCATACTACCTAATCTCAGTATTTATATACCCTGGCCAGGTATACAACTATTGATGATAAAGTGAGTATGGAAACTCTTAGATTGTAATCTCTCTGATTGCCCTGATCAAGCAGTCATTCTGATACAATCTAATGAGTATCATGAAATCAGAAATATGGAATGAATAAATGTGTGATATACTAAGTATAAGAAAGAGAAGTCTGAGATAATCTCAAATGAGCATGTTGTATGAGGAACTAAAAGTGTACTCCTCATAAGATAAGGATAAGAATAAGGGAAATGAAACCTGTTCAATAATGATGTAAGTATAATAAATGTATTTTCCCTAACGAAGAAATGGGAAATATGATGAGATCATGAGATGATCATAAACATGCTAAATGGATAATGTCATGTAATCATCCTTATAATTCCTATGCTAAAGGCAAGGAACCTAGGAAGAGCTAAAGAGTAAATGATTCATGAATAGTTGAAAATACATAAATTAATAAGAGGAATATGAATCCTTGTTTTCTTTCCTTTCAGGGACATGACCATCAAGTGGGTCTTAGGACACTTGATGTGCATAAGATAAATGTGTTCATGTGATGGATACTTAGAAAAGTATCAGTTATCTTGGACTTTGGTCCCAAGATGAGGACATATGAAACACATAATGTTCCAAGATGAAAGGAAGAGATATATATGATGTGTTTCCAACACATGTGATAGATATCCAGGTGAAAGATTATGGTATCTGAGAGATATCAGATGGGTTAGGTTGGCTACCTGGATTGGTCAACTGTGAAATTAGTCTGATTATAATAATATGAACATCATATGTTAGGGGTTTATGCTCTGCATAAACATGATACTAATAAAGAATGTATGATGCTTCTCTGAATAAGAAAAGTGTTATTTGACACAAAGTTGACTCTATAGTCAATGATGAGGGACAGTGGGGCATGTGCCTTGTGTGTTGATTCTATGAGAATTTTGTATGGAAACACTTGGTGCTGATCAAAGTTTTATGGTGTATCTATAATAAGGAGATGATATGTGAAGACTAGATAGTATGATGAATAATATACATTTGTCTTCCTTTATCTGAATTTCGAGGACGAAATCCTTGTTAGGGGTTTATAATTTGTAACACCCCTGACCTGGGTTATACCTTAACCCTAGGTGTTTTGATTAAGAAAGATGATTAAATGCTTAATCTCATCTTGTGAAAGGTAATTATGGTTCAAGAGGAACTTATATTACAATTCTTATCCTTTTTGAACATTGTTGAAATCAATGTTTTGCCTGTTTTGGACTAAAGTGCAAATTACCCAAGTTGAGGGGTTTAAGTGCAAATTGTGCATGATAATATGTTCCTCATGTGTTGAAGCATCATGAGAGTAAAGATGATGCTGAGGTATGGCTTATGGAATCCTAAATACCAAGAAAGAGCTGATAAAGCAATGTATGTGCATGAAAACCTAGTTTTGGTGTAATGTGCAATTTACCCAAAACCCAGGGTGTAATATATAAATTACCACTTCAATAAGGTCCCTAATGTTTCTTGGCATCAAGTAGAGAAAATAAAATGAGAGGGGCGCCTCATTTGAATTAAGTTGTAGGAGAGAGAATCTTGATATTAAAATAATCAAGATTTAATCCTAATTGAAACCCTAATTCTATTTAGTGTAAAAACAAATATAATAATTGAAGGGCCTTCAACCAAAAACGAGATAGTTGAATTTGCTCAAGTGTGAACACATTTGTGACTTTGCTAGGCCACGAAAATATCTCAAGCAAGTGGATAACCCACTCACCATTATTATAAAGAAAAGCAATATCCACTCAAATTGGAATATTATTATAATATGATCTAAGGTGCTTAATTTGCTTTTCTTTAAATTGATGGATAATGAAGAGGAATAAGAGGCAATGAAGATAGACTCGTCCTTAAGGATTTTGAGGGGAATTTGAGGGGGAAGAGGCGGCCATATTTTTGGAATTGAATGCATTTTAATAATGCATTTTCTCTCTCATCAAGTTTCTTATAAAAGTACCTTTACCAAGCCAAAACAAAGGCTATTTCGGATTCTTTTCTTTACCCTTGCTTGTAAAACGACTAAGGAGCTGTGGAGGATCAGTAGGACGACCCCAACCTGTTGGTAAGGTCCTTGACCTTCGTTCTCCTTGATTCCATGGTGGAAATAAAAAATAAATCATTGATTTCTTCTTATTTGGATCTCCTCTTCAACCCTAGCCAACTTTTTCATCCAAAAGCTTGAGGACGAGCTTAGGGGGAGTTGCTAGAGCTTCATCCACCATTAATGGCGTGAGCTTGAAGCTTTGGAGCTCAATTGGAGGCGGGTTTTATAACTCAAACCCTTAATCATTGCTATTGCATCAATCAATTATGCTTTGTTGATTGTTTTCTTCAATTTGATACATACTTGTTTCCTTGCTGCAATTTCCATCAAGAACAGTTGCTGTTCTTGGTTTTTCGAAGGAAGGGGATGATGACATCATCCTATATGCTTATCCAAATAAAAGTACCAAGCCAAATGGTCTTGATATCTATTCCAAATCGTTTTAAATTGATTGGCTATGCAGTTTCAGAAAACTGTTTTAGGGAAAACGGTTTCAAGACCGTTTGATATGGTTGAACAAGCGTTGACCGTTTGGGAATCTTGTTCCTAATTATGTAGGATAATGACCCTCCAAATTTTAGGGGTTAACTCCAAAGGAATCGTGAGTTGAAGGCAAATCAATTAGATAAATCGAATTGAATTAAATGCTGATTTTCAACCTGATCAACTTGACCTGTTTGGGAAAACGGTTTCAAGACCATTTGAGTGTGTTGACCAAGCATTGACCGTTTGGGATTCCTGTTTATAATGATGTTGGTTAATGACCCTCCAAATTTTAGGGATTAACTCCCAAGGAATCGTGAGTTGAAGGCTATTCAATTAAGCAAACCCTAATTGTTTATGGAAGCAATAACTCAGTATACTATGTCAAACATAGTTGTTTGTATTTGATCATATGGTTGATGTAACCAAATCAAGTGGAGAGAATGATAGAAATGAATTCATACATGAGTATGATTCATATGGTGATTTAGGGTAGGATCCTTAGTAAAGAGATCAAGAAACCCTAATTGAGAAGGTTAACGAACCCTAACCCTGATTTAGGGAAATTTTGAGTAAAACCCTAATCTAGGGTAATAGTGTAACCCTAATTAAGGGTAATAGTGTAACCCTAATTAAGGGTAATAGTGTAACCCTAATTAAGGGTAATGACTTGGGTAACTCTAATTTAAGGTAATGAAATACCAAACCCTAATTATAGGAATAATGAATCCCTAATTTATGGGTAATTGAATGAAACCCTAATTGGGATGATTAGTGAAACCCTAATTGAGGGTGATTCCTTGAGAAACTCTAATTGAGTATGATTCCATGTGAAACCCTAATTGAGGGCGATGTCATATGAAACCTTAAACCTAACACAGAGTAAAGCTATGTAAAACCCTAAATTTGGGCTATAGTGCATGGAATTCTAATCATGGGCAATATGATGATAAATCATAACCCTAATGTCTGGGTAATGATATGAGTAAACCTTAATGATGAAATAATGAGTAATACCCTATAATGATGAAATATCTTAAGTGGTTGACTATAGGCAACCTTATAACAAGCAATGCCTTAATTTGAGATGAGTCCATATCATTGAAGATAGTTGGACAATTCTTGTGTGTGATCTATGCACATCATGGTAAAGGTGATAGGTTGGTGGATGAAAGTATTAAGATGTGAAATTCCTTATTATAAGATAAGTTAATAAACTCATGTAAGATAGAAGTGATGAGGGAAGTGATACATTGAGACATGATAGATATCACATTTAGCATTTCAGGGTTGATATACCTTGATGCATCTCAAATCCAATATTTTTAGATAAGATACACAAGGAGAGTGTTATGTAAATTGTCACAATGAAATGTAATGAGTTTAACATACTTGATAAGTAAGCTAAAATGAGTATGATGTAATTATACCATGATAATGATGAGAGATAAACTCATACCTTGTGTTGATGATCATTTAATGATAAATGATAAGAATATTAAATACTTGGAATGTCGATGGATGCTCCTAGATGTATGGAACAATATATTAGGGTTGTATTGATAAAATAAACATGAAACCCTAATTGATGTGAATAGTAAACCCTAACCCTGTGGAGGAAATAGTGGTGTTACTATTATATTACATGAGTTAATATGTTATTGTTGCCTAGTGAGAGGTGACAAGATGTTTAATGGCCTTGTGAGCCATATGGTTAGATGTTACCTGGTAAGAAGTAACAAGATGTTTCATGGGCATGATTGAGCCCTGAATGAGGTGTATTCCTCTTATGTTGATAAGGGTCGATACCCTGTGCTATTGTGAAAAGTATTTATATCCTGTGATAATATGATAATTGGTGTAATCTAATGAATGGCAAGTGAATATTATCATGTGATGAAGAGATGAGAAATTATGTTTCATATGTTTTATATCTTTTCAGGTTTTGATATTTATATGCTTGCTAGAAATGAATTAGGGTTTGTATGTCCACTTGTTTGATGCAGCCTTAATTCACCTAATTGGCATAACTAATTAAGTGCAACTCTAATCATGTAGTGCCCTGTGCCGTAGAACCATCTTCAGTGTCAGAACTTGCTGGATGGTGAAACGAGTATTCCTAAGGGAAACTCGGAGCGCATATTGTTGAATGTGCGGGGGTGGCAGGTTGAGGATATATATATACTTGTCATCCACAATTGCAGGTTACAGAGGATGGCTATGGTCATGCCTCAAATATTTGATGTGATTGAGGACAGCTGTGGTTGTACCTCGGATTAGAGGGTTTTGTATACCCTGTTTTCTAGTGTCGTAACTTGTACCAAGTACAGACTAGTTGTTATCAGTTGACTATATGTCACTGTTGGCAGTTTGACTGGTATGTCACTGCAGTTTACTCGTACTGACCGAGGGGAAGAGATCTTAGGATGCCAGTACTCCTAGATCTTGTACGGAACCGAATATCCCTTCGCAGGGGTCGGTTGGACTTTGAATGGTACGATTCAAATTCCCCAGGGCATAATAAAAGATGTAATACAGCCGTATAGCATATCTGTTTAGGGTTATACATGACGCTTCACATTGAATGGAAACCCATGTTTGTTCTCTTTACATAAAGATGATTCTTAGTGCAACTAAGAGATAGTAATTATACTTATGTTGTGGATATGCATAAGACTGTAATTGTATACATACAATGGTCATGCTTATGTTGATATCTTACTGCTACTGTTGATTATAATCATGATGCTAGATATCTCATGTTGATAGTTATGTTTCACATGCTATCCATGCCTCTATAATTAGAAATACCTGACAGAGGCTTAATGCCTGTAATTAGGTTTGGTTAAAGTCCAATGCCTGGATGTGTAATCAGAATTGGTATAGTCCAATGCCTGAAACATTTATACCTGATTGATATAGTTTAATGCTTGAATAATACATGATGATTTATATAATCACATGTCTGGCATAAGTGAATACTTGTTTAGCAGATTGGCTAAGGCCAACAAATAGAAACAAGAATGAATCATGGGTGACACATCAGAATAATGAATGACATGAGCAAAGCTTGAGATGTTGAAAATGTATGGTAGATGAATGTTATACATATTCTTTCTATTTCTTATAAAGAGAATAGATGAATTACTGTTCAATCATAGATATGTGTAATACTTTAAAAGATGAGAATGATCTAAACTGCTTATCCTCTGCTCAGTTTTATATTAATTAAACTACAATAATGATGTTTCTGGCGGAGAGTTATATCTCTCGCTGGGGCAATTTTCAATTGTCTCACCCCCGTGGGAACCAACATTTTTAGGTGGAAGAGTGTGAAAGAGACTGATAATATCTTTCAGATGAAGAACATCAACAGCTACAAGGACAGCAGTGACAACTCAGGTTGAGTGTGTTGTCTATCGTGTTTGGTAGATAGAAGTCCTATGTGTCGTCTCTGTACTCTCAGGTCCTCGGAGTTAGTACTTAGTGCTTTTAATGTATCGTTTTGAGATTTTGGCTTGATGCCTCGAGGTTATTATGTTGTCTGTGTTTAGCTTTTAACAAGGCAGTTGATGTTGTAACCCTTGAAAAGAGATGGTATAAGATATATACTTATGAACCATGATGTAAATGTAATACATTGGTTCTTGTTGAAAGAGTTTTCCTATGATTGGGTCTCTTTGAAAAAGGTTTTAAATTTTTAGTGATTTTCTATAATCCGCTGCTTAGTGAACGCTTCCGCATTAGTTAATTATGTTTTTGTTAGTTGGATGCAACAATTAAGTGGTATCAGAGCTCTAGGTTCGCTGAGTCTACAGAGACATAGGACTAAGGTAGTAGAGTCTGTTCTGGTATCATCTAGTGTATCTGATAATGTCTTCTGCTCATATAAGAGAAGAAGAACTTAAAGATGACTGGGTCACATGAGGAGATTGCTGCTGAGAGTAGCAATATTGCACCAAGAAGAGGTGCATGGGAGCAGGTAAGATAGAGACAATTGCCTAAGAGTCTCCTAGTTGATCCATTTATGATAAGAAAATCTTTCTTTAAGTATTACTGTTGGGTAGATTAGAGCAACAGTAATGCATATAGTAGACTGGATACTAGCTTTACGATCTAGGTTATCAGTCCTTAATACAGAAGTTTGAGCTTTAAAAGAGTTCCTAAATGACTTAGTCATGTTGGAACATGGGAAAGTCATGTGTGTATAATGATATTAAAAGTGAGGAATATGATCGCAAATAAAGTTCATACTACCTAATCTCAGTATTTATATACCCTGGCCAGGTATACAACTATTGATGATAAAGTGAGTATGGAAACTCTTAGATTGTAATCTCTCTGATTGCCCTGATCAAGCAGTCATTCTGATACAATCTAATGAGTATCATGAAATCAGAAATATGGAATGAATAAATGTGTGATATACTAAGTATAAGAAAGAGAAGTCTGAGATAATCTCAAATGAGCATGTTGTATGAGGAACTAAAAGTGTACTCCTCATAAGATAAGGATAAGAATAAGGGAAATGAAACCTGTTCAATAATGATGTAAGTATAATAAATGTATTTTCCCTAACGAAGAAATGGGAAATATGATGAGATCATGAGATGATCATAAACATGCTAAATGGATAATGTCATGTAATCATCCTTATAATTCCTATGCTAAAGGCAAGGAACCTAGGAAGAGCTAAAGAGTAAATGATTCATGAATAGTTGAAAATACATAAATTAATAAGAGGAATATGAATCCTTGTTTTCTTTCCTTTCAGGGACATGACCATCAAGTGGGTCTTAGGACACTTGATGTGCATAAGATAAATGTGTTCATGTGATGGATACTTAGAAAAGTATCAGTTATCTTGGACTTTGGTCCCAAGATGAGGACATATGAAACACATAATGTTCCAAGATGAAAGGAAGAGATATATATGATGTGTTTCCAACACATGTGATAGATATCCAGGTGAAAGATTATGGTATCTGAGAGATATCAGATGGGTTAGGTTGGCTACCTGGATTGGTCAACTGTGAAATTAGTCTGATTATAATAATATGAACATCATATGTTAGGGGTTTATGCTCTGCATAAACATGATACTAATAAAGAATGTATGATGCTTCTCTGAATAAGAAAAGTGTTATTTGACACAAAGTTGACTCTATAGTCAATGATGAGGGACAGTGGGGCATGTGCCTTGTGTGTTGATTCTATGAGAATTTTGTATGGAAACACTTGGTGCTGATCAAAGTTTTATGGTGTATCTATAATAAGGAGATGATATGTGAAGACTAGATAGTATGATGAATAATATACATTTGTCTTCCTTTATCTGAATTTCGAGGACGAAATCCTTGTTAGGGGTTTATAATTTGTAACACCCCTGACCTGGGTTATACCTTAACCCTAGGTGTTTTGATTAAGAAAGATGATTACATGCTTAATCTAATTTTGTGAAAGGTAATTATGGTTCAAGAGGAACTTATATTACAATTCTTATCCTTTTTGAACATTGTTGAAATCAATGTTTTGCCTGTTTTGGACTAAAGTGCAAATTACCCAAGTTGAGGGGTTTAAGTGCAAATTGTGCATGATAATATGTTCCTCATGTGTTGAAGCATCATGAGAGTAAAGATGATGCTGAGGTATGGCTTATGGAATCCTAAATACCAAGAAAGAGCTGATAAAGCAATGTATGTGCATGAAAACTTAGTTTTGGTGTAATGTGCAATTTACCCAAAACCCAGGGTGTAATATATAAATTACCACTTCAATAAGGTCCCTAATGTTTCTTGGCATCAAGTAGAGAAAATAAAATGAGAGGGGCGCCTCATTTGAATTAAGTTGTAGGAGAGAGAATCTTGATATTAAAATAATCAAGATTTAATCCTAATTGAAACCCTAATTCTATTTAGTGTAAAAACAAATATAATAATTGAAGGGCCTTCAACCAAAAACGAGATAGTTGAATTTGCTCAAGTGTGAACACATTTGTGACTTTGCTAGGCCACGAAAATATCTCAAGCAAGTGGATAACCCACTCACCATTATTATAAAGAAAAGCAATATCCACTCAAATTGGAATATTATTATAATATGATCTAAGGTGCTTAATTTGCTTTTCTTTAAATTGATGGATAATGAAGAGGAATAAGAGGCAATGAAGATAGACTCGTCCTTAAGGATTTTGAGGGGAATTTGAGGGGGAAGAGGCGGCCATATTTTTGGAATTGAATGCATTTTAATAATGCATTTTCTCTCTCATCAAGTTTCTTATAAAAGTACCTTTACCAAGCCAAAACAAAGGCTATTTCGGATTCTTTTCTTTACCCTTGCTTGTAAAACGACTAAGGAGCTGTGGAGGATCAGTAGGACGACCCCAACCTGTTGGTAAGGTCCTTGACCTTCGTTCTCCTTGATTCCATGGTGGAAATAAAAAATAAATCATTGATTTCTTCTTATTTGGATCTCCTCTTCAACCCTAGCCAACTTTATCATCCAAAAGCTTGAGGACGAGCTTAGGGGGAGTTGCTAGAGCTTCATCCACCATTAATGGCGTGAGCTTGAAGCTTTGGAGCTCAATTGGAGGCGGGTTTTATAACTCAAACCCTTAATCATTGCTATTGCATCAATCAATTATGCTTTGTTGATTGTTTTCTTCAATTTGATACATACTTGTTTCCTTGCTGCAATTTCCATCAAGAACAGTTGCTGTTCTTGGTTTTTCGAAGGAAGGGGATGATGACATCATCCTATATGCTTATCCAAATAAAAGTACCAAGCCAAATGGTCTTGATATCTATTCCAAATCGTTTTAAATTGATTGGCTATGCAGTTTCAGAAAACTGTTTTAGGGAAAACGGTTTCAAGACCGTTTGATATGGTTGAACAAGCGTTGACCGTTTGGGAATCTTGTTCCTAATTATGTAGGATAATGACCCTCCAAATTTTAGGGGTTAACTCCAAAGGAATCGTGAGTTGAAGGCAAATCAATTAGATAAATCGAATTGAATTAAATGCTGATTTTCAACCTGATCAACTTGACCTGTTTGGGAAAACGGTTTCAAGACCATTTGAGTGTGTTGACCAAGCATTGACCGTTTGGGATTCCTGTTTATAATGATGTTGGTTAATGACCCTCCAAATTTTAGGGATTAACTCCCAAGGAATCGTGAGTTGAAGGCTATTCAATTAAGCAAACCCTAATTGTTTATGGAAGCAATAACTCAGTATACTGTGTCAAACATAGTTGTTTGTATTTGATCATATGGTTGATGTAACCAAATCAAGTGGAGAGAATGATAGAAATGAATTCATACATGAGTATGATTCATATGGTGATTTAGGGTAGGATGCTTAGTAAAGAGATCAAGAAACCCTAATTGAGAAGGTTAACGAACCCTAACCCTGATTTAGGGAAATTTTGAGTAAAACCCTAATCTAGGGTAATAGTGTAACCCTAATTAAGGGTAATAGTGTAACCCTAATTAAGGGTAATAGTGTAACCCTAATTAAGGGTAATGACTTGGGTAACTCTAATTTAAGGTAATGAAATACCAAACCCTAATTATAGGAATAATGAATCCCTAATTTATGGGTAATTGAATGAAACCCTAATTGGGATGATTAGTGAAACCCTAATTGAGGGTGATTCCTTGAGAAACTCTAATTGAGTATGATTCCATGTGAAACCCTAATTGAGGGCGATGTCATATGAAACCTTAAACCTAACACAGAGTAAAGCTATGTAAAACCCTAAATTTGGGCTATAGTGCATGGAATTCTAATCATGGGCAATATGATGATAAATCATAACCCTAATGTCTGGGTAATGATATGAGTAAACCTTAATGATGAAATAATGAGTAATACCCTATAATGATGAAATATCTTAAGTGGTTGACTATAGGCAACCTTATAACAAGCAATGCCTTAATTTGAGATGAGTCCATATCATTGAAGATAGTTGGACAATTCTTGTGTGTGATCTATGCACATCATGGTAAAGGTGATAGGTTGGTGGATGAAAGTATTAAGATGTGAAATTCCTTATTATAAGATAAGTTAATAAACTCATGTAAGATAGAAGTGATGAGGGAAGTGATACATTGAGACATGATAGATATCACATTTAGCATTTCAGGGTTGATATACCTTGATGCATCTCAAATCCAATATTTTTAGATAAGATACACAAGGAGAGTGTTATGTAAATTGTCACAATGAAATGTAATGAGTTTAACATACTTGATAAGTAAGCTAAAATGAGTATGATGTAATGATACCATGATAATGATGAGAGATAAACTCATACCTTGTGTTGATGATCATTTAATGATAAATGATAAGAATATTAAATACTTGGAATGTCGATGGATGCTCCTAGATGTATGGAACAATATATTAGGGTTGTATTGATAAAATAAACATGAAACCCTAATTGATGTGAATAGTAAACCCTAACCCTGTGGAGGAAATAGTGGTGTTACTATTATATTACATGAGTTAATATGTTATTGTTGCCTAGTGAGAGGTGACAAGATGTTTAATGGCCTTGTGAGCCATATGGTTAGATGTTACCTGGTAAGAAGTAACAAGATGTTTCATGGGCATGATTGAGCCCTGAATGAGGTGTATTCCTCTTATGTTGATAAGGGTTGATACCCTGTGCTATTGTGAAAAGTATTTATATCCTGTGATAATATGATAATTGGTGTAATCTAATGAATGGCAAGTGAATATTATCATGTGATGAAGAGATGAGAAATTATGTTTCATATGTTTTATATCTTTTCAGGTTTTGATATTTATATGCTTGCTAGAAATGAATTAGGGTTTGTATGTCCACTTGTTTGATGCAGCCTTAATTCACCTAATTGGCATAACTAATTAAGTGCAACTCTAATCATGTAGTGCCCTGTGCCGTAGAACCATCTTCAGTGTCAGAACTTGCTGGATGGTGAAACGAGTATTCCTAAGGGAAACTCGGAGCGCATATTGTTGAATATGCGGGGGTGGAAGGTTGAGGATATATATATACTTGTCATCCACAATTGCAGGTTACAGAGGATGGCTATGGTCATGCCTCAAATATTTGATGTGATTGAGGATAGCTGTGGTTGTACCTCGGATTAGAGGGTTTTGTATACCCTGTTCTCTAGTGTCGTAACTTGTACCAAGTACGGGCTAGTTGTTATCAGTTGACTATATGTCACTGTTGGCAGTTTGACTGGTATGTCACTGCAGTTTACTCGTACTGACCGAGGGGAAGAGATCTTAGGATGTCGGTACTCCTAGATCTTGTACGGAACCGAATAGCCCTTCGCAGGGGTCGGTTGGACTTTGAATGGTACGATTCAAATTCCCCAGGGCATAATAAAAGATGTAATACAGCCGTATAGCATATTTGTTTAGGGTTATACATGACGCTTCACATTGAATGGAAACCCATGTTTGTTCTCTTTTGCATAAAGATGATTCTTAGTGCAACTAAGAGATAGTAATTATACTTATGTTGTGGATATGCATAAGACTGTAATTGTGTACATACAATGGTCATGCTTATGTTGATATCTTACTGCTACTGTTGATTATAATCATGATGCTAGATATCTCATGTTGATAGTTATGTTTCACATGCTATCCATGCCTCTATAATTAGAAATACCTGACAGAGGCTTAATGCCTGTAATTAGGTTTGGTTAAAGTCCAATGCCTGGATGTGTAATCAGAATTGGTATAGTCCAATGCCTGAAACATTTATACCTGATTGATATAGTTTAATGCTTGAATAATACATGATGATTTATATAATCACATGTCTGGCATAAGTGAATACTTGTTTAGCAGATTGGCTAAGGCCAACAAATAGAAACAAGAATGAATCATGGGTGACACATCAGAATAATGAATGACATGAGCAAAGCTTGAGATGTTGAAAATGTATGGTAGATGAATGTTATACATGTTCTTTCTATTTCTTATAAAGAGAATAGATGAATTACTGTTCAATCATAGATATGTGTAATACTTTAAAAGATGAGAATGATCTAAACTGCTTATCCTCTGCTCAGTTTTATATTAATTAAACTACAATAATGATGTTTCTGGCGGAGAGTTATATCTCTCGCTGGGGCAATTTTCAATTGTCTCACCCCCGTGGAAACCAACATTTTTAGGTGGACGAGTGTGAAAGAGACTGATAATATCTTTCGGATGAAGAACATCAGCAGCTACAAGGACAGCAGTGACAACTCAGGTTGAGTGTGCTGTCTATCGTGTTTGGTAGATAGAAGTCCTATGTGTCGTCTCTGTACTCTCAGGTCCTCGGAGTTAGTACTTAGTGCTTTTAATGTATCGTTTTGAGATTTTGGCTTGATGCCTCGAGGTTATTATGTTGTCTGTGTTTAGCTTTTAACAAGGCAGTTGATGTTGTAACCCTTGAAAAGAGATGGTATAAGATATATACTTATGAACCATGATGTAAATGTAATACATTGGTTCTTGTTGAAAGAGTTTTCCTATGATTGGGTCTCTTTGAAAAAGGTTTTAAATTTTTAGTGATTTTCTATAATCCGCTGCTTAGTGAACGCTTCTGCATTAGTTAATTATGTTTTTGTTAGTTGGATGCAACATTATCACCCCCCCTAACTTAGAGTCTAACTTGTCCTCAAGATAGATAGAGCTGAGACATGTAATGGCGAGGCGATCTTATTTAGGATCTCCATACTCTTGCTTCAATTCTTGACCTGAGTTCCCCAGGGGTCATATCGAGGCTTATTGCATGCCTTGATTCCTTTGGATTTCGAGAGTTGCTTGGATCTCAGGTTTTCCGTATCTCAAAGTTTGCCTTGGGACCACATTTATTTTGTGCATGTTGTTGACTCTAATCAACTTTATACCTCTCTGGAAACCTACTGGGAGCTAGAGAGGGTATGAGGGTTGGCTAAAGGCTTTGAAGTGTAGCTCCCCTTCAAGTGGGGGAGGGGCTGTCTATGCTTTTTAGGATCTCACTACCGGGCACGACACATCTGCCTTTATGAGGGCAGCTGAATGTACCGGCCGGGCAAGTCCTTTATGAGCCTTTTCATATACTTGGAACTTTTAGGGTTTCACTACCAGACGCGACACATCTGCCTTTGTGAGGGCAGCGGAATGTACCGGCCGGGTGGGCCCTTTATCAGTTCTTCATATAGGTCCTTATGCGTGGCACAACTCTCATGATTTTATTCGTCTCTCTGGCTTTTATTCAAAAACTCACAGGCTTGGGTTTTGGAATGAGGATTTATTTTGGGCGGCCAAGCCTCTTTTATTTTGAAGAGAGGAAAGTTGTTCTTAAAGTTTTTCAGCATGCACTTATTTGGTTTGTGGTCCACTTGTAGAACTTTTTGATTTGGAAGTTGCCTAATTTCCCTCTCATCCTCGAGATCTCGGCTTATTTCTGCCCTGATTTTGACCTGTGGAGAGTCAGATAAAGAATTGAAGCAAAAATATGGGATCTGTAGTAGGTGGAAATTGATAAATCGCCATTTGATGTCTAAGTGCTATTTACTTGTAAAGACTAACATGATTCTAGAGTTAGTTGAGGTGACTATTTTTGAAAAAGAATTGTAAAAAAGAATTAAGACTAAAGAATTGTAAAAAAAAATTTTAAGAATGAAGAAATGTATGGAAAGTGTTAAAGAAAAAAGGAGTATAGAAGTTGATACCTAGCCCTTGTCTAATGTATCCCCCCCTAACTTATCACACACTCTGTCCCCAGAGTGGCAAAGTGATAGGTTGAGAAGTCATTAGAACAAGGGTTGCGGGTTAAGGTAGATTTTCGTTTGCCCCTGGAGATCGGAGTAGAGTGGATGCGAATTGCCCTCGCAAAGCATGGTAGTCCACGTCAGTCATTTCCTCCACTGGTCTTTGGAGAAAAATTATGGTGTACATCCAGTAGAGGACGTGGAAGCCGCAGTCGTTGGATTGTCGTATTTGCTGAGGGCATTTATGGCAGAAGGCGGGGCGATTGAAGTGCTCTTTGCTGTATGCCTTAGTGTGCTGACTCAGAAGCTCAATTAATTTCACAGCGCACTCTTTTGCAATTTTGTCTTGATATTGTCTAGCAGATCCTTTGCTTGATCATTCTTCAAGTCAATGTGGTAGCCTCTGCCTTCGACATCAGTTTCCTTCGGATGTCCTACTTCATCATCCATGGATTAAGTCAGGTAGCTGCTATTCTCAATATTGATTCCATCTTCATGTTGCCACTAACTGGAGGATGTTCTTTGTTGCAAGTGCTGCTTGATATGTGCTGCTTGGTTACACAAAAGTTCATGATATCTTTGTCCTTCAGAAGTAGCTCAAATACAAATACATCTCCAATCCTCAGATCGTTTTCTATCTGAAAGTCATACCAACCAACACCCATTTTGGATATCCTACGGTTCCCATCCTGATAGTGAAAAAGTTGTACGGGAAACTGCTTTGCTGAATAACTAAGCAATGCTCGACCAATTCCCCAAATGTTGTTCAGCTTCACAAATTGAGAGGGAATGCGCAAGTAAGTATTTTTAGAAAAGACGTGATGTTGCAGCCTTGCGCTTTCCCTCTGTCTCTTGGGCAGAGGAGTCTTCATCGGGGTTCGGTGTGTAGTCCGAACCTTCATCATCGTCCGAAGAGATGTGCTCGACGTCTTCTTCAGGAGCCTCACCTAGGCATTTGGTGAGGTGGGTTATTTTACACAGGACGTTGATGATCTTGGTCTTGGGAGGGACGGCTCTGGTGGTGTTGTAAGTGTCCCTTATTTGTATGAGCCTGTCTCGCTCCTCCATCATCTGCTCCCTTGTCAGAGCTGGGGCAGTTCCTGATCCGGAAGCCTTGTTTGACGCCACTTCTGAAAAAAAATATGAGTTTCGTAATTAGAGAAGATTTGAAACAATTTAAATTTGATTTGTAGTTATATCTTTTACATTTTGTGAAAGCAAAAAGGAAACGAAGACCGAACGGTTTGAGGACCGTTTGGTTCAAATGGTTTGAGGACCATTTGGTTCCAAACGGTTTGAGGACCGTTTGGTCCCAAACGGTTTCAAGACCGTTTGGTCCCAAACGGTTTCAGGACCGTTTGGTCCCAAACGGTTTCAAGACTGTTTGGAAAGCGAAGAGTGGCAGGTCGCCGGCACGGGAGAAGGTGGAACGGCGCGAAGGTGAAGAACGCGCCGGCGCCTTTGACAAAGACGAAAACGATGAGAGAACGGCGACGGTGATGAAAGCGGTAGAAGAGTCGGTGAAGTCTTTTGACAGCGACGGCGATGGCGAAGAAAGAGACGTCGTGCGATGGTAAAGGAAACGGCAACTGGCGCCATGATGGTGGCGACAGAACGGCACGGCGACGAAGGCGATAGAGGAGTCGATGAACTCGTTCGACGACGACTATGATGGCGGCGTAAGAAACGTCGGAGTGAGCAGCATGCTTGGAGTCGCCGGACTACCTTGCGGAAGGTGGACAGACGAAAGGAGAGAAGCTTGCGCGGATGCAACAGGAGCAAGAACGAGATTCTTCGCACGCAAGCTCTGGAGAATTCGAAGGTTCGAAGAAATAAAGATGGAGGGGTAGGGCTGATATTTATAGTGATTGGTTGGTGACCTTTTGTATTCCAAACGGTTTGAAGACCGTTTGAGCTCGAGCGGTCTCAAGACCGTTTGGGGTCCAAACGGTTTCAAGACCGTTTGGCTCCAAACGGTTTGGAGACCATTTGGAGTCCAAACGGTTTCAAGACCGTTTGGCTCCAAACAGTTTGGAGACCGTTTGGAGGGGCACAAAGGGTTTATATGTTTTTATGTTTGTTTTTGAGTTATGTATATATATTTTTTTTGTGTATTTTTAAATTAATGATGAAAGAACTTAGAGAAAGCAAGAAAATAAAAGACTAGAAATAGAAAAGTTGATACTTAGGTCTTGGGTTGCCTCCCAAGAAGCGCCTTGGTTTTACGTCACTGGCTCGACGAAACTGTAAGGTTGTTATGCTGTGGGAGTAGCATCTTTGATATTGATGGTTTGTTGATGCGTTTTGTCTTCCTGAGTGTAATATCTTTTTAAACGGTGCCCGTTAACCGTTCGTTCTCCTCCGTTGTTGTCGATGATAATGGCGGCTCCAGTTGGGTAGATATGTTTTATGGTGAAGGGTCCGGACCATTTTGTTCGGAGTATTCCAGGGAATAATCTGAGCTTGGAGTAGAATAAGAGCACTTTGTCGCCAACGGCGATATCTTTTCTCTTAAGATGTCCATCGTGCCACATTTTTGTTTGCTCTTCTTCTCGTATCTCCGCTGGTATTTGGGCACGGGTGTCTGGAATGAGTTGTGCCCGTTGTGCGGTGATAGCAGCATTGACTCTCTCCATCACCAAAGCGGCTTGATGCTGTTCGTTAGCCATTTGACTAGCGCGTTGGTGATTGAGACGGATTCTGCGGTGGAAACTTCTCTCTACCTCGGAGTCGAACTCCGGATCAGGGGAGAATCTGTGATTATGCGGTGATTGCATATACGGGTTCTACCTGAGTAAAGAAAAGAGAACACCTTTAGATAGTAGAGAAAATATGAAAGCTTCAAGAAGATGGCGAATAATGATTCAAAAAGAAAGTGTAAAATCCTAACCAACTAGAAAAAAAAACTAAGTGAAATAACAACGTTCCGTTGTCCCCGGCAACGGCGCCATTTTTTGATGGAGCTGGGACTTACACCCAAAGATTTTACTCTTCCAATGGGAGTCCCAAAATTTACACCAAAAACCCTAGAGAGGATTGATATCTTCCCTAGGTTTACCTAGAACTGGTGCTTAGATAACAACTCCAACCCCATAAGAGTATGGAAGCCTTATCATAGTACACATTTAGGATCGAACCCAAAAGACAACGGTCTTGTTGCAAGCAACAAGATGGAAAACGTACAACACTTCACTTAGTTATTTTACTAATTGGCACTTATATCGAAAAGTTGGATTTTGATTGGTTTTTAGACTAAAACATGAAAAGTAAAGAAAGCAAGAAAAACTAAGATTTAACGGATGATGATGAATCACTGGGGTTAAGCAGGTTTTTACTACCACTACACATGAATTGTAAATGTACTAAGCAAAGCAAGACTTATAAACTAGATACATGGATGTTCCACAAGAACGATGCCTTATAAGACAAGAGCGATGCATTGCATCCTTCGATGTTCCACAAGACTGATGCCTTATAAGACAAGAGCAATGCATCGCATCCTTCAAGGGTTAAGTAGCTCTCATTCGGTACATTTCTACATGTCAATGAAGATATGTAGTCTCCAAAGAGAGAATCTTAATCAACCTCATGAAATGTGCATCTAAAACTAACAAGCGAGCGATAATTATCAAATCGAATAGTATCTTTGTAGGCCTAGTCTCCTATTCGGATAACCTAGCTACGAGAAGTGCGGGAATGTTGCAACGCCAGCCATTCCCGATCAAATGGTCACATGCTTTACATCATTCCCCTCTCGAAGTGTGTTCCTCAACTTACCAAGGTTACTTCCATACATATGGAAGTGCGACAGATGATAGTGAGTTTACTCCACTCTTTGAGATACACTCCTAGATACCGAAACGGATGCGTGGTGGATACACACACCAGAAACCAACACTAAATCGGTATTCGAGTCTCGAGAGCGGTCGTAGACAAACCACAACAAAAGACAATAGATGCATACAAGAATGTGGCCATCATTCAAGCATGTATGAAACAATTTAGTATTAAAACGAAATGATAACATCTTTTTAGTACAAAGTACAAGACATGGGCAGCGGGGCTAGTCCCCGCGCCCCAGTGAATGAAACTACTCACTCCTCATAGAGGGAGCAACAAAAGAGGAGGCAAGAGGAGATAGAAAGAACAACATCTCCACTGAGGAGAGAAGGTTGAACCCTTGGTGGAGAGAGCAACGATCTTCACCCTTCGTGGCTTTCTTGATGATGGATCTTCTCCTCTCACCTTCTTTGTTGATGAGAGAGAAGGTAGCTCAGCGATGGAACGTGGATCTCAGACCGGCAGCCTCGGGCGATGGATGGAGTTGTTCTGGTACTAGACAGGCAGCCTCTGGATGTCTGAGCCCTCCTTTCATGGATGGCCCTTGGGGTCTTATTTATAGGCCTTGAGTGAGATCCAAACGGTTTGGAGACCGTTTGGGTTCAAACGGTCTTGAGATCGTTTGGCGTCAAACGGTCTTGAGACCGTTTGGCGTCAAACGATCTTGAGACCGTTTGGCGTCAAACGGTCTTGGGACCGTTTGAACTCCATGCGGTCTAGGGACCGTTTGGCTTCATGCGGTCTCGGGACCGTTTGAACTCCATGCGGTCTTGGGCCCGTTTGGCTCCATGCGGTCTTGGGACCGTTTGGCTTCATGCGGTCTCGGGACCGTTTGAACTCCATGCGGTCTTGGGACCGTTTGGCTTCATGCGGTCTTGGGACCGTTTGAACTCCATGCGGTCTTGGGACCGTTTGGCTTCATGCGGTCTCGGGACCGTTTGAACTCCATGCGGTCTTGGGACCGTTTGGCTTCATGCGGTCTCGGGACCGTTTGAACTCCATGCGGTCTTGGGACCGTTTGGCTTCATGCGGTCTCGGGACCGTTTGAACTCCATGCGGTCTTGGGACCGTTTGGATCCACTTGGCCTTGAGGCTGGTTTATTCTTTTATGATTTTTTTGTGCTTTTTCTGCAAGTATAAAAGGAAAAAGTTAGTTTGATGATGTATTTACAAAAAGGGGTAAAATTAGGTTTATGTACATTATAAACGTAAAAAGAGTATGGGAAACTAAAGAAAAAGACTAAGATAAACTACTTAAATAGGAGGTTATCAGATATTCTTTGTTCTTGAAGAAGGGACTTAGCTTCCAATGTTTAGAGTGCTCAAGCTTGGGTTTCTCTTCTCTCTTTCAAGCTACCTTATTTTTTAGAGGTTCATCATCGTCCTTGAGGAGAGTTATATAATTTTCATCACGTTTCATGCTTACTCTTAACTTTCTATAGTTGATCTTTCCCTAAAAACGTAGTAACATGTATGAGTATGATCCTTTGGGTAGGGTTTGAGCATATATAGTAGTATTTGTGTACTTGAAGTACCCCTTGATCTTATGCATGTTATTTCTTGAAGTAAGATACCGAAACCTTGTAATTCTATCAACCGGTGGTTTCCTTAAGTGTTGAAATGATGGTTTCTTCTTAGTCTTATGAATTTATTTCTAACTTAAACTATGATCGATGGTTTGACTCCTTATAAATCAACTGATGGTTTGTACTTAGTTGTTGATTTGATGGCTTTACTTGTGCTTGAGAATTGGTGGTTTCACTTGTAAGTGAAATGACGGTTTGCCTTAGCTTGAGAATTGATGGTTACTCTTCATTCAAAAACTGATTATATGTTTGATACCTAATGTGACGATCTACTTGCAAAAACAAGATCAATGAATGTGGACGCGATTAATTACCAGCGGAATTACTGAAAATCACTAAAAATGAAAACTTTTTACACAAAGGTCCACAAACGGCAAAACTCTTTCATAAAGGAACAAGTTAAGTTATTTATAAGCTGATTCATCGATACATCTCTGAATTACTCATCTCGAGAGTCATAACACTGATTGCCCTGTTAAACTATACATGAGCAGTATACAAAAATCTTGAGGCATTATGCCAAAATCTCAGATCTATATTAAACAATCTACTGACTCCTAGGACCTGAGAATACAGAGACGACACATAGGACCTTCTATATACAAGACTTGACATACATCGTCTCCACCTGAGGATCACTACTGTCCCGGATGTTGTTGTTGTTGCTGTTATTGCTGCTCACTCACTGATGGGTTTCTCCTTCCTCGACGTCTACCTAAAAAGTTGAATCCCACGGGGGTGAGACAATTCAATATTTGTCCCAGCGAGAGTTATAAATCTTCTCCAGAAGCATTGTTATTGCAAGTAAATGAATAACACTGAGCAGTAGAGCTATAATTATTCAACAGCAGGCAATTCATTGAATAATCTAAGTAAAGCAACATTATTTAAGCAATTATTTCAATTATAACTTGATTGAGTAACAAGTCATTCACTCAGTAAGGAATATGAAGAACATGTATATTACTGGTCCAATTAGGACTAAATAAACAATGCATCATCAATCATTGTTTCTCGTAGTTCAACCTAAGCAAATATGCTACACGATTGATTACATTTTGCAAACATACTTATGCCTTGATGAGATGAGCTATACCGCTCAAACTCCAACCGACCATTACGAAATCCCAATCGGTGCCATACATAGGTCATCAGAAGAGCCGGATTCCAATGACCTCATCTTCCTCAGTCAGTGTGAGGTACAACATGCAAGACATCTTGTGTCTTTGCTATAATAGCTTTCCAGGGTATTCTGGCAACTTCGCTATTAGAGTTACAGTGACATGATGTACTCTCTTTCCCATCGAGGGATTTCTTGTTTATCACACATCGATGCAACATTAAAAACATCATCAGGAGATTAGTGATATATCATCCCCACATAAACATATAATGAAGGATTGAGAGATTTGATGTTTATCTCACGTCAATTCCTCCATTAGGATGTAAGGATATTCGCATCCATAACCCCCACATACTCAAAAGTATGCTCTCTAGGCATTCCCTTAGGAAAATCTGTTTCACCATCATCTAACTTCTGATGATGATGGATCTATGGTCAGGGCTCTACATGATATCATTATACTTGATTATTTAAGTACATTATGGCATTCTTTTAGCATCAAGCATGTTTTCAAACAAAAACCATTAAAACAATTGCTATAGAGAAAAGTACTAATCGTATCAAGTTCATTTCACATCTAGATATCATTGGGATATCAACCCCTAACCATCTCATCATTATGATTCAAGAACATGGGTGTTCAAAACCTCAAATTATTAAAACACTTGTTACCAAGTAACATATTGTCATCAAGTCATTTGACAGAATAAACAAGATAAAAGAAATGTTGATATTTCATATGGCTCATATAGCCTATCAATCTCATATGTTACCTTTTACTAGGAAACATAGCATATCATTATTTTCAAAGCTTATAAAGTGCTTTCAATGAATTTTGGCATCATAATCTTAACCTGGCTATGCTCACTTCTTTATAAATACATGCATGACTAACACAATTGATAACATGCACATTATATCTATATCAGCACAATACAATTTTTTTCCAAGTCAAGTATAGAACAGCACGGCCATGTAGCCAAGAACGGTTGTGTAAGGGGAGAGTCACCACGGTTGTCCTATCTTGCACGCTCGTGCTGCATAAGATTACCACGATCGATTTACATCACCACGGTTGGTTTCTAGGGTTAGGGTTTCCTATTCAATTCAATTATGATCATCTAACCCCTTTAGCTTACAAAGACATAGTGCTTCCTCATTTCATAACTCAATCATAGAGTTTCATGCTTAAAAGCATAACCAAGAATTAGGGTTTACTATTCACATCATCACATTTCCCTAGATTAGGGTTTACTATTCACATTACACCACATTACCCTAGATTAGGGTTTACTATTCACATTACATCACATTACCATAGATTAGGGTTTACTATTCACATTATATCACATTACCCTAGATTAGGGTTTACTATTCACATTACATCACATTACCCTAGATTAGGGTTTACTATTCACATTATAATGAATTAAGATCATACCATCATCATGTATGATGATTACTTCTAGTAATGCCCTCAAATTAGTGTTACTATTCATTAACCATCACAGTTAGGGTTTCATGATCTCACTAACATGGATCATACCCTAATTAGGTATTAATTTATTTTGGGAATCCTTTACTTGATTAACATTCATATAAGAAGTCTTCTCTCTCATCTTTTTATAAGTTAACGTTTACATCACCTTGTTTAGGCTAAGTCAACTCAATATTGACATCATAGGTTATGTCATTACTATTGATCATTAAGGCTTACTCATTCAAAGAGTACTAATCACTCTATCCCATCAAGGGTACCTTTGTTATAGTAACCATTGATTACATCATGTCTTAATTAACTAATTACTTGGTCCTTTAATCACATTAGGTGTCTATGAGGTTTAGGTTAATCAACTACTAAACCATCTTGACCACTAAGACTTCAAATGATCTTGACCTTCATAGACTTCAAACGGTTTTGCACACTAAACCATCAAATGGTCTTGGACAGACCTTGAAACCGTTTCATGTTGACAGTTGTTTGGTCTTTTTGACTTTTGAAACCGTTTGGTAAAGTGCACACTCAAGACCGTTTGCCCAAGATGGAGTGAAGACCGTTTGGTGTTGTTTGACTTTGAAACCACATGGACATAACCGATCTTGAAACCGCATGAGACTAAACTGTTTGGGATCATTTGGTCCCAAATGGTCTTGAGACCATTTGGACTCAAATGGTCTTGGGACGGTTTGGTCCAAACCACCTCAAAACCGCAAGGACCAAAAAGTGTTTCAACCACTTCAATTAAGTTAGGGTTTCCAATGTTTAACCCCTCAATCAATCATGTACTTGTTAGCCACTTATCAATTGAGTCAATTAGGTCAACCCTTAACTGATTTTACACTAAATTGACCCTCAATTGATCATCAATTAGGGCTTGGAATCGATTACCCTACAACATATTTCAATGTGAGTCTAATTGATTTGAAATCATTGAGCCATCATTCAATTTGGTCATGACCTGACCCCAAATGGTCTTGGGATCGTTTGGATGACCTCCAAACGGTCTTAAGACCGTTTGCCCATTATTTTATCAAAAACCAAGTCATTCAATTAGAGTTTGGATCCTAGGTGTAGTGACCAAATCAACAATCAATTATTCATCAACTTGATAACATTGGACCCTCAATTGATCAACCCTACTTAACCCTAGACCTACAAACGGTCTTGCGTGATTACCAAATGGTCTTGAGACCATTTGGGTGATCCCCAGACAGTTTTGAAACCGTTTGGGTCACTCAACCCAAACTTCAACTTAATTCAATTGTTGAAATCAGAAATTGACCCGATTAGGGTTTAGATGATTGATAGGCCTTCAATTGGTGATTCATTTGGAACTACTTGATGATTTTTGGTAGGTAATTAGTCTACATTATTACCAATAGTCCTCCAAATGGTCAACATCTGGTCAACGCATCCAAACGGTCTTGGACCGTTTGCTTCTATGCGGTTTGGTTGAAACCATTTGCATTCAAATGGTTTGAAACTGTTTGCTCCAAACGGTTTGGCAAACCGTTTGAGCAAAGTTGGGAGACCGTTTGCTAAATTGAAAATTGGATAAACATAAAGATTAACGTCACCTTTGTCTACCTCAAGAACATGGATTGTTCTTCACGGAATTTCTAGCAAGAACACAAGAGTAGCAAAGGAAGAGGAATACCTATTGATTTTTCATGGAGATGAAGATGCATAAACAAAGCTCACGGTTTAGAGTTAGAAAACCCACCTTTAGGTCTGATCCAGAGCTCCTAGATTTGTAGCTTTAATGGTGGATGAAGCTGCAGTACTTGTCCAAGGCCCTCTCTTCATGTTTTGGATGGAGAAGATGGCTAGAAAGAAGAATCGTGTGAAGAAAACCATAAACCAAACCTTGCTTTAGGGTTTTCCCCCAAGAATCTGAGGTAAAAGTTGACAAAGACTTACCTACAGGTTGATCGTCCTCTCTCTGCTCCAGAGCTCTTCCTTGGTCAGACAAAGAAAGAAGATAAGAAAAGAACTAAGGGAAACTATCCCTTGCTTGTTGAAAAGGATTCCTATATATATTTATGGGATTTTTAGGAAAAAGGAAAAAGATAAATTTTTCTTTTTATCTATCAACAATATCCACAAAGTCCTCCTCCACTTCTTGGCTACGTGGCCACCTTCTAAAACCTTGCGATACTCCTCAATTATCTAAGGTTAAATGAAAAGAAACCAATAATCTTAATAAGTTATATATATTAAAGGACCATTTGCTTAAATCTTAAATATTTTAATATCAATATTATCTTTCCTACTTGATTATACAAATGAGGTGCCCCTCTAATTTTCTTTGCTCAAATTTATGCCAAGAAACATGAGAGATCCTCTAGAGGGTATTTTATTACATGTTGGACCCTAGGTTTTGGGTAAATTACACTTTACACCAAAACTAGGTTTTAAAGCACGAGGATTGCTCTACAAGCTATATCTTGGTGTTCAAGCTTGTGGAATCCATACCACCACATCATATACATTCTTAAGATGGATCAACATCAGAGGAACATCTTATCATGTGCAATTTGCAAGTTAACCCCTCTACTTGGGTAATTTGCACTATAGTCCATTATTAACTAAATAATGTTTCAATATGATTCAAAAAGGATTGAAATTGAAATATAAGTTCCTCAAAAGCCTTAATTACATTTCAAAGGATAAACACAAGCATCTAATCACTTAATTAAGCATAACTCCTAGGGTTAGTACATAACCCAGGTCAGGGATGTTACAAATTATCCACCCCTTACAAGGATTTTGTCCCCGAAATCATTACAAAACATATTAAGAGAAAAGAGCAGGGTATTTCCTTCTCATCTCTTCTTCTAGTTCCCACGTAGCTTCTTTAAAACCACAGTGATTCCAGAGGACTTTTACAAGACTTATGTCTTTCTTTTGAAACTTTGTAATTCTTCTATCAAGGATTGACACAGGTCCTTCTTCATAAGACACATCATCATTCAATTCTACTTGCATAGGTTGCAGAACTGATTCCGTATCCGGATTACATTTCCTTAACATGGAAATGTGGAACACTGGATGTAACTTTTGTAACTCTGATGGTAACTCTAGATTATAAGCTACCTTTCCAATTCGTTCAATGATTGGATAAGGTCCCATAAACCTAGGATCTAACTTTCCTTTCCTTCCAAATCTAAGAACTCCTTTCCAAGGTGAGACCTTGAGGTACACTATGTCTCCAACTTGGAATTCTAAAGGTCTATGACGCTTATCAGCATATGATCTCTGTCTATCTTGTGCAATATTTAATTGTTGTTGTATTATTTTAATCTTCTCAGTGGTGTGCTGCACAAGATCAGGACCTAAAAGTTGATATTCACTAGTTTCATACCAACACAGGGGAGATCTACAATGTCTACCATACAAAGCTTCATAAGGTGCCATGTCAATGCTATGTTGATAGCTATTATTGTAGGAAAACTCTATCATGCTTAGGTGCAGATCCCAACTTCCTATAAACTGAAGGACACATGCTCTAAGCAAGTCTTCCAAAGACAATATAGTCCTTTCTGACTGTCCATCTATCTGAGGATGAAAGGTTGTACTAAACCTTAACTGTATGCCTAAGGCCTTATGAATTCACACCTAAAAACGACTCGTAAACTGGGGACCTCTGTCAGAAACAATGGTAACTAGGACTCCATGCAGCCGCACTATGTCATCCACATATAACTGTGGCAGCTTCTTAGTAGAATAGGTTGTTTTGACATGTAAGAAATGTGATGTCTTTATCAACCTATCAACTATTACCCAAATGGAATCATGACTTTGGTTGTTCTGGGTAGACCAATCACAAAATCCATGGTTACATGATCCCACTTCCACTATGGTATGGTTAAGGGTTGCATTGTTCCTGCAGGCTTTTGGTGTTCAACTTTAACTTGCTGACACACAGGACACCACATAACAAAATCAGCAATGTCCTTCTACAAACTAGGCCACCAATACATCTCTTTCAAGTTTCGATACATCTTGGTGCATCCTGGATGCATATCATACATTGAAGAATGAGCTTCCTCCAGGACTAACTTCCTCAAGTTATCCACATCCGGTACTATCATACTACCATGATAATAGGCTACTTGATCATCTGAATCATGGAAACCTTCTCATTTCTCACTACCATACTCTGATCTAATCTATTGAACTGTAGCATCAACTTGTTGTGCCTCCTTAGTTTGCCCTCTCAGAGTAGGTTTTATGTGCATCTTAGCTAACAACCCGGCTAACAATGATACTTTCAACTGTACATTGTCTTGTCTTAAGGAGATAAGAATATCTCTCCTAGAGCATACCAAAGAATTCAGTTGTGCTCTGTCTAAGACTGGTGTTGCTGATTTCCTACTCAAAGCATCAGCAACTACATTGGCCTTCCCTGGATGATAATCAATTGTACAATTGTAGTCCTTGATTAACTCCATCCACCGGTGTTGCCTCATGTTAAGCTCATGCTGAGAAAAGATATACTTAAGGTTCTTATGGTCTGTGAAAATCTGGAATGTCTCTCCATAAAGATAATATCTCCAGATTTTCAAGGCATGGACTACAACAGATAGTTCTAGATCATGTGTCAGATAATTTTCCTCGTGTTTCTTAAGTTGTCGAGAAGCAAAAGAAATCACTTGTTTATCCTACATCAACACACATCCTGGTCCATTCATAGAGGCATCACAGAAAACTATATATTCTTTCCCTTGTTCAGGTAACACAAGCACATGTGTACTTGTCAACCTCTCCTTTAACAGCTGAAAAGATTGTTGACACTTGTCACTCCAGGTAAAAGGAACATCCTTCCTGGTCAACTTAGTCAAGGGTAAATCTATAGAACTGAAGTTCTTAATGAACATCCTGTAGTACCCGGGCAACCCTAAGAAACTATGGATCTCCGTCAGTGTCTTTGGTTGCTCCCATTGCAGGATGGATTCTACCTTTTTAGGGTCAACACATATACATGAAGTAGATATTACGTGTCCAAGAAAAGAAACTTCTGGTAACAAGAACTCACGCTTGCTAAACTTAGCATATAACTTATGCTCTCTTAGCAAAGTTAAAGCCAGATGAAGATGTTGTTCATGTTGCTGAGCATATCTACTATAGATCATGATGTCATCTATAAAGACAATAACACACTGATCTAGAATAGGTCAGAAGATTCTATTCATGAGTTCCATAAATGCAGCTGGTGCATTAGTTAATCCAAACGACATAACTGTGAACTCATAGTGACCATACTTTGTCCTAAAGGCAGACATAGGTATGTCACCATCGTTAATATGCAACTGGTGATATCCCGACCTCAAATCCATCCTTGAGAAGAAGGTTGCACCATGCAACTGGTCAAAGAGATCATCAATCCTCGACAGAGGATACTTATTCTTTATTGTTACTTTATTTAATTGTCTGTAATCAATGCACAAACACATTGATCCATCTTTCTTATAACAAAGAGGACCGGAGCACCCCAAGGAGAAGTCCTCGGTCGGATGAAACCCTTCTCAAACAACTCTTGCAGTTGTTTCTTGAGTTCTACCATCTCAATAGGCGCCATCCTATACGATGTTTGTGCTATAGGTTGCGTGTCCGGGATTAGATTAATATCAAAATCTATTTCTCAGGACGGTGGTACACCGGGAAGTTCTTCAAGAAATACATCTTCAAATTCCCTGACTATCGAAACTTTAGCAGTGTTAAAACTATCCATGGTAGTATCTACCACATGGGCCAAGAATGCATAACATCCTTGCCTCATCAGCTTCTCAGCATCCATAGATGATACCAAACAGTTTTGATGAATCTTTCTATCTCCTTGAAAGATCTATGTGTCACTTTCATCAGTGAACACAACTTTCTTGGACTCACAATCCAAGACAACCTTATACCTTTCTAAGGTATACATCCCAAGGATTACATCAAATCCATGCATCTCAAGTGGTATAAGATCCACTCGAATTCGATGATCAGAAAAGAAGAGGATGTAGGAAGAACATACTTCCTACCACACAGGAGATCCCATTAAAGGCGTTTCTAGCAACAAACTATCTGCTCTATGACTTATAGTCAGGTTGCAGTCAAGAATCACTTTTCGAGTGATAAAGCAGTGTGTAGCACCCGGATCAATCAAAACAGATACCACGCAAGATGTAGACATATCAGAATTAAACAACTCCATCTGACCTGCCACAACCCGAGGGTTGATCACTGCATCAGGTGGATTCATCGCGTAAAACCTCGCCGTCGCCTATGGTTGATTCGGTGCTCGATGACTAGGTGTCAATGATCCAGCTTGGGACGCTTGTCCACGTCCTCTAGCATTGCCTGGAAACTGTCTCCTTTGAGAACCTTGTTGACTCTGCCTTTGAGGTGGAGTCACACTCATTTTTCAGGATCTGCAATCTTTCATCAGATGTCCCATCTTCCCACATATGTAACAACTTCTATTCAGTTGTTGTGGTATGGGTGGTCCTATAACCGACATAGATGCTGAATTGCTATCTCGTTCTTGTGGTAGGTGCCCTAGGTACATGTATAGGCATCCTATCAGTCATGTGTGTCATGGCAGTCATAAACTGTCCAAACATGGGTTGGAAAGTTGGGTTCCACATTTGAGATGGATTGAACTGGGGTGGTTCAGGTACAAGTTCCTCCCTTTCTTGGTCTCTTGCACCTTCTCTAGGAGCAACAACACTGCTCTCAGCAATGTGTTCCACGTGTGATCCAGACATCTTTAGGTTTATCTTCTCCTCCCAAATGAGAAGAATACACAATCAGATACATTGGAAGACACTAGAACAAACTTTGCAACCCTAATCATATCTCTCTGTAGACTCAACAAACCTAGAGCTCTGATACCACTAAATTTTGATGATCTACTTGTGAAAACAAGATCAACGAATGAGGAAGCAATTAATTAGCAGCAGAATTACTAAAAATCACTAAAAATTAAAACTTTTTACCTAGGTCCACAAATGGTGAAACTCTTTCATAAAGGAACAAGTTATTTACAATCTGATTCATCAGTACATCTCTGAATTACTCATCTCAAGAGTCATAACACTGACTGCCCTATTAAACTGTACATGAGCAATATACAAAAATCTCGAGGCATTACGCCAAAATCTCAGATCAATATTAAACCATCTACTAACTCCTAGGACCTGAGAGTACAGAGACGACACATATGACATTCTATCTACAAGACTTGATAAACAGTGTCTCCACCTGAGGATCACTATTGTCCCGGATGTTGTTGCTGCTGCTGTTGTTGCTCACTCATTGATGGGTTTCTCCTTCCTCGACGTCTACATAAAAAGTTGAATCCCACGGGGGTGAGACAATTCAATAATTGTCCCAGCGAGAGTTATAACTCTTTTCCAGAAGCATTGTTATTGCAAATAAATGAATAACACTGAGCAGTAGATCTATAATTATCAAAAAGTAGGCAATTCATTGAACAAGCTAAGTAAAGCAACATTCTTTAAGCAATTATTTCAATTATAACTTGATTGAGTAACAAGTCATTCACTCAGTAAGGAATATGAAGAACAAGTATATTACTGGTCCAATTAGGATAAATGAACAATGCATCATCAATCATTATTTCTCATAGTTCAACCTAAGCAAATATGCTACACGGATGATTACATTTTACAAACATACTTATGCCCTGAGGAGATGAGATATACCGCTCATACTCCAACTGACCATTACAAAATCACAATCGCTACCATACATAGGTCATCAGATTAGCTGGATTCCTATGACCTCATCTTCCTCAGTCAGTGTGAGGTACAACATGCAGGACATCTTATGTCTCTGCTATAATAGTTTTCCATGGTATTTTGGCAACTTCGCTATAACAGTTACAGTGGCATGTTGTACTCTCTTCGCCATCGAGGGATTTCTTATTTATCACACATCGATGCGACATTAACAAAATCATCGGGAGATTAGTGATATATCATCCTGGCATAAACATTTAATGAATGATTAAGAGATTTGATGTTTATCCCACATCAATTCCTCCATTAGGACGTAAGGATATTCACGTCCATAACCCCCACATACTCAAAACTATGCTCTCTAGGAGTTCCCTTAGGAAAACCTGTTTCACCATCATCTAACTTCTGACGATGATGGATCTATGGTAAGGGATCCACATGATATCATTATACTTGATTATTTAAGTACATTATGGCATTCTTTTAGCATCAAATATGTTTTCAAACATAAACCATTAAAACAATTGCTATAGAGAAAAGTATTAATCGTATCAAGTTCATTTCACATCTAGATATCATTGGAATATCAACCCCTAACCATCTCATCATTATGATTCAAGAACATGGGTGTTCAAACCCTTAACACTTGTTACCAAGTAACATATTGTCATCAAGTCATTTGACAGAATAAACAAGATAATAGAAATGCTGATATTTCATATGGCTCATATAGCCTATCAATCTCATATGTTACCTCTTACTAGGCACCATAGCATATCATTATTTTCAAAGATTATAAAGTGCTTTCAATGAATTATGGCATCATAATCTTTACCTGGCTATGCTCACTTCTTTATAAAGACATGCATGACTAACACAATTGATAACATGCACATTATATCTATATCAGCACAATACAAATTATTTCCAAGTCAAGTATAGAACACCACAGCCATGTAGCCAAGAACGACCGTGCAAGGGGGAGTCACCACAGTCGTGCTATCTTGCACGGTCGTGTTGTAGAAGATTACCACGACCGTTTAACATCACCACAACTGGTTTCTAAGGTTAGGGTTTCCTATTCAATTCAATTAGGATCATCAAACCCCTTTAGCTTACAAAGGCATAGTGCTTCTCAGTTCATAATTCAATCATAGAGTTTCATGCTTAAAAGCATAACCCAGAATTAGGGTTTACTATTCACATCATCACATTTCCCTAGATTAGGGTTTACTATTCACATTACATCACATTACCCTAGATTAGGGTTTACTATTCACATTACATCACATTACCTTAGATTAGGTTTTACTATTCACATTACATCACATTACCCTATATTAGGGTTTACTATTCACATTATAATGAATTAAGATCATACCATCATCATGTATGAGGATTACTTCCCTTAATGCCCTCAAATTAGGGTTATGATTCAAGAACCATCACAATTAGGGTTTCATGATCTCACTAACATGGTTCATACCCTAATTAGGTATTCATTTATTTTGGGAATCCATTACTTGATTAACATTCGTATAAGAAGTCTTCTCTCTCATCTTTCTATAGGTTAACGTTTGCATCACCTTAATTAGGTTAACTCAACTCAATATTGGCATCATAGGTTATGTCATTACTATTGATCATTAAGGCTTACTCATTCAAAGAGTAATAATCACTCTATTCCATCAAGGGTACCTTTGTTATAGTCACCATTGATTACATCATGTCTTAATTAACTAATTACTTGGTCCTTTAATCACATTAGGTATATATGAGGTTTAGGTTAATCAACTACTAAACCATCTTGACCACTAAGACATCAAACGATCTTGACCTTCATAGACCTCAAACTGTTTTGCACACTAAACCTTCAAACGGTCTTGGACAGACCTTGAAACTGTTTGGTGTTGATGACCATTTGGTCTTGTTGACTTCTGAAACTGTTTGGTAAAGTGCGCACTCAAGACCATTTGCCCAAGATGGTGTGAAGATCATTTGGTCATGAAGACCGTTTGGTCTTGTTTGACTTTGAAACCACATGGGCATAACCGATATTGAAACTGCATGAGACTAAACTGTTTGAGATCGTTTGGTCCCAAAAGGTCTTGAGACCATTTGGTCCCAAACGGTCTTGAGACCGTTTGGACTCAAACAGTCTTGAGACCATTTGGACCAAAACGGTGTTGAGACCATTTGGTCCAAACCACCTCAAAACCGCAAGGATCAAAAAGTGTCTCAACCACTTCAATTGAGTTAGGGTTTCCAATGTTGAACCCCTCAATCGATCATGGACTTGTTAGACACTCATCAATTGAGTCAATTAGGTCAACCCTTAACTGATTTGACACTCAATTGACCCTCAATTGATCATCTATTAGGGATTGGATCAATTGAATTAGGGCTTGGAATCGATTACGCTTTAACATGTTTCAATGTGAGTCTAATTGATTTGAAATCATTGAATCATCATTCAATTTGGTCATGATCTGACCCCAAATGGTCTTGGGATTGTTTGGATGACCTCTAAACAGTCTTGAGACCCTTTGCCTATTATTTTATCAAAAACCAAGTCATTCAATTAGAGTTTGGATCCTAGGTGTAGTCACCAAATCAACAATCAATTATTCATCAACTTGATATAATTGGACCCTCAATTGATCAAACCTACTTAACCCCACACGTCCAAACGGTCTTGGGTGATCACCAAACAGTCTTGAGACCGTTTGGGCCATTCAACCCAAACTTCAACTTAATTCAATTATTGAAATCAACAATTGACCCTATTAGGGTTTAGATGATTGATAGGCCTTCAATTGGTGATTTACTTGGAATTACTTGATGATTTTTGGTAGGTAATTAGTCTACATGATTCTCAAAAGTCCTCTTCCTAGTCAACGCATTCAAATGGTCTTGCACCATTTGCTTCTATGTGGTTTGGTTGAAACCTTTTGCATTCAAACGGTTTGAAACTGTTTCCTCCAAACAGTTTGGCAAACCGTTTAAGCAAAGTTGGGAGACTGTTTGCTAAAGTGAAACTTGGATAAACATAGAGATTAATGTCACCTTTGTCTACCTCAAGAATAGGGACTGTTCTTCACGGAATTGCTAGCAAGGACACAAGAGTAGCAAAGGAAGAGGAATAACTAACGATTTTTCATGGAGATGAAGATGCATAAACAAAGCTCAAGGTTTAGAGTTATAAAACCTGCGTTTAGGTCTGATCCAGAGCTCCTAGCTTTGTAGCTTTAATGGTGGATGAAGCTCCAGTTCTTCTCCAAGGCTCGTTCTTCATGTTTTGGATGGAGAAGATGGCTAGAAAGAAGAATCGTGTGAAGAAAACCATAAACCAAACCTTATTTTAGGGTTTCCCCCAGGAATCCGAGGTAGAAGATGACCAAGACTTACCTATAGGTTGATCGTCCTCTCTCTGCTCCACATGTCTTCCATGGTCGGCCAAAGCAAGAAGATAAGAAAAGAACTAAGGGAAACGATCTCTTACTTGGTTAAAAGGATTCCTATATATATTTATGGGATTTTTAGGAAAAAGGAAAAAGAGAAATATTTCTTTTTATCTCTCAAGAATATCCACCAAGTCCTCCTCCACTTCTTGTTTGCGTGGCCACCTTCTAAAACCTTACAATATTGTTCAATTATCCAAGGTTAAAGGAAAAGAAACCAATCATCTTAATAAGTTTTATATATTAAAGGGATTGTAATGGGAAACCCTAGCGCTGCTGGTGGCGGAAGAGGCGACGCGCATGGCGATGTTTTTTAGGATGACGATGGAAATAGAGGATAGCCGACTCGTCACCACTCAGTTACGTTGGGCAACACATGCATCAATCTGAACTATGTGAGTTACCAGAGGGACAAGGGAGAAAGCATTGGCAACCCTTCCCAGGACATGGAGGTTGACGTAGGAGAGGCCGCAACGCCGCAATTCCCTGAACTATCGAACTCTACTACGGGGTTGGGCCAGGGAACGTCCCAGCAAGCGAGACCATCATATAGAGATACTATGGGGAAGGCTACTTTAGATGATCATGGGTACATCCGTATAGATGCAGAGGATTGTGGTATTAAGCTCACACGTGCATATATCATTGTCTCGTCGGAGGGGGGCCTCCCAGCCTTCGACCTAAAGAAGGATGCGAGGGATAACTTGCTGAAGCCATGGCAATACACAATAATCGTGAAGCTTCAATCCAAGGGGATCAGTTACCTGACCTTAAGGGACAAGATCAAGCTTATGTGGTAACCAAGTGGAGGATTTAACCTGATAGATCTGGCCAATGATTTCTTTGTCGTCCAACTCAAGCGTGAGGACGACTTTATGCATGCGCTCACCGGAGGGCACTGGCCGCTGTTCGGATCCTACTTGACTGTGCAAAGATGGCAACCAGACTTCTCACTGGAGGCCTCATCAGTGCCAAAGGTGGTCGCTTGGCTGCGTATTCCTAATCTACCTTTACATATGTATAGGGAAGCACTACTTGTAGAAATAGGGAACTACATTGGGCAGACGATCAAGGTCGATCTTAATACAATAAGTCAACGACGGGGCCGTTTTTCCAGAATTGCAGTAGAACTGGACATGGCCAAACCTCTCACACCCCAGGTCATGATCGAAGGAAATTGCTACCTCATAGAATATGAGAATATCCCCTTCATATGTATGTACTACGGATGAGCAGGGCATCTAGACAAGGACTGCTCAAGACGGATCATGGAAGAGAACGAGGCATAGAAACACACTCATGTAGATGGCACAATCCCCCTACCCAAACAAAATAACGCCGAAGGATTTACAGAGCACATCTATGTGAAGCCAATTCAAAGAAATAACAAGATAGCTCAAACCAGCAATTCCAGTATTCCAACGAGACGTGCTAACAGATTCCAAACCCTAGACAATCAAGAGGAAGACGATGAGGTTAGGGAGGTCATCAACATAGATGGTGTTGCCGACAGAGTTGTGAACATAATCGGTTGAAGTCCGCAGAAAAAACCCCACAAGCAAAACAAGGAAAATCACAAGCAAACTAGTGAGGCTACCAATGCTTCCAAAGAGATGCCCCCACAAGTTCGAAACAAAGATCCTCAGGCAACTACAAAAACAACACAACATAATTCTGTCCATTCCGCAGTGAACCCTATAAGAGACTCTACAGTCCATGGAAAACATAACTCCAGTCATCCATTCATCACAACCCCCTTCATCTTTGGTGGCTCGACAAGAGCTACCAGTCCACCATCGCCCTACAGGAGTCCTGGTCAGAATTCAACAGGGATACACATACGCAACCGCAAGATCGTGAAAGAGAGGGAAGGTGCCAAATCGTCTAGCCGGAAATGTGGAAAAACCTCACAGCTCCAAGATGTGGAGAAGGAGGTGAAGGAAATGGGGATTTCCACCCTCAATGACTCATTCCAATGAAGGTAATCACCTGGAATGTTCAAGGTGTCTGTGACAAAGACACCCAAAACACTGTCAAGGATATGTCTGCAAAATATGGAGTCTCAATCTTCTGTCTAGTTGAAACAAGATGCAGCGGAGAAAGAGCCCTGGAAATTATCAAGAAGCTGGGGTATGCTCAATCCCATAGGGTTGAAGCAGTGGGATTCTCAGGTGGGATATGGATCCTCTGGAAGCGTGATATTGATCTTGAGATTATTTTGTCACATAAACAATTCATACATTACAAGATTCAGAATTCTCTCTATACATTTGTTTATGTAAGCACCACGAGGAGCGGAAGGAAAATACTATGGAATCATATCACCAACCAGGCTTGTTCCATATGTGAGCCTTGGGTCGTGATGGGAGACTTTAACATTGTTATGTATTCCTCTGAAAAGTTAGGCAGCAACACCTTTGATAGGGCTAATAGCCAGGACTTCCTTGATGTCGTTGAAGCCTGCTCACTCTACGACCTGGGAGCAAGTGGCGCTCGAACGACTTTTCACAGAGGCCTCCTTCATGAGAAGTTAGACAGGGCGTTGGGGAATCGTCAATGGATTGATCAAACAGATACCAACAAGGTACATGTCCTGGAGAAAAATCACTCGGACCATGCACCGATTATGGTGACTTCTGGGCCACCACACAAACTGAGAGGGAGGAATACCATGTGTACAACTTCTAGATGGTACTCGACGCCTGGGTACGATAGCTTCTTCTCCTCCTCTTGGCCATATGGATAAAATCTCATGGAAGCCAACTCCAAGTTCCTGAATGGGGCAACCTCTTGGGACGCTGCTCGGCAGAAAGAGGATAGAAGGACCAAGGACCAGATCACGAACAAGATCAGATGGAACCAGATGAACTTAGCCATTAGATTCAACCAGGATATGGTGAAAGAAACCAGTATTTTACAAGCGAGCCTGGACACCATTCTTAGGAAAGAGGAGGCTGAAAGTCAGCAAAAAGCTCTATGCAACTGGATAAAGCTCGGGGACAACATCACTAACTACTTCCATTCCCTCACAAAAGCTCAAAGATGGCGCAACAAAGTCTCTTGTTTGAAGGATGATGACGGAGCTTGGCATGAAGATGAGCACGAGATCCGGTCCCTTATTGTAAATTTATTTTCTAATGTTTATCAGGATTCCAATACCACCATTAGACAAGCAAGGACTGCGACCTTTGCTGGTGCATTCCAGCCTTTATCAACCGAGCAATCGGCAACGATGAAAGCAACCCCGGAACAAGACAAAATCAAACAAGCTCTCCACGCTATGTCCCCGGTGAAGGCATCGGGACCTGATGGGGTTGATGCAAGTTTCTATCAAACAAACTGGAATCACATGAAATCTCAACTCTACACTTTCATTCAGGAACTGTTCCAGGGAACCCCTTTACCTGCTTCATCGACAGACACAACTATCGTCCTCATCTCGAAGATAAATACACTGGAGAAGTGTTCTCAGTTCAGACCGATCTCTTTGAACAATGTTTTCAAAAAACTTCTCTCAAAAGTGATTGCAGCACGCATCAAACCGTTCTTGGAAGAATGGATCTCTCCTTTCCAATCCAGCTTTGTCCCGGGAAGGAGGATAGGGGACAATATCGCCCTTATACAGGAAGCCATTCATTCTATGGAATCCTATACGGGTGCAAGGAGGTACCTTACCCTCAAGCTGGATCTAGTTAAGGCGTTTGACAAACTAAGTTGGCACTTCATTCATGACACGCTGATTAGAACTTCAATCCCAAGAAATATCATTAACATCATTATGCAGATTATAAGTTCAGGCAAGTTTTCTATCCTTTGGAATGGAGAGATTGCTGGCTCTTTCAATCCTTCCTGCAAAGTAAAACAAGGAGACCCCTTATCTCCTTACATCTTTGTTCTTTGTCTAGAGAGATTTAGCCAATCCATAGCCCAAGAGGTTGTAGAAGGAAATTGGAAACCGATAATTATATCCAAAGCTAAGGTGTCGATCACACATGTGAGTTTTACGGATGACATCATTCTTTTTGGCGAGGCTTCCTTTCACTAGGCTAGGACAATAAGCAGATGCTTAAGAAGGTTTAGCGACACTACATGCCTATTCCTCTCTCACGAAAAGTCTACTGTCTTCTTCTCGAATAACACTAACAGGAGGGTTCGAAACCAGATATGTAGGAAACTGGGGATAACTGAAACCAGAAACTTGGGCTGCCACCTGGGTGTGCCTATTATTCACAAGAGGAAAAGCAAAGAACTCTTCACATCCGTTCTGGAGAAGTTTCATAAACACATCAACTCTTGGCAGAACAATCTCCTCTCTCTAGCTGGTAGGATCACCTTGGCAAGGTCAGTTCTCCAATCTCAAGCTAGCTACATTTTGCAATCAATTCAACTCCCATTAGATACTTGTGACATGATTGATCAAGTGATGAGAAATTGCATCTGGAACGGAAGTAACCCATCACTCCGACTTAACCTGGTGTCCTGGAAGCGAGTCACTTTACCTAAAAAGCCAGGGGGGCTAGGGTTGATGAAAACGAGACATTTTAATACAACTCTAATCATTAAGCTAGCTTGGGACTTCATACAAAGGCGAGAAATTCCCTGGGTGGAGTAGTGTACGGAAAATACCAATTCAGAGGACAAGTTAAAGCAACCGGTTCTCATCTATGGAGAAGTATTAGAAGTCACATACCCTTCTTGTTGCAGCAGTCCTACCGTACTGCGATCTCTGGTCAGGAGACTATGGTATCGACTGACGAGTGGATCTCTGGCATACACCGCCCCCTTCTAAAGCTGAGCCTATCTCCACCAAATGATCTGTTGGACCTAAAGGTATATAGACTTGTCAAAGAAGATGGATCCTGGGACATGGAATTCATAAACTACTGGTTCGATGTGGAGTCTGCAAATACTATCGAGGCAATGACTACACTGAGGATCAGTTATGGAGAGGATACCCGCATATGGAACATGATACTCACGGGAACTTCACCGTTCACTCAGCATATGTGATTCTTAATCAAAGCCTGTAGAACGCAAATCAATCCCTCTTCGGGACCATTTGGGCGCAGATGCTACCACACCGTATCAAAATTCATCTATGGCTGCTTGGACACGATCAACTTCTTACGAATGTGCTTAGGAAACAAAAGAAGATGACAGAGGACACCAAGTGTACCGGATGTGATGCCCTGACAAAGGATAGCATGCATGTAATGCACGACTTTTAAGAAGCGAAAATGGTATGGAACATCTTGCTTCCCCCTGAAGCCACACAATTCTATACTAGCCCAGACATACTCAGCTGAATTGTGAAAGACTAGATTTCTAGTTTAATTTCGAGGACGAAATATCTTTTAAGGTGTGTATGATGTGATGGAGTGGATTTTTGAAATCCATAAATCTCCAATAACATATTAGAATCCATATCTTGAGTTACAATGAGAGTTTCGAGTGTTTTGGTAAAGTGGATATGTTGAATGAGAATTATATAATGATTAATATCTCTCTTTATATGCCTTCTTGAGGAATTTGATTGGATGACCTAACAATTGAATTTTGGCACCAAATTTGAATAGGAGGTAGCACGAGAGGTATGGAAGCTATGGTTAATATTTGGTTGCAATTGGATGTTCCTAGAGGAAGTTATTGATGTTTTAAATTGGGTGATTAATATGTATATTTGATGAACTATAGACCTAAGTTTATGGCCTTAATAAGTGTCACGTGCCCCCTTAGTTGAGTTGGGTATGCGTGGCCCTAGATCTCAGATCTAATAGCCCCAGATCCTTGCAACAATGAACCCATGGATAGGCTGAAGTGAGGAGTAAGCTGGGCCCTTGGATGATTATCAGACGACCAAGGAGTCATCCCTAACCTTCGCTGGACGCGTGAGTCGTGGCTGCTGTGGCGAGATTCAACGTCGACCACGACCCCCCCTCTGACCAATATCACGAGAAACCATCTGAGGCACTACCTCCAACTCATCTCCACGAACACTTTGACCCCTCACACGATGCCCAACAATGCCCGGAACCACCTCCACGATCACCACCTGCAACACCCTTCTCCTGCACGCCCAGACTGGATTTGGGCATCTCGCCCTCAGTACTCTTTGTTACTAACTAAACCCCCTAATAGCTTCTACGACACCTTGTTACTCCTCCTGTGCCATAGTTTTGGTCTGAAGCAAGCGCCACCAACTCTGTCCTCAAGCTCGCCTCCTCCGATCACCTCGTCCTCAGCTTAGTGCTGCTCAGGACTCCTCCTCCTCCAGAAACTACAAACCGACCATCCCACGAGCTTTGAAGCCCTGTGAGGAACCTCACCGTCCCTTCCTCAGGCTGCAACACCACCACAGACCCTCCCCTCACTGCTTTTCCCCCTTTTTCTCCGCCACGACAGAGATGGCGACGACGCTCCCAGCTAGATGGAGAGGTGGAGAGGTAAGCATGGATAAAAGAGGCCGTGGAGTCCTACCCAAAGATGTCGAAGGAGTTGGATGCCCTAAGAGCTGACAAGGAGCAATCTGGTGCGGCGGGTTGGTCGCCGGAGGTCACCCATGCGGCGGCACTCGGGTAGAATAGAGTCCCGCTCGGGACCCAGACACGAGAGAAAGAAGAAGGGAGCTGAACCGGCCCAATCCAGGAGTCAGACCGGACCGGCCCAGCCTGAGCCAGCCTTGAACCGGGTCCAAGTGCTCCTGAACCGGCCGGATCTACCCGCAAGAAGAAGCAAGGAGCCACAATCCTAGAGGACACGTGGCGTCCTGTGATTGGCCGGATGAGGTAAATAATCAGAAAATGCTCAGTTTTTCAATAAATCGTAGAAAATAGCCGGATGCTTAGAAAAATACATATAATATACCAAAATGTTCAGAAAAATGTGTAGAATAATATGAAACCATCATATTATCCTTTTTATGCACGTATATCAGCAATATCATGTAATATGTGTAATGCTTGTTTAATGGATAATAAATACCAAATGATGAGATAAAATTATGGAAAAATATCAGTAACTCCATAATAATGTTTATAATGTACCTGTTGTCAAGGATGATCATGTTGATGTACGAAATTATATAATTTGCTTAATATGTCTAATTAGGGCTTATAACCCTAAATAAAATGTAATAAATGCACACATGCTCAATTAATGATGAAATTTACAGAATAAGTTCATATCAGTAATTGGAAGATAATATGTAGATCTGAGATCATAATGATGAACATAATCTATGTTATATGAAGATGAATCGTAATACATGGTTTTAAACCCTAATCTAGGTTAATGATGTAACCTAGGGTTAATTAATGTGTACAAAAATGTTGTGGAAGATAATGATCAGATTATGTATCTTAATCTGTAATATAAGATCAGTAACCTAATTACATGAAGATAAGACAAGAAATAATGTATGTAACATAATGAGATAAGCAAACCCTAATAGGAACACGCTTAGGGTTAAGATGAGATGCAAGATGATAAGAACCTGATGATAGTGTATGATCTTGTCTTAATCAGGTTTAATCAAGGATATAGTTGATATCAGGAATATGTTGTGAATAGGATGTCTCTTTGGAAGGTACGCCATTACCTCTTACTTGGCTTATTAAACAATATGCTTGTGTTATATGAGTAGTAAAATGCTTGGCATATGGTATTGGATGGAATGATTGTTCTTGTATGATATGTTGCCTGATTTTCCATACTTATTGCTATGAACACATGAAACATAAGATATCTGGTCCATCATATGATAGCACTAAACTCTTTGGTAGTACAGTGCATTGAAGTGATCTCAAACTCTTTGGTAGTAGATCACATGTGTTAGATCTCAAACTCTTTGGTAGTAGATCACACGTAAAATGATCTCAAACTCTTTGGTAGTAGATCATAAGGCCTGAAAAGCATCAAAGCCCTAGGGGCAGATGTACGAGATATATGATGGAAATATGATTAAAATATGTGTTCTCTTTTGTTAATGAATATCTTTGTGCAAGTACGCTTTTCTTATATGCTTCTATTACTGCCAAGTATATTAGTTTTATCGTATTGCCAAGATATGATGAGAGGTATATAAAAGACACGTAGGCGTACTCAGTACAATATTCATGAAATATTGTGCTGACGTGTACCGCATGTAATCTTTTTGTTTAGGTTGTGGTTTTGCTCTTGAAGATCCGGGATAGCTGAGAGTTGTGTAGCAAGATGATGTATAGGTGGACCTGTTGTCTTAAGATCTTTTTGTTTAGTTGTAGTGCATGTATATGTTATAGTGTGTTGTTCAATATGTAATATCAAATGTTGTAACAATTCATGTTGTAATTATATGTTGAATGGTGAACATGTGTGTATGGTTTTATTATTGTTCATGTACATGTGCTACTGATGTATGTTTCCTTTTGACTTCCTCTGATTTTCTTCTTCTTAGCCTAGTGTGGGGTGTTTAAATTGGGATTCTCACTAAGGTGAGGGTTTCAATTTGGACGTCACACATCAAATTAAGTTTTAGAAAATCTGGGGACGTCACAGGTGGTATCAGAGCATGAACAATAGTAAAGCCTGACATTTGCTCATTATGCAACTCAAAACTAAAGAACCTTGAACTTAATAATCTTTAGGGTTAGATTAGTCGTCTTTTAGAGACTAGATCTGACCTAGCCTCTAGGTTAGCACCTAGATGACTGAGAACTAGGTCTAGACTGGTGCTTGTTAAGTAGCAAGTCCTTAGATGTCGTTGTTTCCTTATAGTACAGCGGTATGGGACATTGTACTATTTGGAAATGACGTGCATCAAGGGAAGAGAAACCCTAGACATAATTGTGCACGTCGTCTAGAGTAGCTACACTAGTCTACACCATGTTCTCACCCTTTTCACTAGTTTTCATGACACTGGACTCTCTACTATGTGTGGGACACTCGTTTCTGGATTTGGTTTTTGATTCCAAACAGATCGAACCTCGATAGTTTTCTCTGACGCTTGTTTTATCAGAGAAAAACTATATAATATTTTATTATGTATATGTATTACAAAAATGTGTCCCCACACATGTACGAGTAGGAGGTGGTCATGTAACCTAAGTGAAAGTGATGACTTCAGTCTAGAAAAGAGTGTAGTTCTAGATTAGATGTCTAGAGCCTTGTTTGGGATATATGATAGATGGAATAGATGATATAAGTTCTGATGATATGATGTAAGTCTTATATAGAAGACATAAGATAGATTGTGATAATCTCTATTTGACATTGAGGACATAAGTTTAGTTTTGAGGATTCTAGATATGTTTTGATGATGTAAGTAAATAGGCTTTTATGAGATAAGATATGTTAAGTTAAGACAAGATGTGGATCAGCCTGAGCCTCAAGCTCTTTTACGAAGGAGGACCTCTAGTGTTAGGACCAGTTTCGGGGTTAACTCCAGGGAGAGTGAGACCCGTTGGGAGAAGGTTAGAGAACCTAAACTCCAAGATATGAGAATTATGAGATATGTGATATGTCCTAAACTAGACTACTCCTGAGTAATTGAGATGAGTTGCTTTATGCATGATTCCTATAGTTTTGTTGAACCCTAGATGTCTTTGATAGGACCAAACCCTAGAGACAGAGAGAGGCTGGACACATGTGCATATGTGAATATGAATATGAGTGTCTGCCATCTGGGTGAGGGGGAGAGCCCAAGATCCTGGAGGAGGTAGCTATGTTAGTTTCTATGAAGCCTCATGCTCGGGTTGGTGGTTTCCCACATAGGAATCTAGTGGTGTATATAAGAGAGTTTTGGGGTAAGCATGTCTCATGGGTAGAAGACCTGTGATGAGAACATTATGTCATGTTTTGGTTGTGCTTATGTGGCTAGAGCTTGTAAAGCTATCACTAGTGCCAGTGAGGTAATCTGAGAACCCTAGACCAAGAAGAAAGAACAAAGTATATGCATGTGAGATACTCATAGGGTTGAGTTAGCTCAGAAAGACTGAGCACGACACTACCCTTGTGGTATGGGTTAGAGGAACCTCATTTGGACTATATAAAGTTATGATATATGTTTCACGAGCCACTTACATAAGTTTGTTTAGTACAACCATGATATAATAATTGTAAGGATGCAATCTAATCTCAAGATGTGATATATAGACATGATATGATGCAAAACTAGAAATAGTTTAAAGAATATCAAAGTATAAATGGTTAACCATATGCTTTAATAATGATGATAATGTGATGGAGTTGGTTAATCTTGTGATGAAATCACTAGTAAATGTTGTAATTTAGTATGAATAATAAAATAAGATCATATAAATGAAACATGTTACACGAAGTGTTAAGCTTAGTGCTTAATAATGATGAAAAATGTAGTTTGATAGTTGGCACAACATAATGTTTATGACACCTTGATATGATCCAGATGGATAAGGTGGGCTAACTTTAGTTAAGTCCCTCCTAAAAGGCATATGCTAATGATGAACATGTTCTAACAAATTACCTCAATAAAATGTTGATGACACCTTGATGTATGGGTTAACTTGGGCTAACTCCTTGGGAATATGGTAATATGATGTTGAATAATAATGCATGGCTAAAGATAAAGATGCAACCCTAACATATGAGGTACGTCATGGTGTAACCTAAGTTTCTAAACCTTGAGTTTAACCTTGAAGGACGTGTTGTGCACCAAGATGGTTGTAGAAACCCCTAATAGTGCTTTGGATACTGAAAACTACTAGAGGGGGGTGAATAGAGTTTTATAGATAATTTAACAATTAATTACTTAAACAACCACGATGAAAGTATTGGACAAGGAGACAAGGGTTTAGAGTGGTTCCTAGCCTTAGCAAATACTAAGGTAGTCAGTCCACTACCCGGTTGCTTACCCAACCGGGATTTGAAAAGAAATTTATTTTATTACCTCTTCAAAGAATTTACATAAAATACAATCTCTTTTCCCAAACCCTTCAAGCAGCCTTCACCTAGAAGTAATCGCCAATCCTTGAAGCAGCCTTCCCTTGAAGTAGGTGCACCAACTCCCGTTGCACCAGCCTTCTGAAGTAGCTTCCCTCTTGCGATAGCCTTCTTGAAGTAGCTTGAAGTCCCCTTCTCCACCTGAGAAGTCAATCCTCTCCAATCCGCAGCCTCCAACCCTAGGAGTAGCAAGGAGAGTACAAAAGATAAATAGGAACAAGAAAGAAGCAGGAAATTACAACTTATCCTTTAAGCCCAAGGCTTGATATGCCTAGATCAAGCGTAAGATCTCCTAGCCAAGTCTGTGAACTTGTGATTGCTGTGGGTAGGAGAATCTAGCCTATAGGACACGAGATTGAGCTAAAGAGAATGTAGACGAATGATCACAGGGCTCAAATTGCTTGCAATAGATTGCTCAAGTATGCTCAAGTGTATTCTCAAGTGTAACAAGTGAATTCTAGTGTCCTATGGCTTGTCCTATTTATAGGAATGGTCAAAGGAAGCTTAAGGACGTTCTAGACAACTTCTAGGGGGTTCTAAGTGCTTAACTAGCCATTAAGGATAAACTAGTTGCTTTTGCAACGGCTAGTTACTTTTTCTGCAAAGTCTATCAGAGATCGTCTCGGTCGAGGAATGATCGACCGAGACACCTCTCGGTCGAAGGCTTGTCGACCGACAGGTTCTCTGATTTGCAACTTCTTTATAACTACTTGTCAATTGTTTAACGGCTAATTCCAGAGATCGTCTCGGTCGAATAGAGGTCGACCGAGACACCTCTCGGTCGAGGGTTTGTCGACCGACAGGCTTCTCTTGGACTAAGTAGTTTGCAGATGTGTCTAACGGCTACTTATGGATCTTTCTCGGTCGAGAGTGTGGTCGACCGAGAGTGTCTCGGTCGAGGAGTTGGTCGACCGAGATAGATCCTGTTTTAAGGTTTCAAGTTAGGCATTAATTATATGTGTGAGTGTGTAAAAGTGATCCTAATTGAATGGGATGACATGTCTAACTTTGGTGCTTGGCTAGGGAAAATCTAACACTTGATTTACATGCACTTCTAAGTACTTGTACATTATATTTTTGTACAAGTTTTACAACATTGATTACATTGCATGGAAATAAATAAATAAGCTCTTGGATTTTCCCTGTTACTTTGTCATCCTGCACACTCAAGTAGCTCGTTAGATTAATAAGAATGAAATGTTTGTCATAATCAAAACAAAGGGATTTTATAGATGTCTATTTAGCCAACAATCTCCCCCTTTTTGAAGATGACAAACATTTCCAAAATATAAATAAGGAAATATAAAAACATGTGAATTTCATACCTGAGAATTACCTTTTGTAGCCATTCTTGTTTTACAAGTGAGTGCTGGCCATCAAGATGAAACTCATTTATATTTTTGATTTTATATTCTTTCTCCCCCTTTGTCATTTCAAAAAGATATCCAACTTTTAATTTCTTCTCCCCCTTAATTTTATATTAAGCTCCCCCTTAATTAGATATCCTATTAGAAACAGGGATTTTTGTCGAATTTATCCACAATTTGTTTCTCAATCATTTGCAAAGGATGTTAAGCCTTGAAATGATATGAGATTTCCTTAAGCTTATGATAAGTGTTTTATTTCTCATCTATCAAGGGATGTTAAGCCCTAAATTAAATGAGAGTTCCTTTAAGATCATTCATAAATTGCTTTAGTAAAAATACTAAGGTCGTATCAAGCTTCAAACAATCTTTTATGAGCTCCCCCTTAGATAAATAGTCCAAAAAGTTGAAAAGCAATGTAATATGTTTGGAAATTTTGTTTCAGGAATGATCTTCAACATTTATTCTTGGTTTAGTGATTTGGTAAACAATTCCAGCAGAATTAATGCAGACTTGACAACAAAAACCTGCTCGGTCGACCATTTCTCGACCGACAGTGTTCTCGGTCGACTAGTTTCTCGACCGAGAATGTTTCTGGAGAACTGTTTGTTATTGTCAATTTAGCCCCAATTGTAAAGGTTGCATGTTTTATTTATTACTCCCCTTATTTGGTATGCTCTACAATGATGATCTTATAATCCATGTCTCATATGCTTTTAAAAAAAATATCCATTTGAATCAAGTGAAGATGACAAATTTCATTCAAATTCATGGAATGTGTTACAAACATAGACAAAAACATATAGAAATGACTAATTTATTACAATCATTGTCATTACAACTAATATAACTCCAACACTCACTGGAAAGACTTAAGAATTACATCAATGTCCGGGTCTTTCCCAAGAAATGGCTCGGCTCCATAATATTTGACCAGAGTTTGCCAGTCCAAGGCACTTGTCGCAGTTAAAGCATATGCTTCCAGAAATGTAGGAACTCGGTCAAATCGGAAATGAGTGGCAATGTCTTGTAATTGCATGGATGAAAATTGAGTATGTGTAAGATCCATTGATGGTGGAGGTGGAGTTTGATAGTAGTTGTATGAAGGGTTAAACGGATTGAGCATGCCAGGATTTAAGGAATGTGGATATTCATCAGGTTGGTTTGGAAGAAGGTTTTGCATTCGTTGGTTTGAATATGTCATGGCATGATGATTGTAGTCTAATTGTCTACTAAGGTGATATTGGGAGCCAGCAATATAAGTAAGGGTATTTTGAATGGGATCATGTGGTAGGGTAGTAGGAGGAGGTGGTGGTATGTCCTGATGAGATGTTTCTCCTTCCACTCTAGCCCTTTTGTGACCAAAATCTATTCCCATTTTCTCTACGGTATTCTTACTTATCTTTTGAGGTCTACGCTCCCATGAGTATCCCATATCTTCAATGTTTATTTTAAAAAAATGTTGAGTAATTTGGCATACGAAATCCGCATATGGTGGGTTGCCAGAAAACTCAAGCATGTTTTTAAGAATTATACGAATGAAGTTTGTGGGAATGCGGCTTATGATGGCATAAATGAGGCACATACGAAATATTGGAACTTCAGATTTGTTGTCTCTAGGGTGAATATTTGTAGAAACAATGAGATTTACAATCCTACAGGCTGGTTTGAGATTTATAGCATAGTAGGTTCCCCTATCCTCATGACAAGTAGTGTTGGATTGAAAGATAGCTCTTTTTATGTCACTAAGGCTAATGGTATGATCATCTTGGGAAAGTTGATTTAGTGGATTTCCGGTGGTGAGGTCAAGGGAATTTTGATATTCATCTATGTCAATTTCTAGCATGTCAAGAATATCCCCTTCGGTAAATCTAAGGCTATGCCCATTGACCATGGTGTAGAAAAATGTGGTTTCATTTTCAGTATGGGATAAGAGATTGGCATAAAATTCGTTGACTACCTTAGTAGAATAGGAAGGGAAAGAGGGATTGATGAAGTCCTTCAGCTTTTGTACTTCAAAAAGATCCTCCAGATCGACAATGTTGATGAAGTCCATTACTTCGACTGGGCGGCGTGGAAGAGGGGCTTTGGAGGAAAGCTGTAGATATCGATCACCAGCATCTCCATCAATGAAGGCGATGTCGTTGATGATCGTCAGTGGCGGAGTGGCTTCCCGAGCTTCCCGTCCTTTCCTGCCGGCGACCTTCTTCTTCCCACGGGCAGCTGATGATGAAGCCATTTGTGTTACTTGAGTGTGGAGAAGAAGCAAGGAGGGTTGGAGGATGAGGATGCTGAGGAGTAGCACGAAAATGCACTAGAGAGGGACTATGGAAGCAAGAGTATGCAAGTGTGAGTAAGTGACCCGTTTTTGCCCCCTTTTATAGCAATCCAGCGACCGGGTCGGTCGACGATTCGTCGACCGAGCGTCCGCAACGGTCGAGTTGCAGACGCACCACTTGGTTCCCCAACGGTCAAATAACGGTCGGTTTACAACGGTCGTATCCAACGGCTATTTCTCGGTCGAGCACTTGTTGACCGACGTGTCTCGGTCGAGCATTTGTCGACCGACAGTTCGTCCGATATTGAGTCTGTTTAGAATTTGTCGGTCGAGAGAGATGGGCTGACCGAGAGGTTCTCGGTCGAAAAATTCGTCGACCGACAGACTTACTGAGTACAACTTTTAAAGCTGATTTTTAAATGCAAATGGTAGATCATTTTTGTAGAGCATATATATATGGATATACTAAGGGAGTAATATTGTTTTCTTATTTTTGAAATAATTTAAGGCTTCTAAGATTAATTACAATAAAATGATATCCAAATAAGCATTTTGTCAAAGCTTATTTTAGGTCGCCCTTGACTACGACCGTAGCGCCCCTTGGCTAAATTTTGTTTTAACCAAGAGGCTGAAATTGCAGATTTCCAATTAAGCATTTAAATCAATTTTGATGCGTATTTAAATGAAACTAATCATGAAAGCACAATATTTCAAATATATCAAATTAAAACATTATATTCTTTGCAAGCATTTCTAATAGATTCTTTTGCTTGCCTATGTAATGATAGAACAATAAAGGCATGTTATGATAAAACAGAAATTTTCTTTAAGCTAAGCATAATTTTTGTTTTTGACCAAATTAATTTCTCATAATCTTTCAAGGATGATTTCCATAATTTATACTTTATTGTACAGTCACTAACCACAAATAGACAACAATTTTGATCAATTTCAAAAGAATTCAGCAATTTTACAGTATTCTGAAGAACAGTGATATGCTCGGTTGACAATTTCTCGACCGAGAATCACTCGGTCGACAAATTCTCGACCGACCGAATTTCTGGAAAGTGTTCAGAATTCTATTTCAAGTACAATATAGACTGTATCTAATTCAATTATTTCAAAGATCAGTTTGAGATAAACATATGAGTATCAAAGTAACATTTAGATTATATCTCAACTAATCATATGCAAATCTTTTAAGTTTTGATTAACCTTAATTGATATAAATTTGTCATCCCTATATGTTAAGTTGAGATAGACATAAAGATATGCAAATTAAAGTCTTGGTCATATCTCAACTTAATCTTATTTGTTTAGTTTGAAGGTTTAGGAACCCAAACTAACTCGATGTCTTTTCTTTTGTAAGGACATGAAAAAGAATAGTGACCAAGGCGCAAACAGTAATGACAACATATTGAGTCGACTTCATATCTTTTTCTATGATTGTGCCCTATGTTGTCATTGGGTGAGGATGTCCTTTTAGGTACATATATGGATTGATAGGTTTGTGGCTTACTCCGACTAGGTTGTTGATGTGATTTTTCTTTAGGTTTGTAACCTAGTTCTCTTCTTCCAATTTGTTGATAGGGATTGTCTAGAATTTTATCTAGAATGCCATTGTTACTTAAACTACGAACTTGTTGTTGTAACTTGGCAATCTCATCCATTCTCTTCTTGATGTCTAGTTTTGCTTGATCTAGATTTGATGATAAAGAATTCCTTTCTTTTACTATATTGTCATAATCTACATGGGTGCACAATATAGGTTGTTTTTGAAGATCATTTACTTGAGTCTGCAAATTAGTCTTTTCAAAGGAAAGAAGACTGCAGTTAGCTTCTACTGATTTCAATTTAAGATCACAGTCTTCAATTGCCCTTTTTAGATCTTCATTTTCAGATTCAAGAGCAAGAAGTTTAGTATTTAAATCATCATTTACTTTATTTGATTTCTTCAATTTCTTCTTGCACTCAATGTATTTTTCATGCATTTCTTCTAGACTAGCAATTAGATCTTCTTTTGATAAATCATAAAGGCTTACCTCCTCTTCTTCTTCAATAGTTGTAGCAATAAAACATTCTTTGTGTTTATCCTCTTCCTTTGATCTCCATGGACACTTGGTTGTTTTGTGGCTTGTTCCTAAGCACCAGTTGCAGCAAGTTGTGGTTTTGTCCAAGCAGCACCTTTCACCTTTTCCCTCCATTCTTCAAGACCTGGTTAGGGTTCCTTGAAGCCTGCTCTGATACCAATTGAAAACTACTAGAGGGGGGTGAATAGAGTTTTATAGATAATTTAACAATTAATTACTTAAACAACCATAATGAAAGTATTGGACAAGGAGACAAGGGTTTAGAGTGGTTCCTAGCCTTAGCAAATACTAAGGTAGTCAGTCCACTACCCGGTTGCTTACCCAACCGGGATTTGAAAAGAAATTTATTTTATTACCTCTTCAAGGAATTTACATAAAATACAATCTCTTTTCCCAAACCCTTCAAGCAGCCTTCACCTAGAAGTAATCGCCAATCCTTGAAGCAGCCTTCCCTTGAAGTAGGTGCACCAACTCCCGTTGCACCAGCCTTCTGAAGTAGCTTCCCTCTTGCGATAGCCTTCTTGAAGTAGCTTGAAGTCCCCTTCTCCACCTGAGAAGTCAATCCTCTCCAATCCGCAGCCTCCAACCCTAGGAGTAGCAAGGAGAGTACAAAAGATAAATAGGAACAAGAAAGAAACAGGAAATTACAACTTATCCTTTAAGCCCAAGGCTTGATATGCCTAGATCAAGTGTAAGATCTCCTAGCCAAGTGTGTGAACTTGTGATTGCTGTGGGTAGGATAATCTAGCCTATAGGACACGAGATTGAGCTAAAGAGAATGTAGACCAATGATCACAGGGCTCAAATTGCTTGCAATAGATTGCTCAAGTATGCTCAAGTGTATTCTCAAGTGTAACAAGTGAATTCTAGTGTCCTATGGCTTGTCCTATTTATAGGAATGGTCAAAGGAAGCTTAAGGACGTTCTAGACAACTTCTAGGGGGTTCTCAGTGCTTAACTAGCCGTTAAGGATAAACTAGTTGCTTTTGCAACGACTAGTTACTTTTTCTGCAAAGTATGTCAGAGATCATCTCAGTCGAGGAATGATCGACCGAGACACCTCTCGGTCGAAGGCTTGTCGACCGACAGGTTCTCTGATTTGCAACTTCTTTATAACTACTTGTCAATTGTTTAACGACTAATTCCAGAGATCATCTCGGTCGAATAGAGGTCGACCGAGACACCTCTCGGTCGAGGGTTTGTCGACCGACAGGCTTCTCTTGGACTAAGTAGTTTGCAGATGTGTCTAACGGCTACTTATGGATCTTTCTCGGTCGAGAGTGTGGTCGACCGAGAGTGTCTCGGTCGAGGAGTTGGTCGACCGAGATAGATCCTATTTTAAGGTTTCAAGTTAGGCATTAATTATATGTGTGAGTGTGTAAAAGTGATCCTAATTGAATGGGATGACATGTCTAACTTTGGTGCTTGGCTAGGGAAAATCTAACGCTTGATTTACATGCACTTCTAAGTACTTGTACATTATATTTTTGTACAAGTTTTACAACATTGATTACATTGCATGGAAATAAATAAATAAGCTCTTGGATTTTCCCTGTTACTTTGTCATCCTGCACACTCAAGTAGCTCGTTAGATTAATAAGAATGAAATGTTTGTCATAATCAAAACAAAGGGATTTTATAGATGTCTATTTAGCCAACAGATACATGGTTCTAGGTAACTTTTGGTGGATATGTTACACATAGAATAGTGCCTACACGTGGATGAAGGAAATATAAGGCTTTTCCTGGAAGTATGAGTATGGTGTACTTTCGAGGACGAAAGTTCTTTTAAGATGTATATGATGTGAAAGACTGGATTTCTAGTTTAATTTCGAGGATGAAATATCTTTTAAGGTGTGTAGGATGTGATGGAGCGGATTTTTGAAATCCATAAATCTCCAATAACATATTAGAATCCATATCTTGAGTTACAATGAGGGTTCCAAGTGTTTTGGTAAAGTGGGGATGTTGAATGAGAATTATATAATGATTAATATCTCTCTTTATATGCCTTCTTGAGGAATTTGATTGGATGACCTAACAATTGATTTTTGGCACCAAATTTGAATAGGAGGTAGCTCTAGAGGTATGGAAGCTATGGTTAAAATTTGGTTGCAATTGGATGTTCCTAGAGGAAGTTATTGAGGATTGAAATTGGGTGATTAATATGTATATTTGATGAACTATAGACCTAAGTTTATGGCCTTAATAAGTGTCATGTTCCCCCTTAGTTGAGTTGGGTATGCGTGGCCCTTTTCCTGGCCCTAGATCTCAGATCTAATAGCCCCAGATCCTTGCAACAATGAACCCACGGATAGGCTGAAGTGAGGAGTAAGATGGGCCCTTGGATGATTATCAGACGACCAAGGAGTCATCCCTAACCTTCGCTGGACGCGTGAGTCGTGGCTGCTGTGGCGAGATTCAACGTCGACCACGACCCCCCCTCTCTGACCAATATCATGAGAAACCATCTGAGGCACTACCTCCAACTCATCTCCACGAACACTTTGACCCCTGACACGATGCCCAACAGTGCCCGGAACCACCTCCACGATCACCACCTGCAACACCCTTCTCCTGCACGCCCAGACTGGATTTGGGCATCTCGCCCTCAGTACTCCTTGTTACTAACTAAACCCCCTAATAGCTTCTACGACACCTCGTTACTCCTCCTGTGCCATAGTTTTGGTCTGAAGCAAGCGCCACCAACTCTGTCCTCAAGCTCGCCTCCTCCGATCACCTCGTCCTCAGCTTAGTGCTGCTCAGGACTCCTCCTCCTCCAGAAACTACAAACATATCATCCCACGAGCTTTGAAGCACTGCGAGGAACCTCACCGTCCCTTCCTCAGGCTGCAACACCACCACAGACCCTCCCCTCACTGCTTTTCCCCCTTTTTCTCCGCCACGACAGAGATGGCGACGGCACTCCCAGCTAGATGGAGAGGTGGAGCGGTAAGCATGGATAAAAGAGGCCGTGGAGTCCTACCCAAAGATGTCGAAGGCATTGGATGCCCTAAGAGCTGATAAGGAGCAATCTGGTGTGGCGGGTTGCTCGCCCGAGGTCACCGTGCGGCGGCACTCGGGTAGAACAAAGTCCCGCTCGGGACCCAGACACGAGAGAAAGAAGAAGGGAGCTGAACCGGCCCAATCCAGGAGTCAGACCGGACCGGCCCAGCCTGAGCCAGCCTTGAACCGGGTCCAAGTGCTCCTGAACCGGCTAGATCTACCCGCAAGCAGAAGCAAGGAGCTGCAATCCTAGAGGACACGTGGCGTCCTGTGATTGGCCGGATGAGGTAAATAATCAGAAAATGCTCAGTTTTTCAATAAATCGTAGAAAATAGCCCGATGCTCAGAAAAATACATATAATATACCAAAATGTTCATAAAAATGTGTAGAATCATATGAAACCATCATATTAGACTTTTTATGCACGTATATCAGCAATATCATGTAATATGTGTAATGCTTGTTTAATGGATAATAAATACCAAATGATGAGATAAAATTATGGAAAAATATCAGTAACTCCATAATGATGTTTATAATGTACCTATTGTCAAGGATGATCATGTTGATGTACGAAATTATATAATTTGCTTAATATGTCTAATTAGGGCTTATAACCCTAAATAAAATGTAATAAATGCACACATGTTCAATTAATGATGAAATTTACAGAATAAGTTCATATCAGTAATTGGAAGATAATATGTAGATCTGAGATCATAATGATGAACATAATCTATGTTATATGAAGATGAATCGTAATACATGGTTTTAAACCCTAATCTAGGTTAATGATGTAACCTAGGGTTAATTAATGTGTACAAAAATGTTGTGGAAGATAATGATCAGATTATGTATCTTAATCTGTAATATAAGATCAGTAACCTAATTAAATGAAGATAAGACAAGAAATAATGTATGTAACATAATGAGATAAGCAAACCCTAATAGGAACACTCTTAGGGTTAAGATGAGATGCAAGATGATAAGAACGTGATGATAGTGTATGATCTTGTCTTAATCAGGTTTAATCAAGGATATAGTTGATATCAGGAATATGTTGTGAATAGGATGTCTCTTTGGAAGGTACGCCATTACCTCTTACTTGGCTTATTATACAATATGGTTGTGTTATATGAGTAGTAAAATGCTTGGCATATGGTATTGGATGAAATGATTGTTCTTGTATGATATGTTGCCTGATTTTCCATACTTATTGCTATGAACACATGAAACATAAGATATTTGGTCCATCATATGATAGCACTAAACTCTTTGGTAGTACAGTGCATTGAAGTGATCTCAAACTCTTTGGTAGTAGATCACATGTGTTAGATCTCAAACTCTTTGGTAGTAGATCACACGTAAAATGATCTCAAACTCTTTGGTAGTAGATCATAAGGCCTGAAAAGCATCAAAGCCCTAGGGGCAGATGTACGAGATATATGATGGAAATATGATTAAAATATGTGTTCTCTTTTGTTAATGAATATCTTTGTGCAAGTACGCTTTTCTTATATCCTTCAGTTACTGCCAAGTATATTAGTTTTATCGTATTGCCAAGATATGATGAGAGGTATATAAAAGACACGTTGGCGTACTCAGTACAATATTCATGAAATATTGTGCTGACGTGTACCGCATGTAATCTTTTTGTTTAGGTTGTGGTTTTGCTCTTGAAGATCCGGGATAGCTGAGAGTTGTGTAGCGAGCTGATGTACAGGTGGACCTGTTGTCTTAAGATCCTGTTGTTTAGTTGTAGTGCCTGTATATGTTATAATGTGTTGTTCAATATGTAATATCAAATGTTGTAACAATTCATGTTGTAATTATATGTTGAATGGTGAACATGTGTGTATGGTTTTATTATTGTTCATGTACATGTGCTACTGATGTATGTTTTCTTTTGACTTCCTCTGATTTTCTTCTTCTTAGCCTAGTGTGGGGTGTTTAAATCGGGATTCTCACTGAGGTGAGGGTTTCAATTTGGACGTCACACATCAGATTAAGTTTTAGAAAATCTGGGGACGTCACATGAATGGTCTATAACCTCTCAAACCTAGGGGCGGAGAGCTGGAAGACGACCTTTGCTGTCACATGCTGGAGTTTGTGGAAGAATCAGAATGTGGCCATCTTTTAGCACAAAGAAATCCCACACCAGGTTATAGTGATTATTTGCAGAGCTGAAGCGGACAATATTCAACAAGTGTTAAATCCACACACTTCTTCCTTAGTGGACGCGAGAGGAAATAGAATGCCACTTATGCTCCATAAGGAATCCATCATCATCCATGTTGATGTGGCCATATCGTCAACCAGAAACCAGTCGTGCACTTGTGAGATTGCAAGGAACGATGAAGGGGACTGGATCAAAGGAGAAGCCGAGAAGTACCCAGGCACTGATGCGATGGAAGGAGAACTAAAAACTGTATTCCAAGGAGCATATCTGGCTATACAAAATCCTCTGCAAATGACTAGCATCACTACGGACTCACGGAACGTTGTTCTGTGGGTAAAAGACACAGTCAAGCCACCATAGAAGTATCTCCTTCTAGTAAGGAAGATACGGGAGCTTCTCCAGCAACCGATGATGCAAGGTCTAGTGCACCAGAAGAGAGACCAGAATAAGCTTACTGACATGCTTGCGAAGCATTGTCTTAAACAACCATCCATGTCAACTAAATGGACCTCGTGCCCTGATCAAGCCGCTATAACCCTTTTCAAGGACAAGGAACAATTTTCAATGTCTTTTGATTTCACTTAGTCTTTCTATGTAACCGGTATTCCGGTAGGTAACAAAAAAGGGTCATTTGCTTAAATCTTGATTATTTTAATATCAAGATTATCTTTCCTACTTGATTATTCAAATGAGGCACCCCTCTCATTTTCTTTGCTCAACTTTATGCCAAGAAACATGAGAGATCCTCTAGAGGGTATGTTTACATATTGGACCCTAGGTTTTGGGTAAATTGCACTTTACAACAAAACTAGGTTTCAAAGCACAAGGATTGCTCTACAAGCTATATCTTGGTGCTCAAGCTTGTGGAATCCATACCACCACATCATATACATTCTTATGATGTCTCAACATCAGAGGAACATCTTATCATGTGTAGTTTGCAAGTTAACCCCTCTACATAGGCAATTTGCACTTTAGTCCATTATTAACTAAATAATGTTGCAATATGATTCAAAAAGGACTTAAATTGAAATATAAGTTCCTCAAAAGCCGTAATTACATTTCAAAGGATAAACACAAGCATCTAATCACTTAATTAAGCAAAACACATAGGGTTAGTACATAAACCAGGTCAGGGATGTTACACCTAAGTTGATGCTCTCATCAAGTGGATGAATCAATGGTTTTGTTCATCTTAACGAACTATGATTTTAGTACCTTAACAAACAATGGTTTTACTATCTCAACGAACGATCATGTCACCTTGTCTTGAAAAATGGTGGTCTACCTAGTAAGTCAAATGATGGTCCTTATATCACTTCAAACAATGGGTTTTCTTAGTGTAGAAGAATTGATATCACCTAGTTCTCACAATAAATGGTTTACCTGATGCTCATAATCGATGGATCTACTAGTCCATGAAATGACTAACCAATTAAGTTCAAGAAATGATGGCTTCACTAGGTACAACAATTGATGGTTTTTCGTAGTTTTCCTATTGAGATCAATTGTTTTTATTTGAGACAAAAATTGATGGTTTTCCTTAACATGGGAACCAATCGCTTTATTTAAAACCCAAGTTCTAATGGTTATGTATTGTCTAAGTGCATCTATGATTCTAGGGGGATTCTAGGTATAAAACTTTATGTTTTTTTGACTAAGTGTGTGTATGAATTGATGGATTACTTATGTGTGTTGAATTGTGACATCAATCTGATCCACCTTGCTGAAATGTAGTTAATATAATTAGGTCATGATGTTTAATATATATACCTTCCTCTAATATTGTAATTATGAAGGGATATTCTCACAATTCTAAAGGTAACCCTACTATGTTACTCAAAATGTCATAGCTATTATGTTTGATGAAATCTTATAGTAAATCTATATACAAAAAGGTGTGATGATGATATGTTGAATCCTCTACAAAGTATTTGAAAGATAATGATGCTCTTGAAGGAAGTATTATGAATGGTCTAAGTGGACTTTGGGAATGACTTGAGCCCTAGTGTAGGTGTAACCCTCTTAATTATAGACAAAGTATTTACTCCTTTGATGATGTGATAAGGAATATATATCATACATTTTTATATCTTCTATAGTTGTTATATACCAATGTTTGTTGTAGAACATGCTAGAGTTTGTATAACTTGATTGATCAGTCTAAAATCACCCAATTGGCTTAACTAATCAAGTAAAACCATAATCATACAATGTACTGTGTTGTATAACTATTCCAGTGTCAGGACTTACTACATAGTAAAATGATTATCTCAAAAGGGAAACTCAGAGTCATATAATGTTGAGTATATCTGGGTGTAGGGAGGATATATACTTGTCATCATTATCCCAATGTTTTGAGATTGGTTTAGGTTCTATCTTTGATGAATGTATATGTATTATGTGATATGACTGAGGACATATGTGGTTGTACCTTGGATGAAGGGTTGAATACCCTAGTTTCTAGTGATGCAACATGTGTCCCAAAGGACAAACTATGGTGTTTTCAACTTGAATGACATGTTGCTACAATAGATTTATACTGACTAAGGAGAAGAGATCTTAGGATTATGATCTCCTAGATCTTGTATGGAATTCATTGAAACTTTGTAGTGGTTATTTGGAAGTTTGAGTAGTATGCCTCAAACTCCCCATGGCATAATAAAAGATATAATCCAACTGAGTAGCATATCAGTTAGGGTTAATCAGCGACTCACATTGAAAGATAACTATTGTTTTGTTTCTTTTGATATTAAGTTGATGTATAATGTGGTAAGAGAAATTAATTGTTCATGTGGTGTTATATTTGTATGTTTCTTTGAAATACTATGATGATCCCTCAATTATTTAATACTATCTACTTTGTTTGTTTAATCATGTAATCTGCTATAATCAATAAACATTATTGAAAGTTATATCTCTCTTTGGGACATGGGTCTCACCTTGTGGGTCAACACATCTTTTTAAGCGATTGTTTGTTGTGTCTTCAGACTCATGGTAGTGAGGAGTAGCATCTTGGAGATCAGTAGGAGAAGAAGGTTGGTTAGTTGTTAATGTGTCCTAGAGTCGTCCATGTACTCTCTGGTCCGAGTGAGGACGTTTTTTAGACTATGTATATCGACTTGAGTTTTTGGAAATATGCTGATGTTTATATATGATGCACATATGTGGAACAATACCTTTTGTATATAGGTTGTGTTTGAGGCCACTCAATAGTAATATAGATGCATGGTATGGTATGTTCTTTTATGTAGTATGTTTGACCTATATGTAAATATTCATGGACATGTTTTATAAGTTCTATTTTATTTTAATTATGCACCTTTGAGATATGTGATTAGTTAATGACTGATCGAGTTTTGGCTTTGAGTAATCTCATTTAGCATTGCGGTTTGTCCACAATTTGGTTGGTATCAGAGCTTAGGGTTAGCTAAATCATCAGGGACATAGGACATAGGTTTTTTTGTCTTTTCTTGTGTAATCTAATATATATGATCAAAACATATGGTTGTGCAAACATGTGTGGAGAATGTAAAGAGCATGCTGAAAAAAGCTACATAGCTCTAGTAGGTAGCTCTAGTACGTGGAGGTAGGAGGCCACTACATGAAGGAAGAGTACTTGAGATGGGGCCTGAATAACCTACACCGACTCTGTTTGACCCTTTAGTCATGGCTAAACTAGTGTTCTAGTCCATGTTTGTACAACTCATGTCAACAGTTACGCACTTAGTGGATAGGGTGCCTGCACATCAAACTAGGGAGACCATCCCCAAAACAGAATGTTAGTGTCCATGGAAGACCTTTGAGAGGCTGAAGCACGTCGGATCCACCAAGTATATCAGTACAAAGGACCTGACAGACTCCAAGATGTGGTTGATAGAGTTAGAGAAGGTGTTTACGATCCTAAACATCCTAGATGAGGACAAGGTGAAGAAGCATGGTTTTACCTTTTGAAGGGTAGTGCTAGCCCTTGGTATGCCATAAAGGAAGTGAAAATACTAGGACTTGTAGTGACTTGGGAAGTGTTTTGGCATGATTTTGTGAGATGCTAACTTCCCTAAGATGTACCTGGATGAGAAGAACATCCACTTTTAATTGTTGCACCAAGGGTTGTTGTCTATCAACAACTATTAGGCAAGTTTTATGGAACTGTTGAGGTTTTTTCCTCACATGGCAACTAAGGAGAAGAAGAGAATCTGGAGGAAGGGTCTAAAGACTGAGTTGTCTACAACACCATTGACTTTGGAGAATAGGGATAAGGTGTCTACCTTTGTGGAGTTTTTGTGGATTTGAGAGGTCTGTTGTGGAGAAGTGAGAAACCAACACAAGGAAGAGATCAACCCAGTCCAAGGACAATACTGTTGTAGATTCAACAATTCGAGGTTCTCTTCATGGTAGTACCAGCAGTCACAGTAGAGATCAACGTTTTCTAAGCCAAGATAATGAGTACAATAATAGTGGTCCCCTAATAAAGGGAGAGATCACAAATTTCCACCAGTAGGGGTGAGTAGTGTAGCTTCAATGTAAATGCCATCACCATCTAGGCCACAATATGATTCAAGAACATGTTTTGGTTGTTAACAAGTCAGGCATGTCATATGGTCTTACCCCATGAAGGAAAAGGAGGTGACAAGGTAGTCAAGGCAGAGTCAGTGGGGCTCGCAGATGTTGTAGTTGTACAGAAGAGGTAGTGGTAGAGGATGTGGCTAGACATCACATGCAAGGTCATTAGGACCAGTTAGCAGGGGTCGAGGATGATCAAAGGTGATGGTTATATTCTACACTATGAGTCATATAGAAGGAGTGTTCAATCAACTAATCATGACATGCTAGATGTAGATTTTTCATTATAACGTTATTGCTTTGTCTTTTGTATCTGTTTTGGTTGACCCTTGTGTGACACACTCATTTATCACCAGAAAGGTAATAAATAGTTGTAATATGCCTATTTGTAGTAGATATGATAGCCTCTTATTAGAAACCTTGTGGGTTGGTTCTAATGTATTGTAAGAAGTATGTCTGCCTTGCATTATTTATTTCTCAAGACACAACATTCAACTCGATCTCATGCCACTTCACATCCATGGATTTGACATAAGCATAGGGATGGATACACTAAGAAAGTACAAGGACGTTGTTTTAGACTGTAGTTCCAAGGTTGCAATGTTCTGTAATGGGGATCTCTCATGCACTTTACAAGGTTATAGGAAGATTATTACTATATGTTTGGTGTCGGTTGTGATAGTAGAGAAGTTGTTGAGATAGGGATTTGAGGCTTTATTAGCACATGTTATGCATACTAGTGTGAGGAGTCCTAGTATCTAAGATGTACCTATAGTGTGAGAGTTTGAGGACGTCTTCCCAGATGTGTTTCCTTGTGCTACACCTACTGAAGAGATTGATTTTGAGATTAATTGAGTATTTGGAACACAACCCATAGCTAAAGCACCTTATATGATGGAACCAACAGAGATGAAAGAGTTGAAGAGAGAGTTGATGGAACTATTTGAGAAGGGTTTCATATGACTGACAACTTCCCCTTGTGGTTCTCTAGTGTTGTTTATGAAGAAGAAGGATGGTTCTATGAGGCTTTACATAGATTACCAGAAGTTAAATAAATTCATAGTGAACAACAAGTACTTGTTGTCAAGAATTGATGATTTGTTTGATCATTTAAGAGATTCTACATTGTTCACCAAGATAGACTTCAAGTCAGGATATCACCAATTGAGGATAAATGTGAATGATATACCTAAGACTACTTTTAGGACTAGTTATGATCATTATGAGTTTGTGGTTATGCCATTTTGGCTAACCAATGCACCGACAACATTATGGACTTGATGAACAAAGTGTTCACACTGTATCTTAGTCAATTTGTAGTTGTGTTTATAGATTATATCTCGATATACTCCAAAGATAATCACCATCATGAGCAACATATTTTCCAACCATTAGAGTTGTTGAGGGAGCACCATCTGTTTGCCATATTCAACAAGTGTGATTTCTAGTTGACTAAGGTATCTTTTTTGAGTCATGTTATATCTTCTAAGGGTGTTTGTGTGGATCCTAAGAAGGTGGAGTCAATATTGGAGTGGGAGATGCTCAAGACATTAATTAAGATTTGATACTTCATATGTCTAGCTGGTACTATAGGAGATTCATAAAGAACATCAGTGTTGTAGTGTTACCTTTGACCAAGTTGACAAGGAAGGGTGTTCCTTTTGTTTGGGATGACAAATGCCATCATTATTTTAAGTTATTGAAGGAGTTGACAAGTGCTCTATTGTTAGTGCCGCCAGATTAAGGAAAGAGCTACATTGTTTTCTCTGATGCTCCAAAGAATGGCTTGGGATGTGTGTTGATGCATCATAATAATGTTATTTGTTTTTCTTAGTGAGTGTTTAAGAAATACAAGGAGAATATATCCAACTCATGACCTGGTGTTATATACTATAGTTCTTTCCCTTATGATTTGGAGCACACTGTCTGTATGGGAAGAAGTGTCAGATCTTCACAGATCACAAGAACCTTTAGTATATCTTCTCAAAATAGGAGTTGAGTATGAGGGAGAGAAGATGGATGGAGCTGATAAAGGAATATGACTGCAAGATAGACTATCATCTGGGGAAGGTGAATGTGGTAGAGAATGCATTGAGCAGGAAGTCGTCTTCATCATCATATGTAGATAAAACACATTTAAACTCTATGGCATGTCACAAGTGGGACATGAAAGTGTTGCTTCAGTGGATGAATGTAGAGTTGGAGGTTCTTTGTTGACATGATTTTTGGCATAGTTTTAGGTTAATACGACGTTGATGCATCAGATTAGATATGCATAGAAGAATGATACCATGATATATAACATCAAATAAGAGTTTGGATACATGAAGCATGATGTCTTTCATGAGTTAGATGATTGGACAATGTGCTTTCACAATAGAATAGTAGTTCTAAATGTTGATGGTCTAAGGGAGATGTTGATTGAGGAGGCTCATTCCTCAATGTACATGATGCATCCTTATAGTACAAAGATGTATCATAATATAAAGGATTTGTACTAGTGGCCATGTCTAAAGCATGATGTGGTAGAGTTTGTGAACAAGTGTAGAGATTTCCAACAAGTCATTGAGGAGCATCATAAGATTGTAGAGACATTACAATCGTGCCAATAGCATAGTGAAATTCGATCATATAACCATGGACTTTGTGGTTGGTATTCCAAGGATAGCTAAAGGTCATTCTTCCATTTGGGTGATAGTTGATCGATTGACAAAGTCAGTTCACTTTCTTCCAATTAAGACAACTTATGCAGGCGAAAAGTTGTCAAAAATCTACTTTTATGAGATATTTTGTCTGTGGTATACCAATTACCATAGTGTCTAGCAGAGGTCCTTAGTTTATGAGTAGGTTTTGGGAGTGATTACACTCACCTTTGGGGACACAATTGAGGTTTAACATTTTTTTAAAGGACCATTTAGACATTCGAAGACCTTTTTAAAGTGTTTGTTCTTCAATTTCTTGGTAGTTGGGATGTCCATCTATGTTTGATTGGGTTTTTATACAACAAAAACTATCAGAGAAGCATAGATATGGTGTCATATGAAGATTTTTATGGAAAGTGTTGTCGATCCCCTCTTTGTTGGTATGAGACAGAAGAGTATCATCTTTTGGGTCTTGGGTCAGTGCAGTAGATTATAGAAAAGATCAAGGTGATTCAACAACAGTTGAAAGAAACTGAGGATAGAAATAAGTCAAATGTCAATAACCATCATAGGTTGTTAGAGTTCTAAGTTGGAAGCTCAATTGCTTTTTCCTAGTTTTTGTCAACATGATTCTCTCATGGAATACCATGAAATGGAGCACTAGGGGTGGTAGGACCTGCAAATGGAGTAGAAATTAGAACACCTAGTATCACATGCTTAAAAGGAGGCATCATAGAATCATCTTCGCAATCTCAATCACAATACCTTTGCTTTTCTTTATCTACCTTTCTTTGACTCATGGGCTTCTCAAGAGATTTCCCATTCTTTAGAAGTGTCATAACACTTCCTTTCTCATGTTGGAGAGGGGGAGCTAGTTGTGGATGTGAAGGAGGTGGAGGTGATGTTTGGTATTGAAATTTAAGTGGAGGGAATAATTGAGGTTGGAAGGTGAATTAGTGGGAAATTTTTGGTTATGGAGGGGTAGGAAGTGTGCAATTCTTTGGATGGTAATGGAAATGGTAAATGGGTTGCACATGCCGTAGAGGTGGACTATAGACTACTTGAGTGGAATGTATAGGTCCACTTGTCTCATTATAGGCTTTGAAGACAATTTTTCTTCTTGGAGAGAAAGTATGGAAGAGATATGATCTATACTTTCCTCAAGTCTTGTAACATTCTTTTGAACATCATCAAAGCTTTTCAACCTAGAGAGAACCTCTTCGTCAAACCTTGAGCGATATCTTGGGCTTTGTTGTTTCAGGTAGCTATAGGAGTGAGGTGCCTTCTTTTCTTCATCAAAGGAATGAACATAATTCATAGAAATGGCAAGGAACATTTGTCACTTGGTTCATCATGAAGATCAACATGTCTCCAAGAATCATCATCACTTGCATGCTTAAATCACTATGAGATGGAGATGTCACACCAAAGGTGCAACCACAATCATTCATCATGCTAGAAGCTTGGATTCTTGAACCTTCTACTAGATGCTCAAATTATGGCCATATCTCCTCAGGTGGTCTAGCCATAAAAACTCCTCTACATGAAGAATTTATTATAGCTTGACCCATTGAAGATAGAACGAAGTAAAAGGACTGAACTAGCTTCCACAAAGGGATCTCATGGTGCAGGCATACTCTCAACATCTTCCCAAATCTCTCTAAAGCCTCATGAAACTACTCACTACACATTTTAATGAAACTCACTATGGCATGCCACATTTGAGTTAAACTTTATGTAGAGTAGAATTTCCTTAAGAAGACATTCTTCATCTCTTCCCGACTCATGATGTCCCTTCTCAAATCATTTCAATCTTTGGCTTTTTCTTCGAGGGAGTATGAGAACAAGGTCAACCTAACTGTAACATCATTGGTTCTCTACATCTTGAAGGTGGAGCATACTTCAAGAAAGGAGTCCAAGTGCTTGTAGGGGTTCTCACTCTCCCAGATGTAGAAGGCATACAAGAGACCAAGAAGACTTGGAGGGATGGATAATTGCTCCCCTAGTATTTGATCAACTCTTATAGCAATTGGCAATTTGTAGTTTCTAGGAATTAAGTATTCTTGAAGTTTCTTGTGAGATGCATTTTGGCCTTCTATCTTATCTTCCCCGAGTGACTTGTCACATGTACAATGCACAACCAAACAAAAGAGGGAAAGTTAGCAAACCAATATGCAAAAAGAATACAAAGAATAAAGAATGAAGAATAGAAATGATTAGGGTAGTAGAAAAAGATCAAAGAAAAATTAACTACCTAGGAAGAGCGCCTTTATCCCTGACAATGATGCCAGAAAGCATGTTGTGTCCCACCAGAGGTGCTCACACTAATCAATTGGATTTGACTAGATGTGCCCCAAAATTTATAATTGAACTACATTGACACATTCACATACACTAAAACACTAAACTTGCAATCACACAGGGCTATGTCGTAGTATAGGTAGGCGACAAGTATAGGGTCGATCCACATTGAGAAAAGGGGGAACTAGAGGTAGGTCAGTTTTGGCTGCATTCCTACTGTGGAGCCTATGGTTGAAAGGTTTGATGGTGGATTTTTTTATTCCACTAAGGATTGAACAAGAAAGAAATTATAGGAAAGTACACAAGATCAAACCTAAGTTAATCCTAGATAGATAATTCTAATGAGTAAGAAAACATAAAGCAAGAAAGGAAAAGAAATCTATGTTTAGGCAAGCAAGAAGAGATCTACAATACGCTACGATAGTAAACTAGCGCAAGATGAATTAAACACCTAAAATATCAAGAACTAGGCAAGAGCAAAGCAATAAGCTAACAATGCAAGTAAAGAGCTAACTAAGCTAACACTAGATAAGGAAGAAGGCAATTAAGGTTTTAATGAAATAAAGGGAAATGTGTGTTTTTTTGGAGATCCACTTATCAATCAGGTTGGGAGTGATGATATACGAACATTATTATTTCATTTATATCATCCAAACCAAACAACTAGCTAGAGTTTTATGAATTACCCTAAGTTACTAAGTGGACATGGATATGATAGGTTGTGTATAGGGGAACTAATCTCTAACATCTTCTACTACCCTTATGAGGCTAAATTGGATTAGGGTTTAGAATTAATTCAATTAGAGTCTAAAAAATCATAGGTTTCTAATTTAGAGAATACTACGGTGATTAGGGGCTGAGGGTAGTAATTGGAGTGGAAATGAGGTTTGAAGTCTCATATCACCCACATTCTAGCCTTGAGAAAGCTCCATGTTAAGCACACTTAATTCATCTAAACTAGGTACTTAGATCTCTCAACTAGGGTTAGGTGAATTAATTATCATGTAGGAATATGGGTGGCTAGCTAGGGATCCATAAATTAGACCTAGGAGCAAATACAAAAAATTCACACATATAAGCAATTTCTCTAAATTTCTAGGAGATTTCATGCACAAGCCAACAAGCAATTCATGATGAATGAGATAAAAATAGAATAGAATCATTACAAAACGAAATTACAATGTTTACATATCATTTTCCCCAACATGGTATCAAAGTAACATTTTGATCCCCAAATATCCCACATAAGGGGCCTAGGTACTCATGTTAATGGAAAATACAAAAAGAAAGGAGAAAGAGGTAGGAGTGAAGTAATGGTCTACATAGTAAGTCAAGCGATAGTCCTTCTAACACATGAAATGATGGGTTCTCTTAGTGTAGAAGAACAAATTTCACTTAGTGCTCACAACCGATGATTTACCCTATGATCATAATAGATGTTTATACTAGTGTGAGACCCTAACCTAGATTAAATGAATAAACATGCTTAATTACCATAAATAAGTGATTACAACCTTAATCATACATTGTGATATGGTTTTGCATCATGTAACAAGCTTACATTTCAAATTTGGTCCAATTTGGACATTGTTTGAGCAAGATATGCAGTTTTATGTATATTTTGGACTATTCTACAATTTAACCAATTGAAGTTTTTTTGTGCAATTTTTCACATCAATTATGTTCCTTAGATGTCATCTTATCATTCCTGAACTAGTTGATCCATGGGGAACTCAATTGTACCTTGGTTTGGTGGTGATTTGCTTCAAGGGTGATTTAGGGTTTTACCCTTCATGGATGAGCCTCTTTGAGGACTAACAACTGATGGTACCATTGGTTTGGGCAACTACCAATGGACATCAACCTTAGGGACCACTAAGGAACATTTGAAAGTAATCCTAAAGGGTTTACATTGACATTTCATGCTAGTTTGGTTGACTTGAACTGATGGTTCACTTATAGACATGATCAATGATGGTTCAACCATCTATTAACCTAAACCATGAACAAACGATGATACCTTCACCCAACAACTGACGGCTGGCCTGGAAGATGAACAAAGAATGGCCTGGAAGCCACAAACAGCCAAAGGATCTTCTTCTTGCATGTCCATGGAATATTTAAGCCATGGATACATGGAGAGCTACTTAGACACCTGATGCTTCTTCCCTTTCCTTATCCATGGGCTATATTTATCTCTTCCTTGCCCATGTTTGAAATATTTTCTCACTTTCTCTTTTCTCTAACCTAGATCATATACTCCACTTTCTTTTTCTATATAACTAGGTAGTCTAAGGTAGAAGACAATCTCTTTTTGGAGTAGAAGGTCTCCAAGAGCTTCGTCTAGATTAACCTAGGGTTTCTAAAGTGTTCTCCAAGGCTTTCCAAATGAGGAAAGTTGTTTTCTTCCTTCCTTCTCTATTTTTTTGGTTCTTCTTCTTCCTTCAACCTTCCTCCAGGTTGGAGTCATGACCATCAATGGTGAAATACCACCTAGATCCCTAGACACTCCATCTCCATGCTTTTTTGCTAGGGTTTACAACTCTAAAGTGGAGATGGTGCTTCTTGCTCAAGATAGGAGCTTTGTTTGGAGAAACGAACCACTCTAAGCTTGTTAACCTTGGTTCTAGGATTTGATCTCCTTCCTAGAGGGAAGATTTATAACCTTCTTCACTTATATTGCTTTCTAAATGCTTGTTAGTTCATATTTATGCTAAAAAGTGATGATTTAAGCATAAAGAAAACTGTGCTTGCTTAGGGTTCCAAATTTTTATGGTGTTCCCTATTCTATTTTAGTTCAAGAAGAACTTGTAATATGTGTACGTCTTTCCTAAGGTAAAATATGATCTAGAATAGGTTAGTAACACAACTGATGGTTCTAAACACCTAATAATCGATGGTTCAAATTAGGGCTTTCAAGCTCTTTCCTTCACTACCACATGACCTGATGGTTATGCCATGGGATAGCCGAAGGTGTTGCTATATTGAAAACTGATGGTGGTGACCAAGGGCTTCAACTAACGGTGACAACTAATGGTCACCACTTAGGTCAGGTTTTGGCTCAATTAGAAGCTTTTATTAAATGTTTCTAAGAAATTGGTAGTTGAAATTGGTTTTAATTTTCCCTATTTTCTAGGTTTGTATTTAATTAATGAGTAATCATGTTTTGTGTTTTAAGTAATCTCATTTAGTGTAACGAGTTCTCACAATTTGGTATCAGAGCTCTAGGTTTGTAGAGTCTATAGGGACACTAGGACATAGGATTAGGATGATGTTTAAGTTAGGAACATGACTGCCTAATCTCAGTACTTGGATGCCCTAGCTAGGTATTCAAGCATTGAAGAGAAGGTAAGTATGGAACTCTTAGATTGTTGTCTTTCTGATCACTATGATTAAGTAGTCATTTTGAGACAATATAAAGAGAATAATAAGATAGAACTCATGATACTAATATCTCAGTCTTACTCTTAAAGAAGATGAGAATTAAATCTTAACCCATCAAAACCTGAATATTGTGTAACTACAAGAGAAAGAAATGATACTTTGAAACCTAAATGTGGAAACATATAAGCTAAAGTGGATTCTTGAAGCTATAATTTAAGATAATAAAGCAAATGATGGATAAGTTTGTGTTAATAAAGTGATTCAAGGTATGAAATTCACATAAAATGGAAAGAACACATGTGATAAGTATAATATAAGAAAATGAATGAGAATAATGGAAGAGGAATAAAGTAGAACTTGAGTTAATCTCAGATCAACCTATGTGAGATCGAAAGTGTTAATGTGGAACCCTCACGACATACAAATAAATTAAAGGGAGATGATCCTTGTTTAATTAAGAAAATGTGGTATATGATGATCTCTTCCTTGATAAGTGATTGAAAAATATGATAATATGAGAGAATATACATAAGAATGATGAAAAGTTAATGAGAAAAGAATAATAAGATGCAATAGTATAAATTATTCATCTATTAGTGGAAAGGAACCAAAGTTGAAAATGGAATATGACACATAAAAAGTGTAATCTTCATGGGAAAATAGAATTAGTCACTTTTCTCTTGTGACACATGAACAATGTTGCTTTGATGAGGGAAGTGTGTTTTCATTTGTGTTTCTTATTGTTGAGACATATCCTTCAAGTGGATCTCATTCCACTTGGTACTTGTGGATTTGTTGTAACCTGGGATAGATATCTTGATATGATGTGTGGTTGCCTTAGACTATAATTCCAAAATATTTATGTTTTGTAATGTTTTTGAGCCTTCCAATAGTTAGGGGGATTCCTTCTATATGTTCTTATCTGATTATGATTTGGAGGAAATGGATGAAACAAGGGTATGAGTTCTTTATAACACATTTGGTGGATACCAAGGTAATGAATCCTAGTATCTAGAGTGTACCCATTATATTTGAGTTAAAGATATCTATACGATGAGCTATATGGTGTTGCTCTCCATTAGAGAGAGAGAGAGAGTTGATATAGATCCTCCAAGTGTTTCATGGGAATAGAAGAGTGATTGTATAATGTTATGTATGGTCTACTGATGGTTGGGCAAGACCACTATGAATGATAGATGGTTTTTTGGTCAACAAACATGTGCTACCATGTTCTCTTAAGATAAACCTATGATTAGAATATCAATGAATAAGAGTTAGAGTGGATGCCATAAGTTACAAAACCATGATGAGTTTGGGTTTATTCTATTTAGATTAACTAATGTATTAGTAGAATTCATAAATAAGAGGAACAAAGTGCTTAGGTCATGCCTCATAAGTGTGACAAGCTTTGAACAATTACATCTCAAAGTATTTCAGAGATGGTTAGTAGAATGGTTAAAATCTTTTCTAAACCAAGTGGATGATGAAGAAACTATATTTATGTGTGAAAAGTTTAGTAGGTGTGAGTTGAGGTTTAACTAGAGTATCCTCATGGAGTTATGGTACATCTTCTAAGTGCGTTGTTTGAATCCTAGTGAGATAAAGATAGTGTCGTTGCCCTATCCTTAACAAGGTCAACCAAGAAGTTATATTTGTCAATAGTTGCAGACAAGTGTATGATTCTTCAACTAGACAGATGTCCAGTCCACCATTAAGATGATTTAAGAATCTTCTAAGAACATATTCCTTATAGTCCTTGATAATTAGGAGATGGTCACCTCAATTGATTGAGTTGCTAATTACAATAACCATTAAAGGAGCATAGATATGAAACCTTATAGAATTACACATGATAGGAGATACATGATTTTCCATGTTTGATAACAGTCATAAAGTATGGCCTCTAAGTGATGTGTTGTACAACATAAAGTATAGTTCAATATAACAATTAATGTCCCAAGTTGAAAGGTACTACCAGACCTGTACAAGTGGCATAATAGTTCCTATGATGAATGAAGGTAAAAGATGCATGAGTGGAGGAAGAAGAATATTCCTTTTAAGAGAATGATGTTCATAACCATGAAATGAAAGTAAAACCATGTGAAAGATTTATAATGAGGTGCATGACAAGTATCCATCTTTGATTACCCTAGATTTCAAGGGAAAAATCCCAGTTAGGGGTTTATGGTTGTAAGACCCTAACCTTAGTTAAATGTTTGAACCTATTTAATTACCATAATTGAGTGCTAAAAACCTTAATTTAACCTTATAATATGTTTTGACATCATGTGACAAGCTTAAGTTTCAAATTTTGTCCCATTTGGGCACTATTTGAGCAAGTTATGCAATTTTATGTACATTTTGGAATTTTCTACAATTTACCCAATTGAAAGGTTTTATTTTTAATTTGTCACATCAATTATGTTCCTTAGATGCTATCTTATCATTCATGACCTGTTTGAGACTAGGGGCACTCAATTGTACCTTGTTTTGGTGGTGACTTGCTCCAAGGGTGATTTACGTTTTATCCTCCATGGATGAGCCTCTTTTTGGGCTAACAACTGAGGGTAACATTGGTTTGGGCAACAAGTGATGCCCATAAACTGTAGGGACCATTGGGGAACATCCTCAGCTCATCATAAAGTCTCTAGGTCGATTTTTCATGCTGGTTTGGTTCACTTGAACTGATGATTACCTTATAGACATGATCAACCGATGGTTCAACCTTATATTGACCTAAACCATGAACAAATGATGGTAGCTTTACCCAAAAACTGATGGCTGGCCCAAGAAATCAAGAAATGATATCCTTTCAATCCTTAGCAGCCAAAGGACCTGCTGCTTTAATGTCCATGAAAGCTTTAAGCCATGAACACATGAAGAGTTTCTTAGACACCTCATGCTTCTTCCCTTTCCTTATCCATGGGCTATATCTATGTCTTTGATGCCCAACTTGCAACCTTTTCTCATTTTCTTATAACACCCAAATTTTTTCATTTATTCTAAGCATTTATTTATGATTTTATATCATAATATCCTTAGTATTCTTAAAAAATTACTCTAGATTCTTATCTTTTAGTAATTTATATCATTTTACAGATAGATTCTTTCAACTAGAAAAGTTTTGGACAATGAAAACATCAAAATTAAAAAGACATCTATTCTCCAAGATTTCTCCCCAACACACGGTCATTGCAGCAACCATCACTTTCATCTGTAGAGACTATGACACTCGGTACAGTCATGCCAAGGCCCAGCACGATCAGGACTAGAAAGAAAACTCACAACTGAGACTACTATTTCAATCATGACATCTACCTTGACCGCTACAAACTCTATTCCCATGACACCTTACTTGACTACTAAACTCAACATGATTAGGCTGAGGTCAAGGTGTAGTGACAACTACACTCGTCGTGACCGCTACAACCACAACAAGACCGGCATGACCACTACACTCGTCACGACCGCTCCACTTGTTTTGATCGCAACACGAAGGAACCTCTACTGAATCTCACCCACCATGACCGACACGCCCGGCACGACCGTGCTGAGCCTGACATAGTTGGGCCAAGGACAACAACCAACATATGTCTTGACAGCAACACCCAGTATGACTTTGTCAAGCCAGGCATGGTCGGGATGAAACTGAGGTAGAGACTGAGACAGGTGTCCCGACCAATTATTACATACACTCCACCTTCACCTATAAATACCCATACCTGGGTACATAGAGTGGGGTTCCTAGATTTTTTGGGTTCCACATTTTGGTTCTTCATATTTTTTTGGTTCTTAGAGACCCATGAGACAGTTCAAAGGCCTGAAAAGGCTGAAGTACACGTGCTATGTCTATCCCTTCAGTTTGCTTCCATACACCATTATTTTCCACCATCATTCCCCTACTTCCTACCAATCCATCCATCTTCTACCTCCATACATCCACAAAGATGTTGTTTGGGGAAAAATCAAGGAGATAGGAGGCCAAGGAGTTTAGAAGACCAAGGAGGACAACCCAAAGATGAGATCTTGACCTATATAAAGGCTAAGGAGCAAGAGCCATCTCTCCTCTTTGGGCTAAATCTCTTTTTCTTTTCCTTTCTTCTAACTATTCTTCTTTGTTTCTATAAAAATGATGTTCTTCCATCTTTATTTTGTGCCAACTATGCTTGTCCATGGCTAGTTGATCTCCTTCTTGTCTATGTAACCCTTTTGGGTATGTTTATGTACTTTTACCTTGAACAAGTAGTTTTATTTATGAACTAGCATGTTTTTTGTTCTTCGTCTCTTTCTGGTCATGATTTATAATTTGTTTGACGTATTTCTTTCTTGAACTTCTATTTCTTCTATATCGAGAGATTCTTTGTAGAAATAGATAAGAGAAGGTAGTTTGGATCAGAATCTGAATTGAGAAAGGTTCAAGGTGAGCTAAATAGAACTAGTAACCTAGGTACAGTCAGGCCCAGCCTGGCACAGTTAGGCCTAGAATCAGGTTCTATCCAGATCACATCTGTTCGTAGCATCTCAGGATTTTCTAGACCTGAAAGGGTATCTGGAATATTATGATGTGTTGATATATTATTCTTGAGAGAGGTTTCATATCATTTATGGGTATTATTCATGTTGTGTGAGATTCAGTGGGATGACCCCACATGAACAGACACCACAATACCCACTATATTTGGATGTAGGTTTCTTGTTGAGGTGTTTGAGGGTTTTCTATACTTGAGAATGGGTGCATGGACTGCCTAGCTTGTGGTTACATAGCCATGAACTCCATCCTTTTTATTAATAGAATCTGATGGACTCTGTTTTATTTTATTCTCCTTGTTTTGTTTTATTTCGTGACATTATGCTAGAGAAGTTCTAATTTCAAACTTTTATCAACTATCAGAATTGGTTAACTGACTTAAGAGAGAGGTTTTAAGCATCCCAAACACCCCATGTCCCTGTGTTCGACCATGTATAATACTTGTAGGGGTCCTTGAAGGTTTGTGGTTATAAATTCAAAGTTTGATCATCCTTTGGGATCCTACCAATTTTTGGCACCGTTTTCGGGGACATGGTTTTCCATGTTTACATGCCCAAAGATTTTGTTTGTCATTCATAAGCATGTATATTGACACGAATTTACCGTGTGTAGAAATGCAAGTGTACACGTCAATGTAATATAGGCCTTTGTGAGGCCCGAGTCGAACTCAGGGACACGTGAATTATCAGAGACTACTACTAACTACTCGCAATCAGCTAGACCGATTAAATAGTTGGAAGTTGTTGTCAAATTAAAAGAAAATAAAATAAAACCAAACAAAGCAATTGATTAAATGTTTAGTTTAATCAATTCAAGATGAGATTTTAGGATTGCAGTTTCACCGCGGGTTTTCATTGTATGAAATTCTATATAGTCACTCAGGTTTATCTCTCTATCTTAGTAGTGGCCTGAAATCAGAATTGTCCACTGTCGTGGTACAATTCACAACCTATGTCTAGGTCGGTTCCACAGTCGTAGTAACCTATACCCTAAACTAGGGGCACTAAAATCGATATCTCGGTATCCACCATTAACCTTACACTGCCTTGTTCAAGGGATTTTTCAATTAACGTGAATTTCACCTCTTTTCAACCATTAATTCTTCTTTCAAAGTAATTAAGGGCATTAGATTATTATTATGGTGATCAAGAATAACAATATAATGGAGAAAATGAAATTATACCACAGATTTAAGAGATAAAAGATGAATTACTATTATAAAATTTTCATACAATGATTTCCCGGGCTACTCCCGGTCCTAAAGACAAAGGGGATTTGCCCTGCATGTTCATCTTAGAGAAAAACGTGGTAGAGAAAAAGGGAAACATAGGGAAAAACGTGATTGAGTGGCGAAACCCCTGAACGGAGAAGATCCAAGCGCTCCTTGGCGTAGAATATGCGTTCTCCCGCCTTTTGGTGGAGGAAAACGTCTTCTTCGACATCTGGAATGGCTGCAGCGTGCTTATGGGCTTCGTTCTTCTCTCCACACCTTCTCGGGACGTGTGTAGCGGCTAATTACGTGATGGATTGCTCTTGGCCGCCGTCATTAGGTATAATCACCCAGTAAGGTCGCCAAATTATCACAGCCGTCAGATTTTGATCAATCTAAAGCAAACTTATATCTGACGGTGTCGATACCATCAACGTAGGTCGATGGTATCGACCTTGCACGATATCAGCAATTCTTCTTTCCCTGCGTTGCTGCGCCTGATGCTATCTCAATACCATCGACCCGGGTCGATGGTATCGAAAAACCTGAGGCGACGATTTTGTCCTTTTGTGTCGTTGTAGCTCCACTAGTCGATAGTATCGACAGATGCGTCGATAGTATCGACTATGTTCTCCCCAGCAACCTGATGGTAAATCGATACCATCGACTCTGCTGTCGCTAGTATCGACTTTCTTCTACTCCTTGCGGCTGGCAGCTTGTGGTCATGTCGATGGTATCGACCACTGTCGATGGTATCGACAACATCAAATATTTATTTTTGCTAAAATCACAACACGAAACCACATAAGCCGAAACAAAACATATTCTTGTAATAATTTATGCTCAAAATACAGAAATAAGGGAGATTTGACATAGAGAAGGATCATAGACCAAAGTAGATGAATTATGCAACATTAACCACTAAAATGACTAATAAATGCATAAGACACAAATAAAACAAGCCTATAAATGCGACTCAAAATTATCGCATCAAACTCCCCTAAGCTTGAACATTATTCGCCCTCGAGCAACTAAACCTTAGAATAGAATTGCCAGAGTCAACTAAAGAACACATCATCACAAAAAACATCACCATATGATCCCCACCGGACATTCACATTTCGATCCTCACTAACCATGGAATGATAATTACCCTAAAGGCGACAATAATCATCCATAAAATATATCTACCTCAAACTGATGAACACTATCACATAAGGTAGTTAACATAATAAAATTCGTTAGTGCAGACTCAGTGCATCTTGTGATCTCCTATACTACGTTGCTCGTCCTAACTACCATCTACATGGAAGCAACTCTCCTGATATTCATAAGTGAGGAGAAAATCACGGTAGCCTACCAATTCGAGCAACGGGTGGATGGAATGGGTGGCTCATGGAAGAAATGGAAGCATTGTACGGTTTCAACATGCAAAAAACAAAAATGCCCTAAATGATGTATTTGCACATGGAAATGCGCTAATGCCTATAATTGGGTGGAATGATGCATTCATTAACATCCTGTCTCAAAATGAGATAGAATATCTAACTGAGCCACATCATTTACTTACTCAACTTAAAATACAGGTGAGACTATGTTCCTTTCTCCCTCTTATTCTACTTGCTTCTCAACATTTTTTTCTTTTTTTTTAATTTTTTTTCAAGCCCTTATATCCACCAATGTCAATGAATAAATTGTTGGGTTCACTTTTTCTGCATAGCTCAAATATTTGAATTATTTAGAAGGTATGGAACAAGTTAATCACCCTTAGAGAAGAAATAAGATATATGATGCACTCTATGCATAAGAATTATGAATGCAGCAAAATGACACGCACCTAATGATAATGTGCATGTATTACTATTCTATTTTTTTCATTTTATGCAAAACATGTGAAAGTGGTTGCAATGCAAGACCTATCTACATGATATGCCATCAAAAAGATTAAAACCGTAAAGTACTTCCAATTCTTATGGTGGATTGTGAAAAACAATTAGGTGGAAAGATCACAAGACTAATTGACTGAACCTTTGAAAAGTATTATGTGTCCCTCCTTACTGACCTATGTAGTAATTAAGAAGTTTCTCTCTTACTTCAAATTAGAGTCTCATTATCATTTGGTCAATTTAGGCTCAAACAACCAATTTCGACAACTTTACATGAATCATTAGGAATGTACTGTTGCGATTTTCTACTTTAAAGTTGACAAAACCAATCATTTTTTTAAGTTATGTGCTCAAAGTTGAACAACACAAGCTTGTGAACACTCAGTTTTTTTTTAATTTTCCCTTAATTCCCATGTACAAGCAAATGAGATGACCAAAGACTTAAGACATACACAATTACACTAGATAGAATGTGGATCCTACCAACAAACTAAGATTGCAAGAAACAACAAAAACAATAAAACGAAACTGACAAAATAGAAGATAGAGATGTTCCAACTCCCCCCCCAAGCTTGAATTCTACCATGGCCTCATAGTCAAAAACAATCTTAAAGGTTGGAACAGAGATACCGATTACTCTTCTGGAGGAGGCGGGTATTGTGGGGTCGTGGGGTCCCAGGATGGGTACTCCCCCTGAAAGCTCGGATCAAACTGGGGCATAGGTGGAGGTTGTAGATACCCCCCAAAGTAGATCTGGCTCCAGTAGAGATCATAAAAGGGATGCTGCTGCATCTCCATCCTATGCAACCTGTCATGAATCCGTTGTTGGTTGTCGAGGAGGAGGCGATCATTCTCAAAGATCGTCCTCTGCTTGTCAAGTAACCGCTTCGTAGTCTCCTGAATACCGATATATACCGCTGTGTGGTGCTGTTGCGTCTACTGTATGTCCTGCAGCATAGCATACATTCCTTGCATCAAATAGACATCCTCGCTTGGCTGCGAGGGCGGTGGTGGTGGCGGAGGCTGTAAAGATGAAGATGCACTCGGATGCATGCGAGGATGCTTCCTAGGTGCCACTCGTGCCCGAAGAGGAGTTTAGGCGTCCTCTTCCTCTTCAGCCTCATCGTTAGTATTGTTATCATCGTCGTTGCTGCCGTCTTCATCGGAGTCAGCAATGGCTATGATGGGCCATCAGAAGTGTTGAGCACCCTCGATATGGAAGACAGGATCGGGAAGTGAACACTCTTGATATGTGTGGTTTACATGGCAGTGAGCATAAGGTAAACCATCCCGACGCAGGATAAGGTTGGATCGGTGAAGATGTTGCAAATTAACCTTGCTTCTGTTGGAGAGAGGAGTCAATGTCGAGAAGTTCAACACAAGATAGTGGGCCAGCGGTGTGATGAGTCCTCCAAAGTGAATTGGAGCTTTCTGCGTACTCCACTTGACAGCCAATACCCGCTACAGAAAGAATTCTCCCCAGTTGCACTCTTGGCACTTCAGTAGCTTATGCAAGAAAAATAGGTCTGTCTCCTGGAATTTGCTAAGACACCCCTAGCAAATAGAGTGGAACTCAACATCCGGTGAAGAATCAACATGAACGGATGCTCGAAGTCTGCTACCGCTGCGTTGTGGTAGCTCACTGATTTGCCTGGCGGCACCGTCACGAGCTCAGTGAAGATAGCATCGTAGTCGGTCCGGTTGTCTAGCCACCGGTAGACAGTTCGCCCATGGTTCTAGTTGTAGATCTTGTTGAACTGCCTGAGGGTGAGATTGTAATCATTGTTGTACAGCCGGAAAGACACACGGCCCTTGATCCATTCGCGGTCCGTAGCAATGATGTCGTTTGGCACGACACATATATCTAATGACGCCATGAACTCTACGACGAGCTCCTTGTATGTTGGCCATTCATTGAAGAACGGCTGGACATCAGCGTGGAACTCCATCTCGTCGGGCGTTTTGCCCGTGTGATGTGCCTTCCCCTTGAGAACATAGGTCAGATTAGCCTCGAACCCCAAGTTGTGGATCATCTCCTGGTCAACATAGCGGGTCGGCTCAATTTTCCTCATCATGATCTCCTCATAGTCCTTCTTGACCTCCGCGGATGGGTGGACAATCCACATACGTGAAATCGATGCATTCGGTGCCAGAAAAAACTCTGAGATGTCCATCGGGTTGGCACGTGAAGAAGACACACTGGAAACATGCACCATGATTGTAGGAAAAGGAGAAGTAGAAGAAGGAGCTCAATGAAGATTAGAGAAGGAAATCTCTGATCGATGAAGAACGTGCTCCTGGATGCTCGGAGTCGGGCTCAGATTGCTCTGGGGGACGCACGACACAAGTAGAGTAAGAACTCTTTGAAGGTGTGACGTCATATGACGACAAACCCCCTCTTATATAAATGACGTCGGTGTTGTTGTATGCCCGTCGATACCATTGACGCGGGTTGATGGTAACGACACGCGTAGCACAATCTGTACTGCCGCTGGTATCGACGGTCGTCGATGGCTGGATGTGGAGGCCCGGATCGATGATGTATCGATACTATCGACAGGTGCCGATGGTATCGACCCATCCCACGGATCGACTTCCTCAATGCAGCGATCGTCGTTGATCTCCTCTCGCGGATCGGTGACGTGTCACATCGATACTATCAACGCAAGTCAATAATATCGACTTTTATTTAGGGCAACACCCTCGCGAGGCCCGACCACTGCCTTCTTCCTGTAACTGTATCGATACCATCGACAGGCCCGTCGATGGTATCAAATTTACTGAGATGATTTCTTTTGAATAACTCCAGAGATCTCACAAATATCGCCACCATGTCAATACTATCAACCTCTTCTTGCGATCAGCCTGTTGGTGTGTCGATACCATCGACAAGGCCGTCAATGGTATCGATGCAATGCAATTTCTGTAGTTGCCAACATGTACCCCTATCGATACCATCGACCCAAGTGTCGATGGTATCGACTCTGCCTCAGTACTGCACATTTCACAAATGATCACGGTACCTTTTTTACACTAAAAACAAAGTCAAAACAAACCAAACTACGAATGTGAAAGAAACTAAACAAGACTACTGATGGTTGGGTTGCCTCCCAACAAGAGCCCTTATTTAACATCTTAGGCTAGACGACATGAAGCTCATCATGCATCTGGAAGTACAATGAGTTTGACCTCATTCACTTTCCTTGTATAATCTTCACCATAGTACAATTTCAACCGTTTTCCATTGACGACAAAGGTTGTCTGACCATCACGCACCATGATTGCGCCATGTGGTCTGACCTCCTCTATAGTGAACGGTCCACTCCATCTGGATTTCAACTTCCCGGGATGCATCTTCATCCTGGAGTTGAACAAGAGAACACGGTCTCCTTTCTTGAAAATGCGCATTTGAATGTGGCGATCGTGAATCAACTTTGTGCGCTACTTGTAGATCTGCGAGCTCTCATATGCATTCATTTGCAGCTCGTCAAGTACATTGAGTTCAAGTAACCTCTTCTTTCCCGCTTCATCATAACTCATATGTAACTTCCTCATCACCTCATGCGCTTTATGCTCCAATTCCACTGGTAAGTGGCGGCCCGACCATAAGCCAACCTAAAAGGCGTATTGCCTATAGGTGTCTTGAACGCCGTCTTGTATGCTCACAAAGCATCCGGAAGTAGGGTACTCCAATTCTTTCTTGTGGAAGCCACAATACGCTCCAAGATCTTTGTAATCTCCCGATTGGAGACCTCCACTTGTCCTTGAGTTTGCGGGTGGTACGTGGTACCAATGTTGTGTTTGACCATGTACTTCCTCAATAGTGCCGCAAACTTTTGATTCCGGAAGTGTGTACCTCCATCACTAATGATCATCCTTGGTATACCAAACATGCAGAAAATATATTCTTTGACAAGCATGCACACTACAACAGAATCATTAGTCGTTGTGGGTATTGCCTCTACCCACTTCAACACATAATCAATAGCCAATAGAATGTAAAAATTAGAATATGAGGACACAAAGGGTCCCATAAAATCTATACCCCATAAGTCGAATACCTCAACCTCCTGGAATACATTAAGGGGCATCTCTTGTCTTTTCGAAATGTTACCCGCCCTTTGGCAGGAATCACATTGCCGCACAAACTCATAAGCATCCCTAAACAAGGTAGGCCAGTATAGGCCACTTTCCACTACTTTTGCTGCAATGCGAGAACTAGCATGGTGGCCCCCCGTCGGTAGTGTGTGACAATGACTAAGAACACTTATGTATTCTTCTTCAGGTACACACCTGCATAAGACACCATCCTTGCATTACTTCAAAAGAATAGGGTCATCCCAGAAATAATACCGTAAAGAATCGAAAAATTTCTTCTTCTCTTGGTACGTCCAATCATCCAGGATGATCTTGCAGGCTAGATAGTTCACAATATAAGAAAACCACGAGTCTTTCGATTTCACTTTTAAAAGTTGTTCGTCCAGAAATGTCTCGGTAATGGGTATGTGTAAATCCTTTTCATCTACCCTCTCCAACATAGACAAATGGTCCGCGACCACATTTTCAATACCCACCTCATCCTTGATTTCAATATCAAATTCCCGTAAAAGCAAGATCCACCTAATCAATCTAGGTTTGGCATCCTTTTTCTCCATTAAATACTTAATGGCGGCATGGTCCGTCCATACCACGACTTTAGATCCAACAAGATATTGCCAAAATTTTTCAAAAGCAGAAACAACGGTGAGCAGTTCTTTTTTGGTAGTCGTGTAATTGAGTTGGGCGTCATTCAGAGTTTTAGATGCATAAAAAATCACAGCGGGTTTATTGTCCACCCACTGTCCCAAAATAGCCCCAACTGCGAAATCGGATGCATCACACATTAGTTGAAACGACTTGGTCCAATCCGGTGTTTGCACAACCTATGCGGAAATCAATTTTTCCTTAAGCACGTTGAACGCATGAAGACATTTTTCATTAAACTCAAAAACAATATCCTTTTCTAAAAGCTCAGATAAAGGTTTGGCAATTTTAGAAAAAGCTTTTAAAAAGCGACAATAGAAACCAGCGTGACCTAAGAAACTCAGTACCCCTTTTACCGAATACGGTGGGGGCAATTTGGAAATCACTTTGATTTTTACCGGGTCTACCTCCAAACCTTTGCTAGACACTTTATGTCCTAGAACTATTCCTTTGCTCACCATCATATGGCATTTCTCCCAATTGAGGACCAAATGTGTGTCCTCACAACGTTGCAAAACTTTATTAAGATTATAAAGACACTCGTCAAAGGATGCACCATAGACAGAGAAATCATCCATAAAAACCTCTAGACATTGTTCTACCATATCAGAAAAAATGGCTAGCATGCAACGCTGAAAGGTCGCCAGTGCATTACATAACCCAAAAGGCATACAACGGTACGCAAACGTTCCATAAGGATAAGTGAAGGTGGACTTATCTTGGTCCTTAGGATCAATCGAGATCTGATTGTACCCCAAATAACCATCCAGAAAACAAAAGTGCGATCGGCCGACTAAGCACTCTAAAATTTGATCAATAAACGGAAGAGGGAAATGATCCTTAAGCGTAGCGACATTCAATCGACGGTAATCTATGCAAACACGCCACCCGGTTACCAAGCGGGTCGTGACATGTTAATTTAGAAGATTGTGGGTAACAGTGATTGCCACTTTTTTTAGGGACTACCTGCGTAGGACTCACCCATGTCGAGTCAGAAATAGCATAGATGATACCTGTAGAAAGGAGCGTAATAACCTCCTTCTTGACAACCTCCATCATGCTCGTATTTAGTCGACGTTGTGTCTGAATCACCGACTTGGCTCCCTCCTCGAGCCGAATCTTGTGCTGGCACAATGTAGGGGAGATCCCCTTGATATCTGTAACTGACCACCTGAACGCTCCTCGGTGGTTCTTCAACACAATAAGCAATTGGTCCTCCTCCTCGACACTCAGATAAGATGATATAATCATAGGAAACTTTTCTTCCTCAGCCAGAAATGCGTACTTCAGGTGCGGTGGCAACAACTTCAACTCCAATTATGGCGGTCTGATTAAGAATGATTGAAGCGGTGGTGGGAGTTCGCCTAAGTCTTCATAGTTCCTAGCATAGAAGCACGACAACACCTGAAGCATCTTGGGACACTCCTGTAGTGACTTGTTTCTCATCCAATCATGTGTGATATTGACTAAGCAGGCTTCAAGTGGTAATTCTGGATATCCGTCAAAACCGAACTCTCTATAGCCTCATCCTCAGTAGAGGGGGGGGATGTCCTCCTCATCATCATTCGGAAAACCTACAGCCTTGCTAAGGGATACCACCTTGGTCTACTCCATGATGTCCACAGCCAATGTCCCTCTCTCCACTTTGGTCATTACATGAGCCATATCTAAAAATGGCTTCCCTAGACAAAATGAGATATTGTAATAAAAATGCTTTACCATGCGGCATTGCTCCTTAGCTTTAGATGACGTGGTGCTGGAAGGCATGAACATCTCGAAGCGATCATCGGTGATGGCCAATGTCAAACAAACTCTCCCCATCTGAAGTATCATGTCGGCTGTAACTTGGAAGGGTTGTCCGAGTAGTAGCTCGTTGCCTTATTCATCTTACATCTCCATTACGACAAAATCTGCTGGAAATACAAAACAATCTACCTTCACCAACACATCTTCACATATACCGTATGGCTTCACTACAGAATTATCCGCCAATTGGATTTTCATGTTTCTTGGCCTTGACTCTTTTAATCCTAGTTTCTTGAATTTAGAAAGGGGCATCAAGTTTATTCTTGCCCCAGAGTCACATAGCTCTTCACCAAACTTTACCTTTCCAATATAACATGAGATGTTGAAACAACTCGGATCCTGCCTCTTTGGTGGCAATGTGTCCATGATGAAGGCACTCACCTGCTCCTTAAGAACCCCAACGTCCGTGTCTGGGATTTTCCTCTTCTTAGTAATGATGTCTTTCAAGAATTTGATGTAGGATGGGATTTGCTCTATTTCTTCCAATAATGGGATGTTGACTGAAAGCTTTCTGAAACTGTCTAGAAACTTTTTAAACTGGGCATCCACTTTCCTTGCCTTTGCACTATTTGGATATGGGACTGGGACAGCCTATGCCCTTTGATGCGGTGGCACATATGGTGTCCTTTTCTGCGTCTCCTCCTCATCTGTAATAGGATTTTCAGTAGCATCCACTGCTATATCCTCAATTGGTTCTATGATCGGTATTGGCAGCTCCTCAGTGGACTCACCTTTGATTTCTGCTTGGGGTTTGCTTGGTTCATCGGCTTTGGGGTTTAATAGCTTCTTGCCACTCCTTAGCAAGATGGCATTCCCCTATTGGTTTCCTCTTGGAATATTCGTGTTACCCGGAAAACCTTGATGCGCCGACTTCTTCAGATTGGCTCTCTCAGCTGCCATTTGCACCATGGATGTTTCTATTGTCCTCATCTAAGCCCCATGGCTCTGCAGAGTCTGCCCGAACTGATTCATAAATTCCCCCTGTTGCTTTATCTTCTGGCCGAAAGTAGTCATTAATTCTTGGTTTTGCTTTATCACTTGGTTGAGCAACTCCGTGCTCTTGTCCTCCGCTACTGGCTGGGGTTTTGCATCGGGGTCCTACTAGAAGTTGTTCGGGTCCTTCTAGGAGAACTTCTTGTCCTTTCTCCATGGGTAATTGTTATTTCTGTAACTTTGTTGCTGCCTCATGAATTTGAATTGAGCCTCATCCTCGGACTCAGTATCTTCCTTTACAACCAGTTTCTTCGTGAGAAGGTCCATCTTCTCATTCAGCTCCTTGATGGCCTTTGACTCCCCCACAACCCGTACGTGCTCAACGGCATCCCTGTCGCCCCATGATTGCTTCTTGGCCATGTTATTTAGGATTTACAAACACCTCGTGTCTGTGTTGTTCAAGAAGATTCCTGAACCTGCGGAATCGAGGTTACTTCTATCATGCTCGGAGAGAGCAAAATAGAAGATCTTGACCTATGTCTCCTTGTCAAGCCCGTGATACGGGCACCGCCTAAGCATGATCTGAAGCCTTTCCCAGGTCTGAGAGTAGGTCTCTCCTGCTTTCTGAGTGAAGTTGTGGATCTTCCTGATCATGTCATTGGTCTTCTCGGGTGGGAAGAACGTTTCAAAGAAAACCTCCACCATGTGGTCCCAGAATTTCACATATTCATCATCCAGATTGTGCAACCACTCACGTGCATTTCCCCCTAGAGAACTCGGGAAAAGCTTCAAGTAGAGAGTGTCTTGTGGAAATTTGTCTATTTTTATCATGTCACAATTCTCCTCAAATTGGCTTATATGCGTGACCGTGTCTTCATTATTGAGCCCATGGAATGCATTCGACTTCACCAAGTTGATTAACGCAGGATCAATCCTGTTTGTCAGGATATTGATCACCTGCTTCTTGATTGGTTCCTTTGAAGCAGATGAAGAAGATGCCTTGATCTTCTCCCCTATTGTCTGTGGCTCTGCCATCTCTTCTTGTTCGGATTCGGAATCTATTTCTTCGAGATGGTCTTGATTGTAATCCTCCTTATCTTCCGGTCCCGTTAGTGGAACCTCTGGTGCATGTCGCGTGTAGTCGGTGCTACTCGTCTGCACCATGCACAATACCAAGAGAGTGAAAATTCAAGTTCAATATAGTGCTTGACGATTACAAAAATTAGAAAATAGAGTATGAATTTTTTTGAAATTATTGTAAAGTAAAAAAAAGATAAAAAATGGCCTACAGTGGCTGCTTGTAGCACTCATAGTGCCGACACTTGCCGTGTCCCCAGAAATGGAGCCAAAAAATTGACATGAATTTACCGTGCGTAGAAACACAAGTGTACGCGTCAATGTAATATAGGCCTTTTTGAGGCCCGAGTCGAACTCAGGGACACGTGAATTATCGGAGACTACTACTAATTACTAGCAATCATCTAGACCGATTAAATAGTTGGAAGTTGTTGTAAAATTAAAAGAAAATAAAATAAAACCAAACAAAGCAATCGATTAAATGTTTATTTTAATCAATTCAAGATGAGATCTTTAGGATTGAGGTTTCACCGCAGGTTTTCAATGTTTGAAATTCTATATAGTCACTTAGGTTTATCTCACTATCCGGGTAGTGGCCTGAAATCAGAATTTCCCATTGTCATGGTACAATTCACTACCTATGTGTAGGTCGGTTCCACCGTCGTAGTAACCTATATCATAAATTAGGTGCATTAAAGTCGATCTCTTGGTATCCACCATTAACCTTACACCACCTTGTTCAAGGGATTTGTTAATTAACGTGAATTTCACCTCTTTTCAACCATTAATTCTTCTTTCAAAGTAATTAAGGACATTAGATTATTATTATTGTGATCAATCATAACAATATAATGGAGAAAACAAAATTATACCACGGATTTAAGAGATAAAAGATGAATTACTATGATAAAATTGTCATAGAATGATTTCCCGGGCTACTCCAGGTCCTAAAGACAAAGGGGATTAGCCCTACATGTTCATCTCAGAGTGAAACGTGGTTGAGAAAAAGGGAAACATAGGGAAAAACGTGATTGAGTGGTGAAACCCCTGAACGGAGAAGATCCAAGCGCTCCTTGGCGTATAATACGCGTTCTCCCGCCTTTCGGTGGTGCAATACGTCTTCTTCGGCATCTGGAACGGTTGGGGCATGCTTCTGGCTCCGTTCTTCTCTCCACACCTTCTCGGGATGTGTGTAGCGGCTACGGACGTGATGGATTACTCTTGGCCACCTTCATTAGGTATAATCACCGAGTTAGGTCACCAAATTATCACAACCGTCAAATTTAGTTTGATCTGAAGCAAACTTGTATCTGACGGTGTCGATACCATCGACGCGGGTCGATGGTATTGACCTTGCGCGATATCAGAAATTCTTCTTTCCCTTCGTTGTTGCGCCTGATGCTATCTCGATACCATCGACGCGGGTCGATGGTATCGACAAACTTGAGGCGATAGTTTTGTCCTTTGGTGTCGTTGTAGCTCCACTAGTTGATAGTATTGATAGATGCGTCGATAGTACCGACTCTGTTCTCGCTAGCAACCTGATGGTAAATCGATACCATCGAATCTCCTGTCGCTAGTATCGAATTTCTTCTACTCCTTGCGGCTGGCAACCTGTGGTCATGTCGATGGTATCGACAGCAGCAAATATTTGTTTTTCCTGAAATTACAACACAAAACCACATAAGCCGAAACAAAACACATTCTTGTAATAATTTCTGCTCAAAATATGGAAATAAGGGAGATTTGACATAGAGAAGGATCATAGACCAAAGTAGATGAATTATGCAACATTAACCACAAAAATGACTAATAAATTCATAAAATAGAAATAAAACAAGCCTATAAATGCGAATCAAAATCATCAGATCATATATATATGCATATTTCTTATTTTTCTTTGCAAATACTTGTTCATATATAGTGAATAGTTTACCTTTTTCTTATACATTTTTTAGCCATGGATATTTCTTCAGCAAAACAAGTTATTTTGTCCACCGTCCTCCCATATTTTTCCACAGTTCCAACTACTGGAAAATAATTGAAAGTCATGTTCTACAACTAATCGAACTAAACTCACCCCCATCGTCGTCATACGTCGATGTTTTAGCAAAGGATATTACCAATCAGCCCTCAACTTTCGTGCTATCATGGGATCAAGAACTGATTAGAGCAGTGGAACTAGCCAGAGAAAATGTTAATGTGCTAACCTCCTACTTATCTCCTCATCTCCAAGAACAAGTCCATCCACTTCAACAGCTACTAGAAAAATAGTATCATCACCTCCAAGTAGCCACTGAGGTCACATGCTATAGTAGAATTATATTTCATACTGTTGAACTAAGATCCTTGTGAAAGCATTAGTTTGATACAGTAGATTCCCAACAAAAGTGTATGGGGGAATTGATAGATCCTTAAAGAATTATTTCTCAAGTCCAACAACTTCATGATAAGGATGTTGAATATGGTAGTAAACTTCAAGAGCTCATCAATTAGGTTACCATCCAATTTCAAACACCATCACACAACTATGAAGATTACATCCACCAAAATCAAGTTAGTGCACATGAAATGGAGTTTGCCTCACAATTACATTTAGACAACCAACTAGATTCACTAAGATTAGTCTGTGAAGACCATACCACCTGGGAAAGCCCTTCATGTTATCCAAATGATTCACCCGATCAACCATAGTGGAATATACAAGACACATGCATGAATGTTTATATGATAATGATGATGACTCTTATCCTCACCAGGGTAGTCAAACAACCTCGTAACATGAAGGTCAATTTAAGGAACTTGAATTGGACGGTGACCCATACTAGGGTGATATCTCTCACATTGCGAGTTATCACTTTGGTTTGAGCAATACACAAATCATGGTTTGGAACAATTTGTTTTATGAGGATGACGATGACAACTGCTCAAATTAGAGCAGTGATTATACTGATGATGACAAATTTTAGCAGCATGATTCAACATTGTCCACTATCACTTTTTAAAGGATAGTTGACATCAAGGGAATAGGATGGATAATCCATCAAAACATGGCTTCTAAGAATGAAGATACCCCAGACCCCATAGAGTACCATAAGATTGGGATAGTAGAACTGAAAACTGAATCACCTTGGGGCACTTCATGTTCAGAGACTGATTGGATGACTCAAATTGTACATGAAAATTTGTCTAAGCATCTAACCTGAAGTTCAGAGCTGTAGAGAAAAGAGAGGGGTCATTTAGAAAACTTCCAACCTCTTCCCTCCATCTCATCCTATGTCAACATCCTAAGGCCTTCCTATTCAGATTCATACATTGTTGGGTACCTTGATGATGCTCTATTGAAGAATTCATTTTAGTATAGTTCAAATCAACTCCAACATAGAGATGACTTCACCGAGTCACAAAATTTTATTCCTCTTCTTCATACTTGGAAAGACTCATATCTTCACCTATTCCACTCGTACATGGTCGACAAATTGGCAAGACACATGTGACACTAGTCCCAAATTAGAGAATTTGGGATCCCAGTGTCGGTACCGTGGGGCAGCCACCACCTTTTCCCTTACAACTTTCTTTTCTCTTTTTATTAAAATAATTTTTGTTTTTCACATTCTTTCTTAGATATTTTCTTTCTTCTAACTGGTTTTACATATCCTTGCATACATGCATCATACTAGGACTTCAATAAATTTCTTTCATGTACATCCATGTATTCCTTTCCTACTATCTCAAGTTCAAGGCTTGCTCGAGGACAAGCAAAGTTTTAAGCTTGTGGTGGTTGGCCTATTCACCCTTCTGTCTATTCCACGCATACATGTTTACTTCATGCACTTAGGCATAAATTTAAAAAAAAATCTATGATTTTTACTTGCATTATAATTTTGTAGGACTTTTTTTTGCAATTTGTATGTTTGCAATTTAGACTATGCAATGAAAATCCTAGAATTAATGCTTTGCTTTATGCCTAAAAGCACTCCTTTCATCTTAAAGTACTAAATCTTTTTCTTGACTAGTTCATTGACTCTTTCCTTAAGCTTGGCAATAGATTTAAGGTTATGTGTCTTCTTCATAGCTTAATTTTTTTCCCTTGATCTATGTTGTTCATTACAAATGCATGAAATGGGATTGTTTGAAAGAGCTAGAATATGATCAAAGATTCCAAGCCACACTACTCACGAAATTGTCTCTACTCTAAGGATCATTTTATCATAATTACTACTTTTCACACAAGCATCAAGCCGATAATGATGAGTTTTGAACCATAATCAAGTAGGATTCTTTGTTATCTTGATGGTCTACGTGCCCTCTTACCTTATTTTTAGTCCAAAAGATGAAAATTTAAAATTTTAGCAAAAGAGGCTTGTCCACCAAAAAATCCCCAAAAAGTTAAAGTAGATTCTTGCCCTAGTCTAAAAATTAGAATATAGAGAATAAAATCATGAGTGTGAATAAACGAGCACTTTTTTTATCTTTCAAGAGAGTAGAGGATGGTGCCTAGCCAATGTATGATTGTGCTCATGAATGTGCATACATTGTGTCTGGCAGTGTCACCCCAAAAGCTCATTAGAGAGTTACTAGCAACACCTAGGAGACCTATGAGATCATCCTAATAGCAAGGTTGGTTCTGGTATAGTACGAGGAGTTTGTGTCACTTCTCTCGACCAACTGGCTCAGATTGTAGGGGTTGATTCTCATTACACAAACCAACCTAATGCAGATCGGGATCCTCAAAATTCATTAGAGTCTTTTTGTTTTTGTTGCTTCTTAGGACCTAAATAAGTAGGAGGCATGTTGTTCCTGATTTTTTTACATGAATGCATGATAATAGCTCATGACTCGCCTCCATCACCTAACTGATCACCTACATGACGATGCTTTAATGTTGTATAATTATGAGTCATGAGTACTGACTGGTTGCAGTGAATTCTCTTAATCTTGTCTGAATGATCTTTGATCTTACTCTAGAAGGTTGTGCTTATTTGGTGGGGGTTTGTTCTCAAACAACATAGATCAGGGGAATTGATGTTTTAAACTATTTTTTATTTAGCCTTAGCATTTATCGCCAAGCTTAATTTGGATGTTATTGTTTTTCTCTTTGAGCACACTCTTGATTTAGGACAAGCAAGGGTTTATGTTTGGGGTGGTTGATAACACCAAAATTTAGTCATTTATGCTAAACATTTATTTATGGTTTTGTGTCATAATAGCCTTAATACGCTCAAAATAACTCTAGATTGTTATCTTTTAGTAATTTATATCATTTTAAAGTTTGATTCACTCAATTAGCCAATTTTAGGGAAATGCATGCATCGAACTTGAAAAGACATCCATTCTTCAAGATTTATCCCCAACATAATGTTTTTGCAACAACCAAGGCTTCCATCTGTAGTGACCGCGACACTCGGCATGATCGTGCCTAGGCCAGACATGGTCGGGATGAGAAGGAAAGTCACGACCAACACAGTCATAGCAACCACGACATCTCTCTCGATCGTTACAAACTCTACGCTCACGACACCTACCTCGACCATAACACTCGGCATGGTCATGCTTAGCCTGGCACGGTCGGGCTGAGGTCAAGGTGTAGTGACCACTACTCTCATCGTGACCGCTACAACTACAACAAGACTATCACAACTGCTACACTAATCATGACTGTGCCACTCGTTTTGACCATAACACAAAGCAACCACTATCGAATGTCATCCACCACAACCGAGACACCTGGAACAGTTGTGTCGAGCTTGACAAAGTCGGGCCAAGGACAAGGGCCAACATCCCTCTCGAGTGCGAGATCAGTATTGATCATGACACTAGTATTGACAACAACACTCGGCAAGGCCATGCCGAGCCAGACATGGTCCATCCGAGACAAAGGTAGCAACTGAGACTGGTGTCATGACCACTTCTTACATGTAGCCCGCCTTCACCTATAAATACCCACCCCTCGCGACCTAGAGGGGGGTTCTGAGATTTTTTTGGTTCTACATTTTTGTCTTGCATATTTTTTGGTTCCTAAAGCCTCATGGGAGAGTTATAAGGCCCTAAAAGGTTGAAGTGCTCATCCTACATCCCCCCTTCAGTTTTCTTCCATCCACCATTCTTTTCCACCACTATTCACCCACTTCCCTCCATATCCAACAATTTTTCACCTCTATAAATCCATTGAACTATTGTTTGGGGTGGAATCATGGAGAAAGGAGGACAAGTAGTTCAAAAACCAAGGAAGATGACCCAAAGATAAGATCCGACCCATACAGAAGCTAAGTAATGAGATGCACCTTGCCTCTACAAGCTCACTTTGTTCTTCTTCTCCTTTCTTCTATTATTCTTCTTCATTTCTATACAAACAATGTTATTCCATCTTTGTTCAGTGCCAAATATGCTTGTCCATGGCTAGTTGAGAACCTTATTGTCTATATAGCCCTTTTTGGGCATGTTCATGTACTTTTACCTTTAGAAAGTAGTTCTATTTCAGATCTACTATGTTTTCTATTATATCTTCTCTTTCTGGTCACGACTGCTAGTTTGTTTGATCTCTTTCTTGCTTGAACTTCTATTTCTTCATATATCGAGAGATTCGTTGTAGAAATAAAAAATAGATGATAGTTTGGATTAGAATATGAAAAGAGAATGGATCAAGGCGAGCTATTTGCAACCATTGACATGGGAACGATTGGGCCCAACATCAGATTCAGTCTAGATCACATTTTTTCCTTGCATCTCATGATTTTCTAGACTTGAAAGGGTATCTTGAATATTCTGAGGTGCTGATCTGTTATCCTTGAGAGATGTTTCATATCATTGATGGATTTTATTCACGATATGCAAGATTGAGTGGTATGACCCCACATGAACAGACATCACAATACATACTATTTTCAGATGTACATTGCTTGTTGAGGTGTTCGAGGGTTGTCTACACCTTAGAATGGGTAAATAGACTGCCTAACTTGTGGTTACATAGCCAGAAACTCATTCATTTTTATTAGTAGAATCTGAAGGACTCTTTTTTTATTTCCTTTGTTTTGTTTTATTTTGTGAAATTCTACTACACTAGTTCTAGTTCCAATTTATTATCAACTGTTGATGTAACATCCCCAGATTTTTTAAAACTTAAACTAATGTGTGACATCCAAATTGGAACTCTCACCTCAATGAGAATCCCAATTTAAAAACCACACACTAGGCTAAGAAGAAGAAAATCAAGGGAGTCAGAAGGAAATAATAGTAGAACATGCACATTAACAACAATAAAACCATACAACACATGTTCACCATTCAACATATAATTACATGAATTGTTACAACATTTGATATTACATATTGAACACAAACTTATACATATACATGTAATACCACTAAACTATAGGATCTTAAGACAACATGTCCACCTGTACATCAGCTCTCTATACAACTCTCAACTATCTTGGTTCTTCAAGATCATATGTCTACAACCTAAACAAAAGATTACATGTGGTACACATCAGCACAATATTCAAGAATATTGTACTGAGTACGCCTATGTGTCTTTTATTTACCTCTCATTATATCTTGGAAAAAACATAAATGTAAACTTGGTAGTAATAAAAAATATAACAAGAGTCCAGTACTTGAGCAAAAGTTGTTTAAAAAAAGTGAACAAAATATATGTTAGGCATATTTTCCATGATACTATCCATGCATTTACCACAAAGGGAATCATGCATCATCTTTGCCCTTATGAGCCCAATATGGGAGGCCTCGTGATCTACTACCAAAGAGTTTGAGATCATTATAGCTGGGATCTACTACAAAAAAGTTTGAGATCAAGTGATCTACTACCAAAGAGTTTGAGCTCATTTTCCAACACTATACTATCATATGATGGATCAGATATCTTATTTTTCATATGTTCACAGCCATATAGTATGAAAAATCAAGCAAGCTACCATACAAGAATAATTATTTCATCAAATATTGTATGCCAAGTATTTGACAACACATATAACAAAAGCATATTGTATAATAATCTAAGTAAGAGGTAATGGCGTACCTTGATCAAGATAAACCTAATCATCACATGTCCCTCATGTCAACAATGTATCCCAAGTCAAACTCTAATAAAGATAATATCGCATACCATCATCACGTTCACATCATCATTAAACCTAGTTATGTCCATTAGGGTTTAGTTAGTTCATTAGTATGTGTGCATCATTACTTGCATTCTTACCTTAGATTTATCTTATTGATGTCATTTTTGAGATTATGGTCCATTATCTGATCATTAGGTTCCATATTCTTTTGGTGCACATATTAACCCTAGTTTGTATACATTATTCAAATTGGAGTTACATCCCATGTATTAAGGGTCATCTTCATATAACATGGATTTTTTGTATAAAACTGATCTCATATTTATATATTAGCTTCCAATTACATATATGAGGGTATTTCATAAATTCCATCAATTATTGAGTATGTATGTATTTATTACATTTTATTTTGGGTTAATAGACCTAATTAGCCATATGGAGAAAATTACATGATTTTATGCATCCATATTATTATTACTGACATTGTATGGATTACAAAAATGATTTTGGATTTGTAGACAAGTTCTTATTATTTTAGGCCATCATTTACTATTTCTAACACATGGTAGAAGCATTATAAAACTTACATAATATTCCTAACATTAGTGAATCAAAACACTAATTTATGGTTCCATGTTATTGTACTCATTTTTCTGAGAATTTGGATACTTTGTTTGTATTTTTTTGATGCTCGAGCTAACTACTAGGACTTTTACAAGATCTGACAATTTATGAAGGAATCTACCTTTTTAAACCAATTGGCCGCTGACACATGGCTAGCAAGGGGGCAACTCCTTCTCAAGGACCCGCCTGGTTCATATTTAATTCGGATGATTTGATCTCAGTTTTTCTTATTCGGTGGTCTAGGACTGGACCCAATCCGTCTTCTTTCTCTTCCGTGTATCCACTCCATGCCCGATGGGTCGACGCCTGTGTGCGTCATTTGTAGGAATCAGTTGTCCCCACTGGCTCCTGTTATCAGTGTGCAATCATGTGCTGCCAAGGCTTCCCCCTCACCTCTACTATGCCGGTGTGGCTCAATAATGATCACCGGTGATGGATTCCATGTGATCAGTCCTCAAAAGCCTCTCCTTGAAACCTCTTGGTCGCCTCCTGCGGCTGCGCGTTCCTCCTGACTTTACAAGTGAGGCAAGCGAGGCTTAGTTCTTAAAGGGTGCCTGGACTCGATCTACGTGCCTCCTTATCTCACCATCTCCTTTCTCCGCTTGAAGCTTGATGCCAACGTGCTTCGTCTCCTGGACAACGGTCACCGCTGTGGGGCCTCTACCCGATCGTGAGCACCGTCGCGACTTCCAAGGAGTGTCTAGTCTATCTAGCTATGGTGGGTTGAACTACCTCTGCTCCTTGCTACACGTGACCATGAGCCCACTCAAATCTGACTTGCTTCTAGTCATGAGCGTCACTCCCATCTTGGTGTCGTTGTGGTTGTAAGAACATTGAGGAAACCCACTTCCTATGGAGCATCGCCATTGTTCGGCTCGGCTCTCAGTTCCCTATCTGTGTGAGAGTCTGTGATACTTCATCCCAGTGTGAGCCTCCCTACTCTCATCTTCTTCTCCAAATCTCCTCCACTTTCTCATCCTTATAGGCATGTGAACTGTGGTGGCACAAGATAATGGGTTGGCTGTTGGTTCCCTCTCTTTTATTGTCTTCTCATCTCAAATGAGGGGTCAGTGTGGAGACCTTATTAGGATAAAACTAACTACCCACTCTAAGATTGCCCTCAAACCACAACCTTTGAGTAGCACATCGTGGAGTCTTCATCCACAATCAAGTAACTACAAGGAAGGAGGAGTGCAAGGAAGGAGGCATCCACTACTATCAGATGGCATCCAAAGGTCATGAATGAGTCAGAGGCATATTTGATTTGTGTTTCCCCCCTTTTCTAAGAGTTTATTTGACATCTGATGTCTCCAAGAAAGCTTAGGAAAATAGATATTAAACCTTACTACATCTTGCCTATATATAGACATATTATTTCATCATTTCCAAACCTACTTAACTTCCTCCGATGATATCCAATCTTCATGAAATTTTAACCATATCTTTACTACAACTCAAGCAACACTCTTCTCAAATTTGGTACCAAAACTTGTTTTTATATCCTGTTAATTAAACACTTCAAGAAAGCATAAATTATGGATGTAATCGAGACATGAACATAAATGAACGTCCATGCTTTACCTAAACACTTGGAACTCTCAAGATAACTTCCAACATTTCATAGGACATTTAGGATCTCAAAAGTTCTCTCCATCACATCCTACACACCTTAAAAATAAATTTCATCCTCAAAATTAAGCAAAAACTCAGTCTTTCACAATTGGATTGGCTTAACTCAATTTTTAGAGAGGGTTTTAAGCATCCTAAACACCCCAAGTCCATGTGTTTGACCCCGTATATCTACTTCAACCTCATATAATCGTTGTAGGGGTCATTGAAGGTTTCAAGTTATACATTAAAAGTTTGATCATCAGTTGGGAGCCTATCACTTTCTTTTTCCTCTAACATGGAGCACCAACTCCACTTTGTTTGGATGCAAAACTAGATGGTCTAAGGTAGAATACAACCTGTTTCTGGAGAAGGTCTCCTAGAGCTTGGTCTAGCCCAATCTAGGGTTTCTAAAGTCATCTCCTAGGGTTTCTGACCAAGGCATGTTTTTTCTTCCTTCCTTATTAGTATTCCTTGTTATTCTTCTTTTCCTTCAACCTTCCTAGGTCAGAGCCTTGGACATGGAGGAATACCACCTAGAGCCCTAAAAACCCCATATCCATACTCTTTGACTACGGTTTACACCTCTAAAGTGGTGATGGTTGTGATGGAGTGAGTTTTTACTTTATTTTCTCTCTCTTGTTATTTCTTTTCTCAATTTATTGTTGACAAAACTACCCTCAACTTAATCATTGCATGACTAAGCTTAATATAGCACTTTTGGGCAAAAATATGCAAACCATAGTATGCTTTTATGATAGAATACATATGATAATGTATTTAGTTTAATGAACACATCAAACTTTTGAATTTGGGTTTCAAAGTTATACCATAGTTGCTTTATGACATTATAAGGCTACTCCTAAAATTTGGTTGCAATTGAATCAACCAATTGAGAGATATGACCAACTTAGTTTGGTGCATATTTCATTGCATTTTGACCTTAGGGCCTAAGTTTCGGATTCTTTTGATATGTATATGTCACTAAGGAATGTATGTAGAAATTGGGGTCGTCACAGTTGGTATCAGAGCCAATGTTCATACATCATAGTCACATGACTTTCATTCACCCTATTATGAGTCTAGGGTAGTCCTTGAGTTAGGGATGTGAAGGGTTGAGGTGTCTAGGATAGCATCTGCCATGGGTCTGACTAAAGTCTCCGAGCCACTTAGCTTGGCAATCACGAGGCTGCCTTTATGGCAGTATAAGTCTACCTGGACGATATCCTAAGTGTCCCCTATTCTTGGGCATACCTTAAATTAGGAATTTTCTCATCTATAGATTTTCCCTCTCACCTCTTCTATAGGAAAAATTCCTCCCTCTCATCTATGCTTTGAAATAAATTAAACTTTCCCTCTTACCTCTGTAATAAGGTTAGGAAGGAGTCTCTCTATTTAGAAAGTCCTAAGGATCGACTGATAAGGATTTTAGGATATCCTCCCTAAATCATAACATTCAGAATATTAATCATTAAATCATGAGAATAATAAAATATCATGTGAAAATAATAATAATTATGACAAGAATAACTGTTGAAGTAATAATCTAATATGTTCAAATTAATTTCAGGATGCCTCCTAAGACTCGCAGCTCAGGGGAATCATCCTCTAAGAAAAGAAAAGAACGTGAAACCTCTGAAGTACCTGATCCCAATGCTGAGGCCAAGGAAAGGTGGGAAGAACAGAAGAAAATCCTTTTAGATTTTATGGAAACCCTCGCCACAAAAGGAACCCCAGAACCCAGCCCATCTAAGAAGAAAGAGGTGACAGTGATAGATTTTATTAAACTAAACCTTGATTCTTTTTGGGTTGAGGATCAGCCTGAGGTTATGGATAAGGCTGAAGCCTGGATTTTGACCATAGAGAATGGTTTTCATACCCTAGAAGTACCTAATGAGAAGAAGGTTAGGTTTGCCACCCATATGCTTAAGGGAGCGGCAAAAATCTGGTGGGAGAACTATGGCGGGAATAGGGGTGAGGAAGTAGACAACATGGAGTGGGAAGCCTTTAAAAACCTCTTCACGGATCGTTTTATGCCCATAGCTGAGAGGAAGAGGAAGGAGAAGATGTACATGGAGTTAAGGCAGGGTAGTCTTTCAGTAGCTGATTACACCCGAAAGTTTAGGCTTCTGGAACGTTATGCACCCATCAGGACTGAAGACCGCCTTACTGAACACTATGTGGATTTCCTTTCCGCCCACCTAAAAACCCTAGTCATAGCCTCTCGTCCCAGAAGTATAGATGAAGCCCTAGATATGGCCCTCAAGCAGGAGAGAGAGCAGGGCATGCAAAAACCTTCTAGCATGGGATACTTAGGGTTAACCACCACAGAAGAGGAGAAGTTCAAGAAGTTCCACCCCGGCCACAATAAAGGATCAGGAAAGGGAGGAGGTTCAGGAAGGAAAGGTCCAAGAAACAACAAGCTGATGGACTATCGCAACAAGTGCAAAACCTGCGGACGAGGACACGATGGACCTTGTCGCTACACCAAGCCCGTCTGCTACAACTGCAAGAAAGAGGGACATTTCCTTGCCAAGTGCCCCAATGCATCTATCCTTGGCAAACCTCCAGTAGGTGCTCCGCCCCCTCAGGGACACCGCAATGCCAGGGTGTTCGCAGTAACAGCAGAGGAGGCTAGGGCAAATCTGAATCAGCTTGTCGAAGGTAACCTTAAATCTTTTTCATATATCTAATATCTTATTCAATGCCTTCAATTATTTATAAGGTAATTATCATGTGTAGGCATTGTTTTCTTGAATGGACATCCTGTTAAAGCATTGTTTGATTCTGGATCCACAAATACGTTTATTTCTCGCAATCTAGCCTCAATGTTGCACCTACATATCAGGGACTTGGGATACATTCTGGATGTGTCAACCCCAAGTGGCAAAATATTCACTACATTGCAGAAAATTGATGTTCTCCCTCTAAAATTTGAAAATCATGACATGCCGTTTGAATTCATTCTCTTAACCATGGAAGACTTTGATGTTATTCTTGGAATGGATTGGCTGTACACATATCATGCTTATATTGACTGTAGAAACAAGATGGTAGTTCTCTCTCAACCTCATTCCTCTCCTGTAGTGATCCCTCGGGGAAGCGGATTCTGTAATAATATAATAATTTCCTCTCTTAAAGCTAAAAAGCTCATATCTAAAGGATGTAAAGTCTTCCTCGCATTCGTCTCAGAGACCAGTCCTGATAACGGGCCTGTAGAAAGATTGGAGGTGGTACGTGATTTTCTTGACATATTTCCAGAGGAGCTTCCTGGGCTGCCTCCAAACCGAGACATTGAGTTCTCTATAGATCTTCTTCCTGGAACCACTCTGATTTCTAGGGCACCGTATAGGATGGCACCTGCTGAACTTATGGAGTTGAAGAAACAATTACAAGAACTACTTGATAAGGGTTTTATCCGACCTAGCGTTTCCCCTTGGGGTGCACCTGTCCTTTTTGTTAAAAAGAAAGATGGTTCGATGCGGATGTGTATTGACTATCGCATGTTGAACCAAGCTACCATTAAAAACAAGTATCCTCTCCCTCGTATTGATGACCTCTTTGATCAACTTCGTACTGCTAAAGTTTTCTCAAAAATTGATCTCCGTTCTGGATACCATAAGCTCAAAATCAAGGATTCTGATATTTCTAAAACTGCTTTTCGAACTCGTTATGGGCATTACGAATTTCTGGTGATGCCATTCGGGTTGACCAATGCACCTGGTGTCTTCATGAATCTGATGAACAAAGTCTTCCAACCTTATCTTGATGAGTTTGTGGTCGTCTTCATTGATGATATTCTGATCTATTCTGATTCTATGGAGAAGCATCGAGAGCACTTGAAGTTCGTCCTTGAGATTCTTCGAGCCCAGAAATTCTATGGCAAGCTTTCTAAATGTGAATTCTGGATTGACAAAGTTATGTTTCTTGGTCATGTCATTTCTGGGGGTAGCATATCTGTTGATCCCGCTAAAGTGTCTGCTGTACTTGATTGGCAACCTCCTCGTAATCCTTCTAAAATCCGGAGTTTCTTAGGTCTGGCTGGATATTATTGCCGTTTTATTCCAAATTTCTCAAAAATTGCACTTCCTCTAACCAAGCTTACTCGGAAGGACGAGCACTTCCTCTGGTCAACCACTTGTGAGTCTAGTTTCCAGCAGTTAAAGCAGAAGTTGACGTCGGCTCCTGTTCTTGTTCTACCCTCTGGCAATGAAGGGTTTGTAATATTCACTGATGCTTCGAGGAATGGATTAGGGTGTGTCCTGCAGCAGAATGGTAAAGTAGTGGCCTTCGCTTCTAGACACCTAAAACCCAATGAACTTAATTATCCCACCCATGATTTGGAATTAGTTGCAAGCATTCATGCCCTCAAGATTTGGAGGCACTACTTGTACTGGGCAACGTTCGACATCTTCACCTATCACAAAAGCCTGAAGTACATCCTGACTCAGAAGGACTTGAATCTGCGTCAACGTCGATGGATCGAATACCTAAAGGACTACGATTTCACTATTGCCTACCATCCGGGTAAGGCAAATGTAGTCGCTGATGCCCTTAGTAGAAAAAGGGCAGTATGTGCGTCTCTTTCTATCCCCGAATGGAGGAACATGGAGGATCTAGTGGGCTGGAAGCCGCAGTTTTTGTCTGATCGTGTGCATGTTAATAACATTTCCATCACATCCAACCTACATTTCGAACTTCTTGAGGCACAAAAGGCTAGTCCCGATCTTGCAGAGCTCTCTTCCCTTCTGTCGAAGCCGCAAACACATCTGTCCGTGGGTCTTGATGGCGGTCTTCGGTACAAGAACCGTATGTGGGTCCCTGAGCAGTCAGCTGTAAAGACAACCATTCTTAGCGAGGCACATGGGTCCAAGTACACAGTTCATCCCGGCACGACCAAGATGTATAAAGACCTACAACGCCAGTTCTGGTGGAGAGGCATGAAGAACGACATCGCAGACTTTGTATCCAGGTGTCTGACATGTCAACGAATCAAGGCTGAGCATCAAAGACCAGGTGGTCTACTGCAACCCCTCGAGATTCCGGAATGGAAATGGGAACATATCACTATGGATTTCGTAGTGGGATTACCCAGGACCAGGAAGGGGTACGACGCTGCTTGGGTCATCGTGGATCGTCTCACCAAGTCAGCTCATTTTCTACCTGTGAAGACTACTGCAAAAGTTTCTGAGTTGGCCGACCTTTATATACGGGAGATTGTACGTCTGCATGGGGTTCCAGCATCCATTGTCTCGGACCGGGACCCGAAGTTCACCTCAAAGCTGTGGAAGCAGGTTCAAGAAGAATTGGGCACTAAACTGAATTTCAGTACAGCTTATCATCCACAGACAGATGGACAGTCTGAACGAACAGTACAGATTCTGGAGGATCTTCTACGAGCTTGTGTGCTTGACTGGGAAGGATCGTGGGACCATTACCTACCTTTAGCTGAGTTCGCCTATAATAATAGTTATCAGGCAAGTATTGGGATGCCACCATACGAAGCTCTCTATGGACGACCGTGTAGATCTCCGTTACACTGGGACGATGTTGGAGAACGCACTTTGATGAAATCCGAGGAGATACAGTTGTATACATACAAAGTTGCACTGATTAAGCAAAGAATGAAGCGAGCACAGGATAGGCAGAAATCTTATGCAGATGCGCACCGACGAGAACGACAGTTCAAGGAAGGTGATCACGTATTCCTGAAATCCGACCTATTCGAGCTTTGGCCAAGAATAAGGGAAAGCTCAGTCCTCGTTATGTGGGACCCTTTGATATCCTTAAAAGGGTTGGAGAATGTGCCTATCGTCTTGCTTTGCCACCCCAGTACAGTGCCATGCACAATGTCTTCCATGTATCCAATCTGAAGCCGTACGTCAAAGATCCTAGTCACATTCTGAATCATGAGCCCCTCGAACTGAAAGATGATCTGTCATATGCTGAGTCACCAGTCAAAATTCTCGATCTAAAGACAAAGGAGCTTCGCAACAATCGGAATATAGATATGGTGAAAGTCCTCTGGAGCCACCATGATCCAACCGATGCTACCTGGGAGCTCAAGTCTGAAGTCGAGCGGAAGTATCCACATCTCTTTCACGCTTCTTGAATTTTGAGGACAAAATTCTTTTAAGGAGGGGAGAATGTGATGTAGTGAGTTTTTACTTTATTTTCTCTCTCTTGTTATTTCTTTTCTCAATTTATTGTTGACAAAACTACCCTCAACTTAATCATTGCATGACTAAGCTTAATATAGCACTTTTGGGCAAAAATATGCAAACCCTGGTATGCTTTTATGATAGAATACATATGATAATGTATTTAGTGTAATGAACACATCAAACTTTTGAATTTGGGTTTCAAAGTTATACCATAGTTGCTTTATGACATTATAAGACTACTCCTAAAATTTGGTTGCAATTGAATCAACCAATTGAGAGATATGACCAACTTAGTTTGGTGCATATTTCATTGCATTTTGACCTTAGGGCTAAGTTTCGGATTCTTTTGATATGTATATGTCACTAAGGAAAGTATGTAGAAATTGGGGTCGTCACAATGTTACTTCTTGCTCAAGATAGAAGCACTGTTTGGATAAACCAACCTCTCTAAGCTTGGGAACCTTGCTTTTGGGATCTGATCTCCTTCCTATAGGTGAACCTTTTAACCTTCTTCACTTTTATTTCTTGCTAAGATCTTGTTAGTTTATGCTTATGCTTAAAATTGATGATTTATGCCTAAAGAGACCATGCTTGGTTAGGGTTCTTAATTTTTATGATGTTCCCAATTATGTTTCACTTCTAGAAGAACATATAAATAGGTGTATGTCCTTTTTAAGGTATTTGATGATCTAGGATAGGTTGATAACACACCTAATGGTGTTAATCGCCTAATAATCGATGGTCCACATTAGTGTTTTCAAGCTCTTTCATTCACTACCACATGACCTGATGGTGATACCATCCAACAATCGATGGTGTTTCTATATTGATAATCGGTGGTGGTGACCAAGGGTGTCAACTGATGGTCACCCCTTAGGTCAAGTTTTAGCTCAATTAGAAGCTTAATGATCTACCACTAAGTACCTCAATGATGCTATTAATCAATAATGAGATTTTCTTAATATCCGATGGTGTTAAATGAATATAGTGTTGATCTAATATTCGTGGGTAACTTATTGATCATAACCAATGGTGGATCAGGTCATCACCATCAATGGTGAAAAAATGATGTAATTGTAGATTCAATTCAGCCCTATCCCAATAGCTTCTTGGGTCAAATGATTCAAGGGTTAGAGCTATACTCCAATTGATGGTTTTGCAACATGAAAATGATCCAATGGTTAGGATTTAACACTTATTCATCTAATAGTTTTGAATAAAAAACTTGATCCAATGGTTGCGATTGGATGCTTCAATATATAATGGTTTGGATTGAAACCTATAGTATTACATGTGAGTTCTAATAATCTCAATTTGAATATTTCCCTCATGTGATCAATTTAAGGATCTTGATGGTGGATATGATTTCTTGCTTAAAATGTACAACTGATGATGGGTTTTAACCCCACAACCTATCTTACCTCCATTGTATTATTAAATAAGGGATGTTTAGGTTTTAATGGTGACTCTTTCGAGGTCACACGTCAATGGCTTAATTGGTGGTTTTTTTATGGTGTGTACTTATGTAAAGAACAAATGGTCTTACCTTTTTCACATCCAATGGTTTTGGGTGATGTTGTGCTATGGTGATACGAGTTGATTGATGTTGGAATATTACATTTGTGATCATATGAATAGAATGGATAATGACCATATTATGTTTATATATAACCCTAATGGACCTAGATGATGATGGGTAACTATGATCAACCTTCCTTACTAGAAAAATAGAAGAACTGAGTCTTTATTATTGTTGTAGAACTCTAGTATGCTATAACGTAATGGTTACACCTTGAGTTATGCATGGATCCATACTTGATAATGGTATGGAATGTTATGATAATGATGTGCCTTAAGCATCCAAGATTATATGGGGATGCTATGTGTAATGTCTGTCTCACAAAAAAAAGATTAACTAATGTCAAAGTGTTCACTAAGGAGAGGATTACCAAAAATCACTAAAAATTAAAACCTTTTTCCAAGAAGTCCTTCAAATGAAAACTTTCTCACATAAAACAAAAGTAACATATTTACATTATGTTTTTCAAAAGTAAATAACTTGTATCATCTCTTCATGTGAATTACAAGCATTAATTATCCTGTAAAGCTAAGCACAGGTAACATAAAATCTCGAGGCAATGAGCCAAAATCTCGAAACCACTAACTACTACTCCAAGGACCTGAGAGTACAAAGATGACACATAGGACTCTAACTATCTCTATACAAGGCATAACAACCAATGTCTCCACCTAAGACTTCACTGTTGTCCCTGCTGTTGTTGATGTTGTCCTTCTCCTACTGAAGGATTATTGTCTCCTTGTTCGCGTCCACCTAAAAATGTAGTTCCCACGTGGGTGAGACAATTGTAAATTTCCCCAGCGAGAGATATAACTCTCCGCCAGTAACATTATTATTGCATCTTAAGAAGATAAATATACACAGAGGAATCTTATTTGTTTGGCAGCATCTAATTCAATGTCTAACAGATTGGAATATTATTTTTATCTAAAACATTGCAGCTATAACTTTAAAGATCCACATGTCACTTATTCATTAAGGAATATGAAGAACATGTATAACATTTATTCACTATAATATCATTACCACAACATTAACTATCTTTGTGATGACTCTGAAATGTAGGGTCTTAATACTTAATATGATATTAGAGGTCCATGAAAAGTCCTATTTGGTTATTCCCAAATTGAAGTGACACTTATTCTGGCATAGACTTCTTTGACCCACAACTATGACTACAATGCCATTAAAGAAACCATAATATGTATCTAGGGCCTTTTGTGTACATGGATATGATCAAATACTAATCATGAGTTGACTTTGAGTACATATGAAGGCAAGCATACAAATGACGTATTCATGGATTCAGATTATTACATAATAGACCCTAAGAGCATAATGATAAAACTAGGTGGATGGTACTTGTTTCATCAATATTTGATGATTAATTAGTATGTATTCAAAGTCCTTACAAATCATTTTTTTTAGGTTATTTGAGGAACTAAGTTTTATAGACATATGTTATATTTTTGTCTAAAACTCGGCTGAATGATAGATTACATTATGAGGAACTCGGGGCTAAGATTTCATATAATTGGGACCAGCCGTTTGAGATAATTGGATCCTTGAAGTTGCTTGAATGATGAACGTTTTAAATGATTTCAGAACTAAACCTGATTGTCAATTATATCATGCTTCCAGCCCACTCATCGCAGGGGCACAAATCCTTTTTGGTGTGATCCCTATTCTGGTAAGATGCCCCCCTATATTCATTAGAGATGAGTCGATGATCTGACTTCGTCTTCAAAGCTCCGCCCATTGCGGATGACTGAGCTTGCCTCCCACCTGTCACCCGATCCCTCACACTCGGAAAGGTTGGGCACATGATAGCTCGCAGGATCATCTACGTAATGCAGGGAGCAATTGGTCGACCCCCAAAAGAGTTGATCGGCCCCTCTTTCTTTGTAGACTGCTCCCTTACATCTTGAGGCAAACCGTCACCCACATGGAGAGAACGAAGTAGCCTTTAACAAAGACTCTCCCCCGTCACCGGAAGACTAGGACTAGGAGAAGGAGATCTTAACCTTCTCGGCCTCTCCACTAGCAGTGTAGACGAGGGGAAGGAACCGAAGCAAAGGATCTCATGGTTGATAATGAGGTCGCTGTAGAGAATCCCTAGTGTCGTTGAGCACACAGAGGAGGAAGGACACCCCCCCCCCCGTCCGCAAGCTAGAGAGGTTGCGTGCATAGCTTTTGGCTGGACAAAGCTACCTGCAAAAGAAGCAGATCTGAAGCACAGTAATACGACGGTGGATTCGTGGAGGAGGACACACTTGAGAGCAAGCCTAGGCGGCAGGTTGTCCGCACGTCGACGGACTGCGCCGAGTTTATGAGAGTGGTCGATCATGCCCAGGAGAACGGGCTCTCTCCAGCTGCGATGGTAGTTTCATGCAGAGAGCAGAAGGCAGACACACGCAGGAGTCGGGCTCGGAGTGCCACCGGCGAAGCCCACCTGGGCTGTGGCTGCGATTTGCAAAGCCACGGATCTTGGCTGCCTCAAGCCTCCCACGTGTAGCGGACCCGGCGAGGAGAAGAAGCTGATGCTGATAGGCTCTGCAATGGAGGAGCCACGATAGCGGAGGATGCGAGGATGCAGGTGCTAGGCCTCCAGCGTACAACCAGGACCAGGCGGCGGCGGCTGTGGTACGCAGGCGGGCATCCTGTGGAGCGGAGACGCGTTCTCGCGAGAAAGAAAAGAAAGGAGAAGAGGAGGTTGAACCCCGGTTCAATCACCCTGAACCGGGCCTAACCCAATGAACCAGCCGGCCCAGCGCAAGCCAGGAGAAGTCTTGGTGGCCACGTGGCGGGTCATGAGTGGTCGAAAGAGGTAAATATCACAGATCTTTGATAAATCCTAGTAAATCATAGGAATGTCAGACAAATACAAACAAAATATCCACAGACTCAGAAAAATGCTCTCTTTATTATGAAATCCCTAGATTAATCCTTTGATGCACATTTACTGGTCCTATATAGTTTAGATGATAATACCCCAATTAGATTTCCTTAAATGAAATAAATTGTATACAGTTGACATAAATTCTCAGAAAATTCTTATAGAATCCTAATGATTATTGTAACCAATTTATGGAATATAATACGAATATAATTACGAAATATTATCTCTTTGCTCATTAATGCATAATTTGATGCTTTTAGCCTTATATTAATTCTAGAAATTAGGAAAAACCTCAGAAAAACATGTAATCTGAACCAGACCCTTAGAATGACATTTGGATCACTGTAAAAATACCAAAGACACATTTTAGATCAGTAACACCTAGATTTGACCAAAATCCTAAACTGGACCAAAATACCATTAATAACGGTGAACCTTGTATTAATGATGAATATTTGTTATTAATCAGGTCATGGACAAAGTTCTAGATGATCATGATGTGATTAGGAATCTCTGAACTCAGGTACGTGGGTTTTTATTAAGTATAAGATTAGTTTTCATGAATGCATAATGATATGATGTACTCTGGATGCTTGTGTTTGCATATAAATTCTTGGATGTGTATTAGTAGTATATGCTCCGCAAAACATTACAGAACATAAAAGAATATGGATGGTTTGTAGCTACTGAGTGGATATATGCTCTCTCTCTCTCCCTCAATCCTCTCTCTCTCTCTCTTCCTCTAAATATAAGGTCGGCACTCGGTCCCCATAGCCCAAGGGGCGGGAAAAAATGAAGTGCGACATCTCTCCCTCTCCCCTCTGAATATAAGGTCGACACTCGGTCCCCATAGCCCCAGGGGCGGGGAAAAATGAAGTGTGATACCACTTAGTAGTACAAATGCATCAGAATGCATCTAAAAATGTGTTTACCTAATTATCACTTTAAATAATGTTTTCTTTTATTCTTTTTTTTCTCAAGATTATTTCAATTATGCAAGCATATTAGTATGTATCTTTCTACCCACGTGCACAACACCTTGTGTGTTGATTCGTTGTTTCACGTATGTTTTAGGTTCAGAGCTAGCTTGGGATAAAATACGGGAAGTGAGCACTGTTCAGGTTGTACCTATTGTGAAGATCCTAGTTAGCATACATGTTCTTAGACTTGTAAATCATCTTTCAATATGTAAGTTTAATTCATGTTGTAATAAGTCCAGTTTGTATAAAAATACATGTTGAATGTTGAGTATGTTATGGTTGTATGTTCATGTATGCGCATTATGCTTCCGCATCGCTCTCTGATATGATTGGATGATGTTTTCGGGTTCTGACATCTCATTCCCAATAGGGTTTGGAGAAATCAAAATCCGGGGACGTCACAGTTGGTATCAGAGCATGAACAATAGCTATACTTAACAATTGCTCACCATGAAACATAAAAACTAAATTTCACATTCCACATTAAACCCTAGAAATTTAGTAAGTTGTTGTATAAGGACTAGGTTTGACTTATCCTTTAGGTTAGAACCTAGATGTTCGAGAACTAGGTTTAGACAAGTGTCTGAAACCCTTTCCATATAGAGCTCATATGTATTGGGTAGCTACACTAGTCTACATCTCGTTCTCACCATTTCACTAGGTTACATGACACTAGACTATCTACTGTGTGTGGGACACTCGGTTTTGCTGATTTGGTTTTGTTTTCCAATCGGCTCGAGCCTCGAGTGTTTTCTCTGACGTCTTCTTTCTCGGAGAAAAACTATATAATATTTTATTACCTATATGTAAATATTAAAATGTGTCCCTCACACTGGAGAGTAGTTAGTGTTCATGCAATCTAAGTAAAAGGGAGTGACATCCGTCTAGAAGAGAGAATAGATCTAGATTAGATGTCTAGAGCCTCATAAGGTTATGTGATAGATAGATAGACAAAAAGAAGGACAAAGGAAATAAGCATGTGAAATCTTATCTAAGTTTTATCTCTGATGGTATAAGTTTCCTTATATAGGTTTAAGTTGTATATTAGTTGAATCCAATTTTGGAGAATTTAAGCAAAATCTTGATGATGAAAGTGCATTCCCTTTTCCTACTTAAGATAAGTTAAGTTAAGATGGAGATGAGTGTTACAAAGCCTCAAGCTCTTTTACAAAGGAGGACTCCCGTGTTAGGACAAGATATGTGGTGAACTCCTGAGAGAGTGAGACCCACAAGGAGAGGGTCATAGGACCTACCCTACAATATATGAAAAAAAAATGAGATAATGTGAAATGATGTGTCCTAAGCTGAGTTACTCCTAAGTAGATGAGTTGAGTTCTTTTTATATGATTCAATCTTATATGTGAGAGTTGGGTTTAAAACAAAAATGATGGGTAGGTGACTCATAATGAGAAAGTCAATCCTTTTGATTGAATTAGGTCTTAGCTTGAGTGACATATGTTTGTGAATCTTATCATTAGCTGCAAGTGAGGTGATATATGAACTCTGGTTCTAAAGAGAAAAATGCATTGTGCATAAGATACTCATAAATGTTTCTCCTTCCACTTCTCCTTCTATATATATGACACTAGAGACCTCACTTGAGCTATATAGATGAATTATTTATGAAGAGTCACTTGCGTAAGCATGACCTAATATTGTCTATATTTCCTCCCTATAGCATACATGTGATACCCAAGATTGAAAGCCTGATAAAACTGGCTTAGTATATTCTCTTTCTCTCTATATCATGCATGAATGATATAAGTTTGAAATCATGAGCTAAAAAAAAAAGATATATTTGGCTCATAGATTAATAAACACAAAATATAGTGCCTAGGATCAATCCTTTTAAATCTAAGCTTCTTCTTGAGGATAACTCGTTGAATAGGGTAAAACCCTAATATTTAAGTATATAAGCAAGCCTTTCTCTAATGATGAAATCATAGTATGATGTTGATCATAAACCACATTAATGATGTAAACATTATAATTCTAGTGACTGAAGATGTGAGATCTTGACATCATATTGCATAGGCAAGTCTAATGAAAGATGAAAACTTTAGTAATACCTCCTTAACTTCTACAAGCAAACGAAAACCTTATCCTTAAGAGACTATGCGAATGTAAATCATATTATATCAGAATGTCATGTGATGATTAAGACACTATGTGATCCTACAATTCCTTAAAAAAAAAAGATGATGCTTCCTCTTACATGAGGTGGAGATGGTACACCCTTGATGCTCTCAAATATTAAAATGATGATGTAGGACACATCCAACACTATGATAGTCTCGAATCCTAAAAGTGTTTATTTATATGAAGTCGAACTCTTTGGTTTTATCTTAAGTAAGACGTTAGTTGAATTTCGAGGACGAAATTCCATATAAGGCGGGGTGAATGTGATGACTCTGAAATGTAGGGTCTTAATACTTAATATGATATTAGAGGTCCATGAAAAGTCCTATTTGGTTATTCCCAAATTGAAGTGACACTTATTCTGGCATAGACTTCTTTGACCCACAACTATGACTACAATGCCATTAAAGAAACCATAATATGTATCTAGGGCCTTTTGTGTACATGGATATGATCAAATACTAATCATGAGTTGACTTTGAGTACATATGAAGGCAAGCATACAAATGACGTATTCATGGATTCAGATTATTACATAATAGACCCTAAGAGCATAATGATAAAACTAGGTGGATGGTACTTGTTTCATCAATATTTGATGATTAATTAGTATGTATTCAAAGTCCTTACAAATCATTTTTTTTAGGTTATTTGAGGAACTAAGTTTTATAGACATATGTTATATTTTTGTCTAAAACTCGGCTGAATGATAGATTACATTATGAGGAACTCGGGGCTAAGATTTCATATAATTGGGACCAGCCGTTTGAGATAATTGGATCCTTGAAGTTGCTTGAATGATGAACGTTTTAAATGATTTCAGAACTAAACCTGATTGTCAATTATATCATGCTTCCAGCCCACTCATCGCAGGGGCACAAATCCTTTTTGGTGTGATCCCTATTCTGGTAAGATGCCCCCCTATATTCATTAGAGATGAGTCGATGATCTGACTTCGTCTTCAAAGCTCCGCCCATTGCGGATGACTGAGCTTGCCTCCCACCTGTCACCCGATCCCTCACACTCGGAAAGGTTGGGCACATGATAGCTCGCAGGATCATCTACGTAATGCAGGGAGCAATTGGTCGACCCCCAAAAGAGTTGATCGGCCCCTCTTTCTTTGTAGACTGCTCCCTTACATCTTGAGGCAAACCGTCACCCACATGGAGAGAACGAAGTAGCCTTTAACAAAGACTCTCCCCCGTCACCGGAAGACTAGGACTAGGAGAAGGAGATCTTAACCTTCTCGGCCTCTCCACTAGCAGTGTAGACGAGGGGAAGGAACCGAAGCAAAGGATCTCATGGTTGATAATGAGGTCGCTGTAGAGAATCCCTAGTGTCGTTGAGCACACAGAGGAGGAAGGACACCCCCCCCCCCGTCCGCAAGCTAGAGAGGTTGCGTGCATAGCTTTTGGCTGGACAAAGCTACCTGCAAAAGAAGCAGATCTGAAGCACAGTAATACGACGGTGGATTCGTGGAGGAGGACACACTTGAGAGCAAGCCTAGGCGGCAGGTTGTCCGCACGTCGACGGACTGCGCCGAGTTTATGAGAGTGGTCGATCATGCCCAGGAGAACGGGCTCTCTCCAGCTGCGATGGTAGTTTCATGCAGAGAGCAGAAGGCAGACACACGCAGGAGTCGGGCTCGGAGTGCCACCGGCGAAGCCCACCTGGGCTGTGGCTGCGATTTGCAAAGCCACGGATCTTGGCTGCCTCAAGCCTCCCACGTGTAGCGGACCCGGCGAGGAGAAGAAGCTGATGCTGATAGGCTCTGCAATGGAGGAGCCACGATAGCGGAGGATGCGAGGATGCAGGTGCTAGGCCTCCAGCGTACAACCAGGACCAGGCGGCGGCGGCTGTGGTACGCAGGCGGGCATCCTGTGGAGCGGAGACGCGTTCTCGCGAGAAAGAAAAGAAAGGAGAAGAGGAGGTTGAACCCCGGTTCAATCACCCTGAACCGGGCCTAACCCAATGAACCAGCCGGCCCAGCGCAAGCCAGGAGAAGTCTTGGTGGCCACGTGGCGGGTCATGAGTGGTCGAAAGAGGTAAATATCACAGATCTTTGATAAATCCTAGTAAATCATAGGAATGTCAGACAAATACAAACAAAATATCCACAGACTCAGAAAAATGCTCTCTTTATTATGAAATCCCTAGATTAATCCTTTGATGCACATTTACTGGTCCTATATAGTTTAGATGATAATACCCCAATTAGATTTCCTTAAATGAAATAAATTGTATACAGTTGACATAAATTCTCAGAAAATTCTTATAGAATCCTAATGATTATTGTAACCAATTTATGGAATATAATACGAATATAATTACGAAATATTATGTCTTTGCTCATTAATGCATAATTTGATGCTTTTAGCCTTATATTAATTCTAGAAATTAGGAAAAACCTCAGAAAAACATGTAATCTGAACCAGACCCTTAGAATGACATTTGGATCACTGTAAAAATACCAAAGACACATTTTAGATCAGTAACACCTAGATTTGACCAAAATCCTAAACTGGACCAAAATACCATTAATAACGGTGAACCTTGTATTAATGATGAATATTTGTTATTAATCAGGTCATGGACAAAGTTCTAGATGATCATGATGTGATTAGGAATCTCTGAACTCAGGTACGTGGGTTTTTATTAAGTATAAGATTAGTTTTCATGAATGCATAATGATATGATGTACTCTGGATGCTTGTGTTTGCATATAAATTCTTGGATGTGTATTAGTAGTATATGCTCCGCAAAACATTACAGAACATAAAAGAATATGGATGGTTTGTAGCTACTGAGTGGATATATGCTCTCTCTCTCTCCCTCAATCCTCTCTCTCTCTCTCTTCCTCTAAATATAAGGTCGGCACTCGGTCCCCATAGCCCAAGGGGCGGGAAAAAATGAAGTGCGACATCTCTCCCTCTCCCCTCTGAATATAAGGTCGACACTCGGTCCCCATAGCCCCAGGGGCGGGGAAAAATGAAGTGTGACACCACTTAGTAGTACAAATGCATCAGAATGCATCTAAAAATGTGTTTACCTAATTATCACTTTAAATAATGTTTTCTTTTATTCTTTTTTTTCTCAAGATTATTTCAATTATGCAAGCATATTAGTATGTATCTTTCTACCCACGTGCACAACACCTTGTGTGTTGATTCGTTGTTTCACGTATGTTTTAGGTTCAGAGCTAGCTTGGGATAAAATACGGGAAGTGAGCACTGTTCAGGTTGTACCTATTGTGAAGATCCTAGTTAGCATACATGTTCTTAGACTTGTAAATCATCTTTCAATATGTAAGTTTAATTCATGTTGTAATAAGTCCAGTTTGTATAAAAATACATGTTGAATGTTGAGTATGTTATGGTTGTATGTTCATGTATGCGCATTATGCTTCCGCATCGCTCTCTGATATGATTGGATGATGTTTTCGGGTTCTGACATCTCATTCCCAATAGGGTTTGGAGAAATCAAAATCCGGGGACGTCACAATCTTCAAGTTTAGATCATATATCTACTACCTGGCATTGTCATTGTGGAGTCATGGCCTGTAGCCATACTCTTTTCACAAAGTGTTGGGATCTTAATCCCTCAACTCACCAAGTACATTTCCTCTTCTTAACAAGTTCATCATCATTATTATAGCATCTGGGTATTTGAACCCATAACTCACCATAGGATACTTTTTACCCCTTGTTAAATAACTTTTTACCTTCAGATCATCTGACCAAAGACACCATAATTCTTGATATACAATGTATTTTACATAGTACACAAAGCTCATTGATTCTTACTATGCAAAGCATATGAATGCTTATACATCCTATAAAACATTCTCAATAAACAAGCATCATAGCCCAGACCTAGATATGCTTCTCATTCTCAATAACAATTATAATGCTTTCATGTCAGCATCATACAATATTAAGTAGTATCATCTCTATTTAGGGTTCATAATTTCTCTTTCACATCAGTACCATACAACACTAAGTAATACCACTATTCCCTCTTTAGGGTTCATGGTATCTCTTTTATATCAGCACCCTTCATTAGGGTGTTCCATCAATAACCACTTGGGCTCTTGAGATCATATTATTAATGATCATCCCTATACCATTGCTTCTCAAAGCTAGAAACAAAAAATAGATATCATAAGTATTCAAACATACTTATATATCCTCATCATTCATCATTGTATGTATTATCAACACCAAGTATGAGTTTCTCTCTCATCTTTATCAGAATATGATTGTATCATAGTCTATTGATTTGGATTAACCTTTTCATAAGGCATGTTAGCCTACACTTGTATTACTTCTCAATGTAACAAATGTCATGACACATTTCATGTGTCATCTATTCCAATTATAATGTACTAATAGCACATCATGGTATATCAGAATTGGAGTTTTGGATGTGATGACTATCATATCTTAATGTATCACTTCCTTCAACACCTTCATCTTACCTGAGTTTATTCACTTACCTTCTATTAGGGTATTTCCCATTCCAATACTTATGCACTAGATCATTACATTCATTATGCAATGTATTGACAATAATTCATATATTTAGAAAATTTGACCATTGTCAATGATATGGATTCACCCCTTTAGTCAGGGATTATTAATATAAGGATATCCATTAATCAACCCCTCTAGGTATTTTGTTTGTCAATAAATTAATCACTATTCCATTAATAGGAATAGGATTTCCATAATTATGATTTTAGGTCCACTTAGCATCTGACAAACATATATAGATTTTACCTAGGATCACTCTTTCATTAGGGTTACACATAACATCCTTCTATATCAGGGTTTCACCTAGTATTATGTGAACATAAGATTTCACAACACATCACCCAATGTTAAAGCTTCACATTAGTATTAATGGCACTACCCTATATTAGGGTTTCATATACCTTTATCCCATTTTAGGGATTAGGGTTTACCATTCACATTCAAGTGGGGTTTCTCTTTCCTCATACCCAAATTAGGGTTAGGATATACAATTCCCATTAAATTAGGGATTCTTACATAGTGACACTAAGTTAGGATTACATCATCACCCTAGATTATGGTTCACTGAGCTTTTCTTCTTAAATTAGGGTCAAGGTACATGAATCTTTTCAATGAAGATTTCATGATCTCGTCATTATGGATCAAACCCTGATTACATATTTATTCATAATGAGAGAATTAGAGCTTATTATGTAAGCAATCATCTCTCCCATTTTCTATCCCTCTCATCCTTTTAGGATGTTAAAATAGGTTCAAGATTGAACTAGGTCAGCTCTTCATTTAAGTTCACATAGTTAGGGTTGACCTTTATAATCACCATTGGTCTACATCATTAATAATCAAGTAGCTAAATGACCTTTAATCATATTAGGAGTCCAAATAGTTTAGCCAATTTGAATCCTCAAAAGGTCTTGGTCCCTTAGAGGTCAAATGATCTTAGTCACTTAGACCTAAAACGGTCTTGACCTATTAGGTTCAAATAGTTTGAAACCATTTGTTAAATGTGCCCACTTGAAACCATTTTCTAAAGGTGACCCTTCAAACCGTTTGCTAAAGGTGACCCTTCAAACCGTTTGCTAAAGGTGAACATTCAGATCATTTGCTAAAGCAACATTTTGAAACCGCATGAACTCAACTGGTTTGGGATCGTTTGGTTCCAAATGGTCTTGAGACGGTTTGGTCCAAACCTCCCTAAAACCTCATGGACCAATAATAGTCTAAACCTATCAAATCGATTTAGGGTTCTCAATTTTGAAAACTTCAATCATTGAATTCATGTAACCAATCTTCAATTGGACCTATCACCATACTTCAATTGAGTTAATTTGTTCATCCTTCAACTGATTTGACCCTCAATTGGTCATCAATTAGGGTTGGAATCAATTGGATTAGGGTTTGAAATCAAGGATCCATCAATGGTTGACATTGTGGAACCAAATCAATTGAAATCAATGAACTATTATCATCACATGATATGACCTTACCTCAAACAGTCTTGGATGACCACCAAACTGTTGGTATGTATGCCCATAGAGCAAGTCATATGATCATTGTAATGGGATACTTTGTAAATTATTTGAATAATAATAAAGGCAATTTCCGATATATATATTTAAACTATTTTTGAGATGATGGTGTAACATGATAGATGTCTAAAGAACTATTTTACTCGATGACGTATGCTTTTGGGTTGAGGACCTAAATGATGATATCATACAGATGTTAAGAGTATACATTCTTGTTTATTCCCTAGTCGGTTGTTATTGTGGAAATAACCATAGACACCAATAACACTAAAGACTAGATTGTGTGTTGGTTGATGATAAAATCTCATTAATCATGATATAGTGATATCAAACCAAGCACATATGTACTTGTTAGAGAATAAGGTACCAGACAGACCCACCGTGAGAGTGACACATGCAACCATGACTTGGTAGTCACAGTCAACTCTCACAGTGATGGTGGTGAGTGTGATTCTTAGACCTGAAATCACTACACTCAACACATGTCATTGGGTACACTTTGACATCATCAAACACAGTCCTGAAACATGGGTTGTTATTAAGGTGATGATTGGGTGGGTTTGACACATGGGGCTTTTGAGGGGTGAGTGATAGATATGGGATTTGTCCCTCGTAAGGGAGTTTGATGTCCTTGGCCACTTGATGAGTAGGATTTAGAAAGGCATGCAGATGCACGTGTGAATCAATATGTGATATTGATGTCACACACATCTCACCCAGTCTGCATTGAGATCAAGGAAATTAATGAATGTTGACAAGATGATTGTTCCATGCCTCGAGTTCATCCAGGATATCAGTGATAAAGGAATTATACATTCACTGTAACACCATTCACGGATTGTAGGATTGAAAGTTGTTCTCCAACTTTCTATTTCACTTGGGTAGCACTGATGTGTGACTAGGCACTGCTCTTTTCTTGTGAAGTCATAAATGTTATGGACTTTCACTGCCAACGTGAAATGGACCAGTAGGGTCACACACATAGGATTTAACCTGGAATAGGAGTTTGTCCACAAACAAGTTTAGATTGATTACTGATGTGTGACTAGGCACTGCTCTTTGCTTGTGAAGTCATAAATGTTATAGACTTTCACTGCCAACGTGAAATGGACCTGCAGGGTCACACACATAGCATTTAACCTAGAATAGGACTTTGCCCACAAACATGTTTAGATTGAATCAATATGTGATATTGATGTCACACACATCTCAAACAGTCTACTTCAAGATCAAGGAAATGAATGAATGTTGACAAGATGACTGTTCTTGGCCTCGAGTTCATTCAGGATATCAGTGATTAAAGAATTATACATTCACTGTAACACCATTCACAGATTGTAGGATTGAAAATTGTTCTCCAACTTTCTATTTCACTTGGGTAGCACTGATGTGTGACTAGGAACTGCTCTTTGCTTGTGAAGTCATAAATGTTATGGACTTTCACTGCCAACATGAAATGGACATGGAGGGTCACACACATAGGATTTAACCTGGAATAGGAGTTTGTCCTCAAACATGTTTAGATTGATTACTAACGGAGTTTAGTAGTTCAATTAACCTGGAATAGGAGTTTGTCCACAAACATGTTTAGATTGATTACTAAAGTAGATCAATATCACACTGTTCAAGGTGTTGGACTGATTGATTAGAGTATCAGATTGATTGAAACCACAATTGACTGATTCTACACAATCTGTATGTTGGTATGTATGCCCTGAGAGCCAATCATGGGATGATTGGTGGGATACATTGAGATTGATTTGATAAACATCAAAGGCAAGCTTCCAATTCATTCTGGTTCAGTCATATGAGATAGTGATAGAACAGATTGAATGTCTAGAGAATGATAGTACTCAATGACGTATGCCTTCAGGTTCAAGACCTGAACGATGAGATCATACGGATGCTAAGAGTGTGTACATTCTTGTTATGTCCCTAGTCGGATGTCATAGTGGAAGGTAGATAGACAACTATGACATACAAGACTAGATTGTGGTGTTGGTTGATGACAGAATCTCATTAGTCATGATATAGAGATATCAAACCAAACACATAGGTACTTGTTAGAGAACAAGGTACCAGACAGACCCACCGTGAGTTTGAGACATGGAACCATGAGATGGTAGTCACAATCAGTACTCACAGTGATGGTAGTGAGTGTGATTCTTTGACCTGAAATCACTGCACTCAACACATGTCGTTGGGCACACTTTGACATCATCAAATGCAGTCCTGAAACATGGGTTGTTATAAAGGTGATGATTGGGTGGCTTTCACACATGGGGCTTTTGAGGGGCGAGTGATAGATATGGGATTTGTCCCTCCTGAGGGAGTTTGGTGTCCATGGCCACTTGATGAGTAGGATTGAGAAAGGCGTGCACGCATGTGTGAATCAATATGTGATACTGATGTCATACATATCTCTTCTAGTCTACTCTGAGATCAAGAAAGTGAATGAACGTTGACAGGATGACGGATCCATGCCTCGAGTTCATTCGGGATATCAGTGACAAAGGAATTATACACTCGTTGTAACACCATTCACGGATTGTAGGATGAAAGTTGTTCTCCAACTTTCTACTTTCACTTGGGTAGCACTGATGTGTGACTAGGCACCACTCTGTGCTTGTGAAGTCATAAGTGTTATGGACTTACACTGCCAACGTGAAATGGACCTGCAGGGTCACACACATAGGATTTAACCTGGAAGAGGAGTTTTTCCACAAGCAATGTTTAGATTGATCACTAAAGGAGTTTAGTAGTTCAATTAAACAGTCAATCAGTCGATGGCTCAATATCGTATGGTTCAAGGTGTTGGACGCATTGATTGGAGTATCGGATAGATTGAAATCACATTTGACTGATTCTGCACAATCTGCACTCCCAACCGGTCGGTTCATGAGATGAACCGGTCGGATGAGGTTGCTGAACCGGTCGGCTCAAGGGTTGAGTCGATCGGCTCATGCACTGTGTGAAACGATTGGTTCAAGTGTTGAACCGATCAGTTCAACTGGTGCAATTGAGAAACTTGGGAAAGTAGGATTGATGCGAGTTTTCCTTTCCTTTCGATTTCTAATGTGATTGGAAATAGGATTTCCAATTTGATTGGAAATAGTATTGGTATTTCGATGCCAATTGGGAAAGAAACAAGGAAAGTCAATTTGAGCTGGATTAGGACCATGAACCGATCGGTTCAGGGCACCAACCGATCAGTTGGAGTGCCCCAAACGGTCGGCTCATGTCCAACCGACCGGTTCAGTGGCTGAACTGACCGGTTCAGCAATGAACCGATCAGTTCAGGTTGCGAGATGGTTGTTTTTTGTGGAAAATCCCGAACCCTTCTACTCCTGCTTTTAGTCCCGCATTGCCCGAGATGGAGAACCATGTCCCATGACTCTCCTATATATATATAGGGGTACTTGGGGGCTTCTCACAGTACAGCTCAGTGCAACCAGTTGCTCTGCGAGTTGTCGTTCTCTCTGGTTTTGGTAACCGTGAGAGAGCCCGAGCAAGTGCTTCCCGCAAAAGGGAGGTGCAGCAAGGGAAAGACAACTGCAGTTGCAACAGGAGGCAGGAGAGCGTGTAGGCGACTAGTATGTCTACAGGAGGGTGCGACTCCTTCCACTTCCTTGTGGGACAAGGAGTGTGGAGTTCCAGGTGGTCCGTGTGGACTACTACGGAGGCGGGAGGACACTGCCGCTTTGGAGGACAACTGTCATCCGACAGTCCGGTTCGAGCAGGAGTTGTGAGTCCCGATGCGACCAGGAGCTGCACAGACACCGTCGAAGTCCGGACTTGAAGACCGTGCATTGCGCGAGGTATTGTCACCGAGCAAGCCTCGGGACAAGGTATGATTTCGCAAACCATCTTTTCTTATTACATAGACGTTGACGCGTTTCCTCGGTATGGGTTGGGGGAGAAAAGTTTTTGTTTCCGCTGCCTTCTCTGTCTCCCCTAAAACCTAACAGTGGTATCAGAGCCACGTCAACTGCTCTATGTTTTAGGAATATCGATGTGATCGATTTTGGTTTGTCGCCTTTATTTATTGCATGCGATGCGAATAATATCGGCTTTATGCATGTCCAATCTTAAATCCACAAATCCCTAATTACATATATGATATGTATTATTAATGCACTCGATACGGGTCGCCCTTAAACGAGTTTTGTGGTGGATGTATGTAGCGTGATTATGGCCTATAAACCCCTATCTGTGATTGGTTGTGTGTGGTTGCTTGCATCTCGGTCTGCGCACCGATCTTCCCTCTCTTATTCCTGATGTAACTCGAAATAATTCATGATTCTTTCCTACCTTTGCTCCCCCCGAATGTAACTCGGGGTTTCCCCTTTTTTAAAAAAAGCAATGTAATAATTAGAATACATTTTATTTCATGTTATGTCGAAGACCGGCGGACATCAAGACGACTAATCAGACGGTCGGTTCAAGGAGTGAACCGATCGGTTGATGACCGATTCAAGGAGCGAGATGAGCGGGTGGCGGACATGACGAGATGCACGACGACCAGGCGAGCCAATCGGTTGAAGGAGTCAACCGATCGGTTGGTGGCACCCAGACAACCGACTAGAGAGTACATATCATTCATGTGATGAGTTGATCAACTCGGATGGAAAGGCACAGAGTTCATCTTGTACAGATTGCATGTGATGTTGACCTAGATGACTGTGATTCCTCTTGGCTCGAGGAATCACATTAGGATGGCCATAATCATCGCTTTTATTGTTTGTGCATGTTTTCTGTGGGATATAGCATGTATATGATACATACTATGTATTGTGGTGATTGGATATGTATATGTATATAAAACCAAATCCCTCATTAAAATATTAAGTTTTAGATGCCTTCCAAATGCGACACACGTGAAAAGCTTGATCAACCAAGTGTGGGAACGCCCTAGCGTGGTGCACCATCTATCTCGTGGAAGCGTGAAGGATGAATGTGTGGGTCTGCCCTAGCAGGGTGCATGTTCATCGTGTTTGGTTTGGGTCGGACTTAACAAGGTGACCTAGATAGGATCTAGCGCCTTGAGGCATAGAGATGTTCATTGCAAGGAGTTGTAAATGACATCTTATCAAGAGTTGCATATGATGCAATTGGCAAAAGTTGCCTACCTGAGAGATCTATGTTGTGGGTGACAGCCCTAGCTGGTCCATGACTTAGAGGATTTCAGGATCTTGCCCACTAGAAGGTTGTACGTTGCAATCTTCCGAATTGATGGTGAGGGATATCAATTTGAAGTAAAATAGTGGGAGCGATAATTAATTAAAGGCTTAATTATATCATCAAACTTTCAAATCAATCAACTAAGTCAAAAATGAGTTTTTGGACTAAAATTGCATATTTTCCTTTTTGTAGTTCAAATGGCAACAAACAACAACAACTTTTCTTTGCGATCGGTCCTTGACAAGGATAAGCTGAATGGGACGAACTTCCACGACTGGTATCGGACATTGAGAATTGTTCTCACTCAAGAGCGTAAGCTCTATATCCTGGATACTCCAATTCCAGAGGAACCCGCTCCAAATGCACCAAAGGGAGAAAGGGATGCTTACAAGAAGCATTCTGATGATGCCATTGATGCAAAGTGCTTGATGATGTGTTCAATGAACCATGAGTTGCAGAGGCAACATGAGAACATGGGTGTCATTGAGATGATTCTGCATCTCAGGAACATGTATGAAGATCAGGCACGGCAAGAGAGGTACAATGTTTCTAGGGCGCTGTTCAAGTGCGTCATGATAGGAGGAGATCCAGTTGGTCCTCACACACTCAAGATGATTGGGTATGTGGAGAACCTACAGAGACTGGGATTTCCACTGAGCCAAGAGTTGGCTACTGACGTGATACTGCAATCGTTGCCAGAATATTACAGTCAGTTTGTGAAGAACTACAACATGAACAACTTTGATAGGCCACTGTCAGAGTTGTTGGACATGTTGAGGACAGCCGAGTTACAGATGAAGAAGGACAAGCCTAAGTCCGTGATGGTGATCACGAGCAAGAAGGGAAAGTCCAAGCGCAAGGGTAAGGGAAAAGCTAAGAAAGGTTCTAAAGCTAGCTAGGAGTCCAAGCCATCTTCAGCTCTCAAGGCCAAGGGAGGCGTGACCAAGAAAGGAAATTGCCACCATTGTCAAAAGCCAGGACATTGGAAAAGGAATTGTCCTCTCTACCTGGAAGAACAAAAGAAGAAGGAGGCGACTGAGGCCTCTACTTAAAGGTGTCATGAAAGTAAACTTGTAACACTTCTGAGATATATGATATCAAGATGTAAAGTGTAAAGCATTCTTACTTTGGGCAAGTGTTGCCTTTATAGATAGGAATACTCTAGTTTATTTTCAGCATACAAGGAATGTAATACAGTTACGAACTGCTATTTCATATTTGACAATAAATAGAAACACTTTATTTTGCATATTGTATGACAATGATGGCAATTAATAAAGAGATGTTTCAATTTATAAAGATGTGATCTTTGTGGCAATGACTTGTTTATCTTATGATATTTGATATGCATAAGATGATACCTAAAGTTATAGATAACTCAAACAATAATTAGCATTGATCATGAGAAATTCATTTCTATTTTCCATGTGATGGATAAAGATAGACTCTTTTGGTGAGAGAACCAGTAAGAGACATGAATATCTTGGACATGATTAATCAATCTTCACTAATGTAGTGGGAGAGTGATTATCCTATCAGGTATAATACATGTGATGTATTTACATACCTATTGGAATAAATGCTAATACTTCAAATGGTGTTTAGAGAAATACCAATATGAATATCTTGAAGTGTTCAAGATTATCATAAATGAAGTACAAATTTGGTAAAGTATTAATTCTTGATGAGATCAAAGAATAAAATACTTGGACCAAATGTTTGAGATCCTTGTGAGTGATTATGATAGTGTATCATAGTGAACTCGTGATTGAGGCATGGTGATGTCTAAATCAAGAAGGAATCATACTCTAAGGAGTTAGAGAATGATTATCAAATAACTGAATTCTTCTTAATAAATGAATACCCCACACTAATAAAAGGAAATTAAGAATCACAAGGGTTGTGTGTTCTTATATCCTTAACAGATACACCTCAATTATCTATGTGATGAGTTGTTCATGTGATGAGTCAACTATCAAGATGAATATGAGGAACCGAATCTTGAGTTATGGTTTATGACTATTACATCCTAAATGACATCCATGTGAACCATAAGGTATGACCTTGATGGTAGCACTCATTGGATCATATCCATAAGTGAAAATGAGTCTTAAGAGTTAAGACACATGGATAAAATTTTGAGAAGGATGATGCTTGTGGATTGCAACTTAATGACTTAGACATTTGGCATATGGATACTAAAACCGCAGTCCTATGAGGAATAAAACTAGGATGTGTACGCGACACAGCCTATAAGGTTTATGAATCCACTAATGCAAATGAAGTCTATAAGTTGCAATGGACTAATCAATGTGATTGATTGAGTACAAGAAACTCAAAATTGGATCTTTACTTTGATGATATAGTCAAAGGGTTTGATTGATATGTCAAAGATAAAGAAGGGATCTGTGATTTAGTGGGAGCGTATTCATATTTCACATATTGATGTGAAATGAAATGTTCTAAATTGGAAATCCAAAAAGTGGAAATTATCTTTAAGGAAGATAGAGAAGTTTCCTATGTGATAGGAATAGAGATCTATAGAGATAGTTCTCGAAAACCTCTTGACCTGAAAAGAGAAAGCATACATTGGCAATCTGTACAGAAGTGTTCAGTATGCACAGATTCAGTGGGAGAAAACCTGTCCATGTTACATGGAGATTAGTATCCCAAGGCCGAGTGTCAAATTCTTATGAAGAATGGGAACACTAAGAATAGATATGGATCTATTATGTATGTAATCATCTTGTTGTCTTTCATGTATGACATGGCAAGAATAAAATGTATTCATCATCTTGTATGAAGGACATGACAATATGATGTGCTCATCCTGATAACTCGTATGTGGGACATGACGAGTGGATGCCTGTCTGCTTCCAGTAAGAGTTACTGGAATACCATGAGAACTTGATAAGTGCTTGTGAAGTACTAGTTCTATGGAAATAAGGAAGAGTTTGATGTAAAGAGTTACATTGATGCGAACTTCCGAAAAGACAGAAAATTAATCGCAAAATATACATAGGATGTATAAGAGTAAATGTTTGTTGATAATTGGAAGTGTTCCAATAAAACCATTTAAAAGGGGGAAATGCCGAGTATCTATGTGTTAATGAACAGCAGTAGATACCATATGGATCTAGAAGTTCATAAGATGAACTTATGGATATTCCACTCATTGATGACAAGTCTGGAATCCTTGATCATGCAATGTGGCTAAAGGTTAGCAAATGGAATACTAGATCGCATATTACGACAACTCCATCTCATACGTGTGACGTACAGCGAAGAGATGTGAGACATGCAATTTGTACAGACTTTCGCAAGGTGTTGCCATTACTCACTATGTTGGCACTAGAGCACAGTAACATGTGGGACATGTTAGAAGATCACTGTGAATATGATTCATGGGTGATTGGCTCGTAGTGCAAGTGGGAGTCTGTTGGTATGTATGCCCTGAGAGCCAATCATGGGATGATTGGTGGGATACATTGAGATTGATTTGATAAACATCAAAGGCAAGCTTCCAATTCATTCTGGTTCAGTCATATGAGATAGTGATAGAACAGATTGAATGTCTAGAGAATGACAATACTCAATGACGTATGCCTTCAGGTTCAGGACCTGAACGATGAGATCATACGAATGCTAAGAGTTTGTACATTCTTGTTATGTCCCTAGTCGGATGTCATAGTGGAAGGTAGATAGACAACTATGACACACAAGACTAGATTGTGGTGTTGGTTGATGACAGAATCTCATTAGTCATGATATAGAGATATCAAACCAAACACATAGGTACTTGTTAGAGAACAAGGTACCAGACAGACCCACCGTGAGTTTGACACATGGAACCATGAGATGGTAGTCATAGTCAGTACTCATAGTGATGGTGGTGAGTGTGATTCTTTGACCTGAAATCACTGCACTCAACACATGTCATTGGGCACACTTTGACATCATCAAACGCAGTCCTGAAACATGGGTTGTTATAAAGGTGATGATTGGGTGGCTTTGACACATGGGGCTTTTGAGGGGCGAGTGATAGATATGGTATTTGTCCCTCCTGAGGGAGTTTGATGTCCATGGCCACTTGATGAGTAGGATTGAGAAAGGCGTGCATGCATGTGTGAATCAGTATGTGATACTGATGTCATACATATCTCTTCCAGTCTACTTTGAGATCAAGAAAGTGAATGAACGTTGACAGGATGACAGATCCATGCCTCGAGTTCATTCGGGATATCAGTGACAAAGGAATTATACACTCGCTGTAACACCATTCACAGATTGTAGGATGAAAGTTGTTCTCCAACTTTCTACTTTCACTTGGGTAGCACTGATGTGTGACTAGGCACCGCTCTGTGCTTGTGAAGTGATAAGTGTTATGGACTTGCACTGCCAACGTGAAATGGACCTGCAGGGTCACACACATAGGATTTAACCTGGAAGAGGAGTTTTTCCACAAGCAATGTTTAGATTGATTACTAAAGGAGTTTAGTAGTTCAATTAAACACTCAATCAGTCGATGGCTCAATATCGTATGGTTCAAGGTGTTGGACACATTGATTGGAGTATCGGATAGATTGAAATCGCATTTGACTGATTCTGCACAATCTGCACTCCCAACCGGTCGGTTCATGAGATGAACCGGTCGGCTGAGGTTGCTGAACCGGTCGGCTCAAGGGTTGAGTCGATCGGCTCATGCACTGTGTGAAACGATTGGTTCAAGTGTTGAACCGATCGGTTCAACTGGTGCAATCGAGCAACTTGGGAAAGTAGGATTGGTGCGAGTTTTCCTTTCGTTTCGATTTCTAATGTGATTGGAAATAGGATTTCCAATTTGATTGGAAATAGTATTGGTATTTCGATGCCAATTGGGAAAGAAACAAGGAAAGTCAATTTGAGCCGGATTAGGACCATGAACCGATCGGTTCAGGGCACCAACCGATCGGTTGGAGTGCCCCAAACGGTCGGCTCATGTCCAACCGACCGGTTCAGTGGCTGAACCGACCGGTTCAGCAATGAACCGATCAGTTCAGGTTGCGAGATGGTTGCTTTTTGTGGAAAATCCCAAACCCTTCTACTCCTGCTTTTAGTCCCGCATTGCCCGGGATGGAGAACCCTGTCCCATGACTCTACTATATATATAGGGGTACTTGGGGGCTTCTCACAGTACAGCTCAGTGCAACCAGTTGCTCTGCGAGTTGTCGTTCTCTCTGGTTTTGGTAACCGTGAGATAGCCCGAGCAAGTGCTTCCCGCAAAAGGGAGGTGCAGTAAGGGAAAGACAACTGCAGTTGCAACAGGAGGCAGGAGAGCGTGTAGGAGACTAGTACGTCTACAAGAGGGTGTGACTCCTTCCACTTCCTTGTGGGACAAGGAGTGTGGAGTTCCAGGTGGTCCGTGTGGACTACTACGGAGGCGGGAGGACACTGCCGCTTTGGAGGACAACTGTCATCCGACAGTCCGGTTCGAGCAGGAGTTGTGAGTCTCGGTGCAACCAGGAGCTGCACAGACACCGTCGAAGTCCGGATTTGAAAACCGCACATTCCGCGAGGTATTGTCGCCGAGAAAGCCTCGAGCAAGGTATGATTCCGCAAACCATCTTTTCTTATTACATAGACGTTGACACGTTTCCTCGGTATGGGTTGGGGGAGAAAATTTTTTGTTTCCGCTGCCTTCTCTGTCTCCCCTAAAACCTAACACTGTACTCCCAACCGATTGGCTCAAGTGATGAACCGATCGGCTAAGCTTGGTGAATCGATCGGCTCAACTGGTGAATCGATCGGCTCATGGACAGGGTGAACGATTGCTTCAAGTGTTGAAATGATCGATTCAACTGTTGCAACCAGGCAAGTTGGGAAAGTAAGATTGGTGAGAAATTTTTTTTTCGTTTCACTTGCCCAATTTGATTGGAACAAGGATTGGTATTCGATACCCATTGGAAACAAAAGAAGGAAAGTCAATTGGGAACTGATCAGGACCATGAACCGACCGGTTCAGAAGTGAACCGACTGGTTCATGGGTCCCAACCGATCTGTTGAGGTGTCAACCGATCGGCTCAGATCCCCAACTAACTGTTTCAGTTGTGAAACGATCGGTTCAGGTTGCGAGTTGGTTGTTTTGTGGAAAATCTCGAACCCTTCTACTCCTGCTTTAGTCCCGCATTGCCCAGGATAGAGAACCATATCCCATGACCCTCCTATATATAGGGGTATTGGGGGCTTCTTAGAGTACAACTCAGTGGAAACAAGTTGCTCTGCAAAGTTGTCGTTCTCTCTGGTTTTGGTAACCGAGAGAGCCCAAGAAAGTGCTACCCGATAAGGGAGGTACATCAAGGGAAAGACAACTATAGAAAGTGACTGGTGACAGGAGAGTGTGTTGGTGACTAGTATGCCGACAGGAGTGTGTGAATTCTTCTGATTCCTTGTGGGACAAGGAGATCGGAGTTCCAAGAAGTCTGTGTGGATGACAGAAGAGGCGGGAGACCTCTGCCGCTCGGAAGACAATTGTCAATACCGATAGTCCCAGTGAGACCAGGAGTCATCAGTCCCGGTACGACCAGGAGTTGCACAGACACCGTCCAAGACCGGAGGTGAAGACCGCGCAAGGCGCAAGGTACTATCTCCGAGCAAGCCTCGAGACAAGGTATGCATCCACAAACCATCTTTCCTATTAAATAGATGTTGACACGATTCCTTTTGTTCTGGGTTTTGGGAGAAAAGTTTTGTTTCCTCTGCTTCTCTGCCTCCCATAAAACCCAACAGTGGTATCAGAGCTACGTCAACTGCTCTATATTTTAGGATTATCGATATGATCGATTTTAGTTTGTCGCCTTTATTTATTTCATACGATGCGAATAAAATTGGCTTTATGCATGTCCAATCCACAAATCCCAAATATACATATATGATATGTAATATTAATGCACTCGATACACGTCGCCCTTAAATGAGTTTTGTGGTGGATGTGTAGCACGGTTATGGCCTATAAACCCTATATCTGTGTGTAGTTGTATGTGGCTGCTTGCATCTTGGTCTGTGCACCGATTCCTTTTCTCCTGTTCCTGATGTAACTCGAAATAATTTGAGACATCTTTCCTACCTTTTCTCCCCCCGAATGTAACTCGGAGTTTCACAATTCAATTGTAAATAGGTTAGATTTTATTTCCTGTTATGTCAAAGAATGGCGAACGACCTGAGACGATCGGTTCAAGGCGTGAACCGATCGGTTGATGTTACAGACGACCAGTTCAAGGAGCGAGATGAGCGGGTGGTGACCTGAGGAGATGCACGATGAATGGTGAACCGATCGGCTGGATGCACCAATCGATCGGATGGTGGCACCCGAACAACCAACTTGATGGCAAGCCGATCTGTCATGGAGATGAGATGATCAAACCCGGAAAGGCAGGCACAAATTTCATCTTGTACATGTTGCATGTGATGTAGACATAGATGAACATGATTTCTCTTGGCTCGAGGAATCACAATAGGATGGCCATAATCATTGCTTTTATCGTTCTGCATGTTTTCTGTGGGATATTGCTTGTATATGATACATACTATATATTGTGGTGATTGGATATGTATATGTATATAAAAAACAAATCCCTCATTAAAATATTAAGTCTTATACGCCTTCCATTAGTGACACACATGGAAAACTCGATTGACCAAGCATAGGTTTCTGCAAAGTGTAGTGCGTCGTCCATCTTGTGGAAGTGTGAAGGGTTGACATGTAGGTTCTGCCAATGCAGGGTGTATGTTTACCGTGTCGGCTTTTGGGATAAGCTTAACTGGTGATTCTTAGAGCATCTAAGCCCAATGGCACAGAATGTTCATGGCAAGGTGTTGCGCATGTTCATTCATCAAGAGTTGCATATGATGCAATTGGCATGATGGCCTACCTAAATGGTCAAGATTATAGGCGATCATCCAAAGCTGACTCATGACTTGATGAAATATGGATCTTGACCCACTAGAAGATTGTACGCTGCAATCTTCAGAATTGATGGTGAGGGTTGTCAATTTGAGTCAAAATAGTGGGAGTGGTGATTAATTAAAGGCCTAATTAACTATCGTCAAATTTTATTCAAATCAAATCAAAATGAGTTTTGACAAAATGCAATTTTCTCTTGTAGAATGGAAAAAGAATCATCTTTTAAAATGGAAAAATTAATTGAGAATAAATTCCATAACTGGTTGAGGACTGTGAGAAGTGTTCTGCACAATCCAGATATACCAGGAGCCTTTGAATCCACTCTATGTACGCTTAATGTGTTGGTGAAGAAGAAATAAAGTTCATTGATAGAGATCAATGGAACGAAAGGTGAGGGAGAGAAGGGTTCTCTCACCAAACCAATTTCTTCTACATGGAGAGGATGGAAGGAACGATGGAAGAAGAAGTCAGAAATAGAGATCTCTACTTCTGGTCTATACGTGATAGAGATTAACTTTACTACTTCTTCATCATGGGTACTTGATACCGGATGTGGATCTCACATTTGTTAAAATGTGAAGGATCTTAAGAGAAGTAGGCCCTTAGGGAAAGGGGAGGTTGAACTATGTGTTGCCAATGGGGCAAGAGTTGCGTCAGTGCCGTAGGAACCTATGAGTTAATTCTACCAAATGGGCTAATAATAGAGTTGAAGAACTGCTATTATGTACCTACCATAAATAGGAATATCATTTCCATATCTTGTTTGGACAAAGATGGATTTGAATTTCTTATTAAGAATGTAAAGTATTCCATTTCTAAATATGGGATCTTTTATGACAGTGCTCCAATGTCTTATGGTCTATACGTGATAGATTTGGAGACAAGTGTATACAACGTAAACACCAATAAGCAAAAACTCATTGACTCAAACAAAACATATCTTTGGCATTGTCGTCTAGGGCACATAAAAGAGAAGCACGTTTCAAGACTCCATAAAGATGGTTATCTAGACTCTTTTGATTATGAATCAATAGAGACATGTGAATCTTGTTTGATGGGCAAGATGACCAAGACTCCCTTTTCAGGTAAAGGTGAGAGAGCTAGTGATCTATTAGGACTCATACATACTGATGTATGTGAGCCTTTTAGAACTAATGCCAGAGGTGGGTATCAGTACTTCATTACCTTTACTGATGACTTCAGTAGGTATGACTATGTATACCTGATGAAATATAAGTCAGAAACCCTTGAAAGGTTCAAGGATTTCATGAATGAAGTACAAAACCAACTTGGTAAAAGTATTAAGGCACTTCGATCCGATCGAGGTGGAGAATACTTAAGCTAGGAGTTTGAGGATCTAAGAGAAGTAGGCCTTTAGGGAAAGGGGAGGTTGAACTATGTGTTGCCAATGGGGCAAGAGTTGCACCAGTGTCATAGGAACCTATGAGTTAACTCTACCAAGTGGGCTAATAATAGAGTTGAAGAACTGCTATTATGTACCTGCCATAAATAGGAATATCATTTCCGTATCTTGTTTGGACAAAGATGGATTTGAATTTCTTATTAAGAATGGAAAGTGTTCCATTTCTAAAGATGGGATCTTTTATGGAAGTGCCCCAATGTCTTATGGTCTATACTTGATAGATTTGGAGACAAGTGTATACAACGTAAGCACCAAAAAGCAAAATCTCAAAGAGTACTCAAACAAAACATATCTTTGTCATTGTCGTCTAGGGCACATAAATGAGAAGCGCATTTCTAGATTCCATAAAGATGGTTATCTAGACTCTTTTGATTATGAATCAATAGACACATGTGAATCTTGTTTGATGGGCAAGATGACCAAGACTCCCTTTTCAAGTAAAGGTGAGAGAGCTAGTGATCTATTAGGACTCATACATTCTGATGTATGTGGGCCTTTTAGAACTAATGCCAGAGGTGGGTATCAGTTATTCATTGCCTTTACTGTTGACTTCAGTAGGTAGGGCTATGTGTACCTGATTAAACATAATTCAGAAACCCTTGAAAGGTTCAAGGATTTCATGAATGAAGTACAAAACCAACTTGGTAAAAGTAATTAAGCACTTCGATCTGATCGAGGTGGAGAATACTTAAGCTAGGTGTTTGAGGACCTTCTGTGAGCCCGTTGTATTGTATCACAATGGACTTTGCCTGGAACACCACAGTATAATGGTGTGTCTGAAAGAAGAAATTGCATATTGTTGGATATGGTGTGATCAATGATGAGTTTTGCTCATCTTACAAATTCATTCTGGGGTTATGCTCTTGAAACCGCCGCATTTACACTTAATCGAGTACTATCTAAATGGGTTCAAAAGAAACCATATGAGATATGGACCGGGAAGCGTCCCAATTTGTCATTTATGAAGATTTGGGGTTGTGAGGCTTACGTTAGGAAAATGTTTCCTGATAAGCTTGGACCCAAATCTGATAAATGTTATTTTGTTGGATATCCCAAGGAGACCAAGGGATATTATCTATACCACCCAACTGACAACAAAGTGTTTGTCGCTAGGGATGTTGTATTCCTAGAGAAGGAATTTATTTCCAAAGGAAACAGTGGGAGGAAAATAAGCTTGAAGAGGTTCAAGCCCAACAAGAAAACATTAAACCGATAGATGTATGAGAGGAATATGGAGATTCACAAGGTGTTGTGGAATCTCATTCTCCTCAGGTAACACAAGGACCTTGTAGATCGAGTAGGACCCGCCTTGAACCTGAGAGTTTTGGATACCTTGTGACTTAGGAAGGTGGTGAGTTGATCATAGATGATGATCCAAGTACCTACGTAGAGGCTATGGAAGGACCATATTCTGAGAAATGGCTTGAAGCCATGAGATTCAAGATGGAATCCATGTACTCCAACAAATTATGGACTTTGGTGGAACCACCCGAAGGGGTAAAACCCATAGGGTGTAAGTGGGACTTTAAGAAAAAGACTGACATGGATGGCAGTGTGCAAACTTATAAAGGCAGATTGGTTGTGAAGAGATTTTGACAAGTTCAAGGTGTTGACTATGATGAAACCTTTTCTCCAGTTGCCATGATTAAGTCCATCTGGATCATGCTTGCTATTACAGCTTATTATGACTATGAGATTTGGCAGATGGATGCTAAAACTACATTCCTTAATGGTAATATAAATGAGGATGTGTACATGACACAACCTGAAGGTATTGTAGATCCGAACAATGCCAATAAAGTCTGTAAACTGCAAAGGTCAATCTATCGATTGAAGCAAGCATCTCAGAGTTGAAATCTTGGATTTGATGAGGAATTCAAAGTGTTTGTCTTTATTAAAATGAAGATGAACCTTGTGTGTACAAGAAGGTTAGTGGGAGCTCGACCACATTCCTCATATTGTATGTGGATGACATACATTTGATGGGGAATGATGTCTTAGCCTTAGAGAAAGTAAAGACTTGGCTTGGGAATACTTTCTCAATGAAGGACATAGGAGAAGCATCCTACATTCTTGGAATTAAGATCTATAGAGATAGATCTAGAAGGCTTCTCGGACTATGTCCGAGCACGTACATCGACAAAGTGCTGAAGCGGTTCAGCAAGGAGAACTGAAAGAGAGGCAACATCCCCATGCTACATGGAGTCACCATCTCTAGAGCTCAATGTGTTACGACCCCATCTGAGCTTAATTGGTAAACTAGGGTTTACCTAGACAATTGCAAAGATTAATTAGAATAATCATTCTCGAAATCTAGTTAATGACGATAACACAATTAGGATGTTTTAACTATGATAAGAAGTCTAAATGTTCTTTTGTTTTGAGAATTAGGGTTTAAGAAGCATAAACCCTAATCGGCCCAAAATTAGGGTTTTGATAATGCTTGAATACAGAATTTGATAAGTGGAATGTCTCACTAAATGATTTTTAGTATTTTATGTGTAACTCTGATTTGCTTCAAATTTGGATATGATTTAGATATATAAAATGTGAACAATATTGGAAAATATCAGAATTTTTGAAGAATGCTCTGACCTGTTTGTCGGCCGAGTTTCAAACTCGACCGATCACGATTTCAGAATTTTACAGCAGTGTGGTAATTGAATTTTATCTTTTTATTGGTATATCCAATTGATCTCAAATTTTAACAGTATTTGATAAATACAATTTTAGACACTCTGTTAAATTGGCGTAATTTTTGGATGACTTTTGAATCCCTACAGTAAGGGTGTCGGTCGAGTTTGTGCAGGACAAACTCGGCCGAATGTATTGCTGACTGCAATATAGCAGTGCACTGTTCGATTTTTAATTAATTATTGGTAACTCCAAATGATCTCAAATTTTAACTGAAGCTTTATAGATCAATTATAAACAACGTGCTAAATTCCCATAATTGTTGGAGAATATTTGATCTCTGAAATAAACAAATTACAGTAACTTTTGTATAACTGAATATTCAGCCTATATAATTAAAGTTAAGTGTTGGGTCAATATGCAATTGACCCAAGCAGCTCAATTGACTTATATGAACGACCAAACACACAAGCAGCTCTCATTCTTCGTCATTCACTCCAGAGAAACGAGCTCCTAGAGAGAGAGGGAGAATTAGGGCTTGAGTGGAGAAAGTGGGGGAATTGCTGAATTAGGGTTTTGCGATTCCAGGAAGGGTGAAATCAAGTAAGTTCGGATTCCTTGCATAGACTTTTATGGTGAATCTTCTCTCTTATGTCAAGATTCCGTCCATGCTCTGATTTGATCCAAGAGGATGTCGAAATTCCCTCTTTTCTCACCCTTTCTTCATAATCCCTCTTTTTCTAGGTTTCCGAGTTGAATGAAAGAGGAATTGGGAGATTTGCTAGGGTTTTGATGGGAATTCGAGATTTCCCTGAGTGGAGCTGCAGGTTTAAGGTGTTTTCACACCTTAGGGTGAGTGGGTTCTTCCTTCAAACATTCTAATGGACGAATTTGATTATAACAACCAAATCCCTAAATGTTTAGCATGCGAATTCTAAATCCTGATATGTCTATTTGATTTAAGTTATTGAAAATTGATATGATATGAATTCCTTCTCTGTTTGAATGACTCCTAAATGGTAAATTCATATCAGATACGTATACAACACTTCCTAGTGAGGTTGCTTTTAGATTTATATCAATTGATGTAATTAGGGTTTGACCTAATTGAGATATCGCTAGAGTTTCAACCTGATTGAAAAGGACTAGTAATCCTATATGTGGTTAGGATGTACCACATGGGTCATTTTAATTGAATTCTGTTCTTGATACATGATAGTTCAGTGAATGGTATGAAACCCTAAATTTAGTTAAATTTCCATGGTTTCATGTCTGTAATGATTGCATACGATTTGTTGGAAACAGTCTTTATTTAGTGAATGCTTATATCTTATGAGATCATGATAAGAGCCATGTGACAAGTGAATGAGGCAAATGAAACCCTAAGAGTAGGGTGTTGGCATGTGATGAATGAATAAGGCGAATGAAACCCTAAGGATAGGGTGTTCAATGAATCATGCTATGGTAGTATGAAAGGTCTCGATATGAGATGTGGTGATGCTTAATTGTTAAATTGTATGTTTCTAGTGCATTTAACTTTATATGCTTATTCTCTCTGAAATGTTATCTACATACTGCAGGGCTTCTTACATTTCAATATATACATATCTCGGAAATTGCAGGTGTTGAGATATGACATGCCCTAGAAAGGGATGTTACTGAGTACAAATGATGTAAATGTGTTTTCAAGTTATGTCATGAATGTGGAATAAGTATGAACTGTGTTTTTCCTGTTTAGTTATTTATTTGTTAATCAAGTATAGACCTAAGTGCCCTAACACCGTAGAACCCCTAACATGTGTCTGCGATTTAGGGGTGAAACTCGTGTTGCAACATTATCCGTGCGATGTCATGGAGACACGAGGAAAGAGAAAAAGGGCAGTGTCTAACAACAATTGTGCTTGTGTCACAATGGCACTGCGATTTCACCAGAAAACTTGGTTATCTAACATCATTCGTGCTTGTGTCGCGAAGGTAACCCTGTGACACTCCGCCTGTGTGCTCAGGTTGAAGGAGGGGTCGAGAGAGAGCACTCAGAGTAGTGCATTGAGGCCAGAGAGCCTGTGGTCCTGTGGCAGAACAGGGCTGGCGTCAGATTCAGCATCCCCCGGGTGTGTCGCTGAGTCTTGTACGGTGGGGCCGTAGCATGAATTTGTTACGGATCCTTATATGCAGAGTACACTGCATATATTTAGGGCATAATAATAAATGAGTAAATAATCACATAGGATCACAGTAAATTTATATAACTGTCTATCTATTTGAAATACTTGATGATGCTTAGAAATGTGCTATTTCAATTATATTGTTTTAGAGTTGCTCAGTGTAGTATTTATTGTTGTTAAATTTCATATTGTTTAATCAAATTATACCTTTGATCACATTAGTGCATTAGTCTGTTTCCATGAAGTACTCATTCACTGAGCGAGTAGGCTCACCCCTCTACTCAAACATTTTAGGGTTAATCGCGTGGACTTGAAGATGATCAGAGCTTCAGTGTAGATCTGCCACAGGAGTCAAGTATAAGATTAGTTAAGTCAGTCGGTCCTTGTCACTCTAGGTCCTCAGTAAGAGATAAGAGAGAGAGTTGTAAATACGATGTGTAATATTGTTTCCCTTTGATATGTATGCTAATTAACAAGGTTTATGTGCACAAGTTGTGAAAGACATCATGAATGTTATATATGTATCTTTTCTGTTAAAGTCTGATCAGTAAAAGAAATGTTCAGATTCCTTTGTTAAGATGATATGTGGTTCAATGCGATGAAACAAGAGTTTAAAAGAAAAGAAAAAGTTAAGGGTGTTCTTTGTGTTAATTATAAATCCTTTCTTACGCCCTAATCTCATGATTTGAGGAAATTGTGAGATCGGGGTGTAACAGCTTGGTATCAGAGCTTAGGGTGAGTTGTCAAGGACCATTAAGTTAATAAGTTAGAGTCCTATGTGTGGCAGATAGGAGATGTTTGATGTTAGCTTTGGGGATTTGAGTATTTGGATATCCTGGCCCGATATCTGAGTACTTGGATCAACCAGTACAAGCTACTCTGTCTATTCTCTCACGTATACCCTGGCCAGGTATACAGTGGAAGAATGGGCTAGAGAGGAACCCTAGAAATGTTAGGGTTAGAAAATGAGAAAAGAAACAAGAATTAAGAGCATAAATGTAAAAGGAGATAGAACTTACATTTCATAATGTTATTTTTGTTGGAAATGTATAGAAATGCTCTAATATGTTTGAATTGAAATATTCAATACTTTGAAATATGGGTCTTTAATATCTGTTGTACACTATGCAATTGTAGCATTTATTGATTTCACTCTTTGTAACAAGTAGACTAGAATTGACCTTTGAATGAGCTTTTGTTTCTATGGTTTTGCCCGCTGATTCGAGTGAAATTGACATCAGCAGGTCTGTTTAGGTTTTCAGTCTGTGAGCGGTTCGGCCGAGTTCATGTTTTGGTCGGCCGAGTTCCCTAGGGGATCGGCCGAGTTTCCTGCTGATCGGCCGAAGTTGGTCGGCCGAGTTTCGGAATCTGGAAGGCGATCGGCCGAGTTCCAGAGTGATCGGCCGAGTTTCTGAGCTGTGAGTGGCAGTTCAGGAAGAATGTGATCCTTTGTAGTTCTTGGCTTCAGGACTTCAGGTTTGGCCTGGTCCGGTTGGTAGGATGCGTTATTAGGATCTAATGAATTCTATCAATAGCATAATAAGAATATAATTGGAATAATTAGACCCACCTCAGAGTAAGAATGTACATACAGTAGATGTTGAAACATATGGGCAAGATCAGAACAACTAAGAATTAGTTGAAACTGATATCTGAGGTTCAACTCTGGGGTCTCAAAGGTGAAACCCTTAATTGGAGATAATAGAACATGATATGAAGCTCATAATTAGTTTATTGGTTAATTTTGCATGAACTAAACATATGAAATATAGAAGAGATATGTGAAATGTATGTATGTATGGTTCAAGATAACAAGAATCAATTATGAAGAATGAATCATAGAATAGAGTATAATGCTTTTATGAAACTTAAAGAAAAGGCTAAGTAGAAGAATAGGGTTGAGCATAAAGTAAAGAGTCTTTAAAGGAGTAAAGGTAAAGAGAATCGTATGAACATGTAATTCATAAGACTAGAACAACAAACTAGTTTCTAAGCAAAGGACATAGGTGTAGTTTAACGAAGGAATAAGTCATACAAAGGTAGACTGTATTCAGGAGAGAAAAACTTGATTGAAAAGAGAAAACATGTTTGACCCATGCATGATCCACTTGATGTAAAAATGAAGAATATGTAATGTATTCAACATGAGTAAAAACTAATAGAAGGACTATTAATTTAGAATTAAAGACGATGGGATAAAGAATAGTATATGGTAAGAGGACTAAGAAATGTAAGAAAGGGTTTGAAATATGATGGAGAAGTTATAAAATAAAGAGGCTGTGAGATTCAAGCAAGTGCTAATTAATCAAATATCTCTGTTGATAATTAAGTAAATCTACATATGAGAATGTATTAGGGAATGTTTGATTACAAGTAATTCAAGTCTTAAGATCATCTTCTTTTTCTTATATTCTTAATGAGATCAAGGTGGGAATGAAAGGATAAGAGAAAATGAATCATACATGGTGAATAACTACCTTGGTAGGGTCATCCGGTGATACAGTTTGGATGATGTCAGAACATATGGAGAGATACCCTGAACAAGGCAGTCATACTTAATCACTCATATTAATAGAAAGGGATGATAATCAGAGTGTCTGGACAAGTAACTCTAATGAGGTGTAGCTGGTTATACCCAGCTCTAATATAGCTGAGTAATAGTAATTGAGTGTGATTAATGCTTGAATGACTGATACAATTGTGGATTACCTTATTACTGTTGTTGAAACCCTAAAATGATATAATATGATGGTTACACCTTGTATTGTGTGTGGGCCTATAACCCACAGATCACAGGATAGTATGGGATGAGGTGGTAATGCTTAACCTCATGTATCCATGACCCAATGGGGATGCCAAGAGTAGTATTGTGCAAATGATTGTTGAATTTAGTCTTTTAATTCAAGACTGTTTTGCTATTTGAATAGCACTTGATTAAAGTTTAAAGCAGTATGGTGAGCTTGCTTTTGTCACTTAAAGGTGATACAGAACAATAGAACTCTCTGAGCAGCATAAGTTGAGATAGTTGTATCAGAGTATCAGAGTTGCGCAGCGAAAGCGTGGTGGTTTATCTTTGTATTCTATGTTTGTTTGTGGCATAAAGAATTTGCTTGATATCATTGATAACTATTTGAAATATGTTGTGATTTATTAAAGAATTAAAAGATCTAATGTTGAAAACTACATTCAGGTATGAAATACAAGAGTAAATGACATGGAAGGCAATATAATCGTAGAATAAACTTTAATGTATCTTTCTTGTAGGTTTATGTTTCGAGGACGAAACATTCTAAGGGGGGGAGAGTTGTTACGACCCCATCTGAGCTTAATTGGTAAACTAGGGTTTACCTAGACAATTGCAAAGATTAATTAGAATAATCATTCTCGAAATCTAGTTAATGACGATAACACAATTAGGATGTTTTAACTATGATAAGAAGTCTAAATGTTCTTTTGTTTTGAGAATTAGGGTTTAAGAAGCATAAACCCTAATCGGCCCAAAATTAGGGTTTTGATAATGCTTGAATACAGAATTTGATAAGTGGAATGTCTCACTAAATGATTTTTAGTATTTTATGTGTAACTCTGATTTGCTTCAAATTTGGATATGATTTAGATATATAAAATGTGAACAATATTGGAAAATATCAGAATTTTTGAAGAATGCTCTGACCTGTTTGTCGGCCGAGTTTCAAACTCGACCGATCACGATTTCAGAATTTTACAGCAGTGTGGTAATTGAATTTTATCTTTTTATTGGTATATCCAATTGATCTCAAATTTTAACAGTATTTGATAAATACAATTTTAGACACTCTGTTAAATTGGCGTAATTTTTGGATGACTTTTGAATCCCTACAGTAAGGGTGTCGGTCGAGTTTGTGCAGGACAAACTCGGCCGAATGTATTGCTGACTGCAATATAGCAGTGCACTGTTCGATTTTTAATTAATTATTGGTAACTCCAAATGATCTCAAATTTTAACTGAAGCTTTATAGATCAATTATAAACAACGTGCTAAATTCCCATAATTGTTGGAGAATATTTGATCTCTGAAATAAACAAATTACAGTAACTTTTGTATAACTGAATATTCAGCCTATATAATTAAAGTTAAGTGTTGGGTCAATATGCAATTGACCCAAGCAGCTCAATTGACTTATATGAACGACCAAACACACAAGCAGCTCTCATTCTTCGTCATTCACTCCAGAGAAACGAGCTCCTAGAGAGAGAGGGAGAATTAGGGCTTGAGTGGAGAAAGTGGGGGAATTGCTGAATTAGGGTTTTGCGATTCCAGGAAGGGTGAAATCAAGTAAGTTCGGATTCCTTGCATAGACTTTTATGGTGAATCTTCTCTCTTATGTCAAGATTCCGTCCATGCTCTGATTTGATCCAAGAGGATGTCGAAATTCCCTCTTTTCTCACCCTTTCTTCATAATCCCTCTTTTTCTAGGTTTCCGAGTTGAATGAAAGAGGAATTGGGAGATTTGCTAGGGTTTTGATGGGAATTCGAGATTTCCCTGAGTGGAGCTGCAGGTTTAAGGTGTTTTCACACCTTAGGGTGAGTGGGTTCTTCCTTCAAACATTCTAATGGACGAATTTGATTATAACAACCAAATCCCTAAATGTTTAGCATGCGAATTCTAAATCCTGATATGTCTATTTGATTTAAGTTATTGAAAATTGATATGATATGAATTCCTTCTCTGTTTGAATGACTCCTAAATGGTAAATTCATATCAGATACGTATACAACACTTCCTAGTGAGGTTGCTTTTAGATTTATATCAATTGATGTAATTAGGGTTTGACCTAATTGAGATATCGCTAGAGTTTCAACCTGATTGAAAAGGACTAGTAATCCTATATGTGGTTAGGATGTACCACATGGGTCATTTTAATTGAATTCTGTTCTTGATACATGATAGTTCAGTGAATGGTATGAAACCCTAAATTTAGTTAAATTTCCATGGTTTCATGTCTGTAATGATTGCATACGATTTGTTGGAAACAGTCTTTATTTAGTGAATGCTTATATCTTATGAGATCATGATAAGAGCCATGTGACAAGTGAATGAGGCAAATGAAACCCTAAGAGTAGGGTGTTGGCATGTGATGAATGAATAAGGCGAATGAAACCCTAAGGATAGGGTGTTCAATGAATCATGCTATGGTAGTATGAAAGGTCTCGATATGAGATGTGGTGATGCTTAATTGTTAAATTGTATGTTTCTAGTGCATTTAACTTTATATGCTTATTCTCTCTGAAATGTTATCTACATACTGCAGGGCTTCTTACATTTCAATATATACATATCTCGGAAATTGCAGGTGTTGAGATATGACATGCCCTATAAAGGGATGTTACTGAGTACAAATGATGTAAATGTGTTTTCAAGTTATGTCATGAATGTGGAATAAGTATGAACTGTGTTTTTCCTGTTTAGTTATTTATTTGTTAATCAAGTATAGACCTAAGTGCCCTAACACCGTAGAACCCCTAACATGTGTCTGCGATTTAGGGGTGAAACTCGTGTTGCAACATTATCCGTGCGATGTCATGGAGACACGAGGAAAGAGAAAAAGGGCAGTGTCTAACAACAATTGTGCTTGTGTCACAATGGCACTGCGATTTCACCAGAAAACTTGGTTATCTAACATCATTCGTGCTTGTGTCACGAAGGTAACCCTGTGACACTCCGCCTGTGTGCTCAGGTTGAAGGAGGGGTCGAGAGAGAGCACTCAGAGTAGTGCATTGAGGCCAGAGAGCCTGTGGTCCTGTGGCAGAACAGGGCTGGCGTCAGATTCAGCATCCCCCGGGTGTGTCGCTGAGTCTTGTACGGTGGGGCCGTAGCATGAATTTGTTACGGATCCTTATATGCAGAGTACACTGCATATATTTAGGGCATAATAATAAATGAGTAAATAATCACATAGGATCACAGTAAATTTATATAACTGTCTATCTATTTGAAATACTTGATGATGCTTAGAAATGTGCTATTTCAATTATATTGTTTTAGAGTTGCTCAGTGTAGTATTTATTGTTGTTAAATTTCATATTGTTTAATCAAATTATACCTTTGATCACATTAGTGCATTAGTCTGTTTCCATGAAGTACTCATTCACTGAGCGAGTAGGCTCACCCCTCTACTCAAACATTTTAGGGTTAATCGCGTGGACTTGAAGATGATCAGAGCTTCAGTGTAGATCTGCCACAGGAGTCAAGTATAAGATTAGTTAAGTCAGTCGGTCCTTGTCACTCTAGGTCCTCAGTAAGAGATAAGAGAGAGAGTTGTAAATACGATGTGTAATATTGTTTCCCTTTGATATGTATGCTAATTAACAAGGTTTATGTGCACAAGTTGTGAAAGACATCATGAATGTTATATATGTATCTTTTCTGTTAAAGTCTGATCAGTAAAAGAAATGTTCAGATTCCTTTGTTAAGATGATATGTGGTTCAATGCGATGAAACAAGAGTTTAAAAGAAAAGAAAAAGTTAAGGGTGTTCTTTGTGTTAATTATAAATCCTTTCTTACGCCCTAATCTCATGATTTGAGGAAATTGTGAGATCGGGGTGTAACACAATGTCCCCAATCTTGTGAAGAGAGGGAGCGTATGAATGGGATCCCATATGCATCAACCATTGGATCCATCATGTAATCTATGTTGTGCACACGCCCAGATGTCTCGTATGCTCTCAGCATGATGAGCATGTACTAGTCAGATCCCAGGGATGCTCACTGGATAGTCGTAAAGAACATCCTCAAGTACTTGCGAAGGACTAAGTATCAGTTTCTTGTTTACGGCGGTGAGGAAGAGATGGTTGTAAAGGGTTACATCGATGCAAGCTTCCAAACCGATAAAGATGATTATAGATCACAGTCAGGATTTGTGTTTTGCCTTAATAATGGAGCTGTGAGCTAGAAGAGTTCCAAGCAAGAAACAATTGCTGATTCTACTACAGAGGTTGAGTATATTGCTGCTTCACATGTAGCAAAGGAGGTTGTATGGATCAGTAAGTTGATCTCTGAACTTGGTGTAGTTCCCAGTAGCTGTGATGCAATTGAGATTTATTGTGACAATAATGGAGCTATTACACATGCTAAGGAACCCATATCACATCAGCGGTCCAAGCACATACTACGGCGCTTCCATCTCTTATGAGAGATCGTACAACGAGGAGATGTGAAGATTTGCAAAGTACCAACTGAAGACAACATAGCTGATCCACTGACTAAGGCCCTTTCTTAGCAGAAGCATGATGGTCATGCTAGGTCACAAGGACTGAGGTTCCTTGGTGACTGGCTCTAAGTGCAAGTGGGAGTCTATTGGTATGTGTGCCCATAGAGCAAGTCATATGATGATTGTAATGGGATACTTTGTAAAAGATTTGAATAATAATAAAGGCAATTTCCGATCTATATGTTTAAACTGTTTCTGAGATGATGGTGTAACGTGATAGATGTCTAAAGAACAGTTTTACTCAATGACGTATGCTTTTGGGTTGAAGACCTAAATGATGAGATCATACAGATGTTAAGAGTATACATTCTTGTTTAGTCCCTAGTCGGTTGTTATTGTGGAAATAACCATTGACACCAATAACACTAAAGACTAGATTGTGTGTTGGTTGATGACAAAATCTCATTATTCATGATAGAGTGATATCAAACCAAGCACAAAGGTACTTGTTAGAGAACAAGGTACCGGACAGACCCACCGTGAGAGTGACACATGGAACCATGACTTGGTAGTCACAGTCAGCTCTCACAGTGATGGTGGTGAGTCTGATTGTTAGACTTGAAATCACTACACTCAACACATGTCGTTGGGTACACTTTGACATCATCAAACACAGTCCTGAAACATGGGTTGTTATAAAGGTGATGATTGGGTGGCTTTGACACATGGGGCTTTTGAGGGGTGAGTGATCGATATGGAATTTGTCCCTCCTAAGGGACTTTGATGTCCTTGGCCACTTGATGAGTAGGATTGAGAAAGGCATGCACATGCACGTGTGAATCAATATGTGATATTGATGTCACACACATCTCACCCAATCTGCTCTGAGATCAAGGAAATGAATGAATGTTGACAGGATGATTTTTCCATGCCTCGAGTTCATTCAGGATATCAGTCACAAAAAAATTATACATTCACTGTAACACCATTCATGGATTGTAGGATTGAAAGTTGTTCTCCAACTTTCTATTTCACTTGGGTAGCACTGATGTGTGACTAGGCACTGCTCTTTGCTTGTGAAGTCATAAATGTTATGGACTTTCACTGCCAACGTGAAATGGACCTGCAGGGTCACACACATAGGATTTAACCTGGAATAGGATTTTGTCCACAAACATGTTTATATTGATTACTAAAGGAGTTTAGTAGTTCAATTAAACACTCAATTAATTGATAGCTCAATATCATAGTGTTCAAGGTGTTGGACTGATTGATTAGAGTATCAGATTGATTGAAACTGCAATTGAATGATTTTGCACAATCTGTACTCCCAATTGATTGACTCATGGGATGAACCGATTGGCTCAACTGGTGAGTTGATCAGCTCATGGACATGGTGAACGATTGCTTCAAGTGTTGAAACAATCAGTTCAACTATTGCAACAGGGCATGTTTGGAAAGTAAGATTGGTGAGAAATTTCTTTTAATTTTACTTGCCCAATTTGATTGGAACAAGGATTGGTATTCGATACCAATTGGAAACAAAAGAAGGAAAGTCAATCAGAAACTGATCAGGACCACGAACCGACCGGTTCATGGGTCCCAACCGATCGGTTGAGGTGTCAACCGACCGGCTCAGATCCCCAACCGACCGCTTCAGTTGTGAAACGATCGGTTCAGGTTGCGAGTTGGTTGTTTTGTGGAAAATCTCACACCCTTCTACACCTACTTTAGTCCTGCATTTCCCGGGATAGAGAACCTTGTCCCATGACCCTCCTATATATATAGGGGTATTGGTGGCTTCTCAGATTACAACTCAGTACAAACAAGTTGCTCTACAAAGTTGTCGTTCTCTCTGGTTTTGGAAATCGACAGAGCCCGAGCAAGTGCTACCTAATAAGGGAGGCACAACAAGGGAAAGACAACTGCAAAAAGTGATTGGCGGTAGGAGAGTGTGTTGGCGTCTAGTACATCGATAGGAGGGTGCGACTCCTTCCAATTCCTTCTGGGACAAGGAGATCGAAGTTCCAGGCAGTCTGTGTGGACGACGACAGAGGCGGGAGACCTATGTCGCTCGGAGGACAACTGTCAATCCTGACAGTCCTAGTGAGACCAAGAGTCATCAGTCCCGATGCGACCATGAGCTGCACAGACACCGTCCAAGACCAGAGGTGAAGATCGCTTAAGGAGCGAGGTACTGTGGCCGAGCAAGCTAGGGGACAAGGTATGCATCCACAAACCATCTTTCCTATTATATAGACATTGACGTGATTCCTTTTGTTTTGGGTTTTGGGAGAAAATTTTTGTTTCCGCTGCTTCTCTGCCTCCCATAAAACCCAACAGTGGTATTAGAGCTACTTCAGCTGCTCTATATTTTAGGATTATCAATATGATCGATTTTGGTTTGTTTCCTTTATTTATTGCATATGATGCGAATAAAATTTGCTTTATGCATGTCCAATCCACAAATTTCAAATATACATATATGCTATGTAATATTAATGCACCTGATACGCGTCGCCCTTAAACAAGTTTTGTAGTGGATGTGTATCATGGTTATGGCCTATAAACTCTATATCTATGTGTGGTTGTATGTGGTTGCTTGCATCTCAGTTTGTGCACCGATTCCTTTTCTCCTATTCCTGATGTAACTTGAATTCATTCGAGACTTCTTTCCTACCTTTGCTCCCCCTGAATGTAACTCGGGGTTTCACAATTCAATTGTAAATAAGATAGATTTTATTTCATGTTATGTCAAAGAACGGCGGATGACCTGAGACGATCGGTTCAAGGCGTGAACTGATCAGTTGATGTTCCAGATGACCGGTTCGAGGAGTGAGATGAGCGGTTGGTGACCAGAGGAGATGCATGACCATCAGTGAACCGATTGGCTGGAGGCGCCAGTCGATCGGCTGGTGGCACCCGAACAACCAACTTGATGGTGAGTCGATCATTCATGGAGATGAGCAGATCAAACCCAGAAAGGAAGGCACATGTTTCATCTTGTACAAGTTTCATGTGATGTAGACCTAGATGACCGCAATTTCTCTTGGCTCGAGGAATCACAATAGGATGGCCATAATCATTTCTTTTATCGTTTTGCATGTATTCTGTGGGATATAACATGTATATGATACCTGATATATATTTTGGGGATTTGATATGTATATGTATATAAAAACCAAATCCCTCATAAAAATATTAAGTCTTATACGCATTCCATTAGAGACACACATGGCAAACTCGATCGACCAAGCGTAGGTTACTCAAAAGCGTGGTGCACCGTCCATCTTGTGGAAGTGTGAAAGGGTCGACATGCAGGTTCTGCCAAAGAAGAGTGTATGTTTACCGTGTTGGCTTTTGGGTCAAGGTGTTGTGCATGTTCATTCATCAAGAGTTGCATATGATGCAATTTTCATGATGGCCTACCTAAATTGTCAAGATTATGGGGGATCAGCCAAAGCTGACTCATGATTTGATGAAATATGGATCTTCACCCACTAGAAGATGGTACGCTGCAATCTTCCAAATTGATGGTGAGGGCTATCAATTTGAGTCAAAATAGTGGGAGCGGTAATTAATTAAAGGCCTAATTAACTACCGTCAAATTTTATTCAAATCAAATCAAAAGGAGTTTTGACAAAATGCAATTTTCTCTTGTAGAATGGCAAGAGAATCATCTTTTAAAATGGGCAAATTAATTGAGAATAAATTCCATAACTGGTTGAGGACTGTGAGAAGTGTTCTACACAATCCAGATATACCGGGAGCCTTTGAATCCAATCTATGTACGCTTAATGCATTGGTGAAGAAGAAAGAAAGTTCATTGATAGAGATCAATGGAACGAAAGGTGAGGGAGAGAAGGGTTCTCTCGCCAAACCAATTTCTTCTACATGGAGAGGATGGAAGGAACGATGGAAGAAGAAGTCAGAGATAGAGATCTCTACTTCTAGTGTATACATGATAGAGATTAACTTTACTACTTCTTCTTCATGGGTACTTGATACCGGATGCGGATCTCACATTTGTTCAAATGTGAAGGATCTTAAGAGAAGTAGGCCTTTAGGGAAAGGCAAGGTTGAACTACGTGTTGACAATGGGGCAAGAGTTGTCACCAGTGCTGTAGGAACCTATGAGTTAACTCTACCAAGTGGGCTAATAATAGAGTTGAAGAACTTCTATTATTTACCTGCCATAAATAGGAATATCATTTACGTCTCTTGTTTGGACAAAGATGGATTTGAATCTCTTGTTAAGAAGGAAAGTGTTCCATTTCTAAAGATGGGATCTTTTATGGTAGTGCCCCAATGTCTTATGGTCTATACTTGATAGATTTGGAGACAAGTGTATACAACATAAACACCAAAAAGCAAAAACTCAACGACTCAAACAAAACATATCTTTGGAATTGTTGTCTAGGGCACATAAATGAGAAGCGCATTTCTAGACTCCATAAAGATGGTTATCTAGACTCTTCTGATTATGAATTAATAGAGACATGTGAATCTTGTTTGATGGGCAAGATGACCAAGACTCCCTTTTCAGGTAAAGGTGAGAGAGCTAGTGATCTATTAGGACTCATACATACTGATGTATGTGGGCCTTTTAGAACTAATACCAGAGGTGGGTATCAGTACTTCATTACCTTTACTAATGACTTCAGTAGGTATGGCTATGTGTACCTGATTAAACATAAGTCAGAAACCCTTGAAAGGTTCAAGGATTTCATGAATGAAGTACATAACCAACTTGGTAAAAGTATTAAGGCACTTCGATCCGATCGAGGTGGAGAATACTTAAGCTAGGAGTTTGAGGACCTTGTGCGAGCTCATGGTATTGTATCACAATGGACTCTACCTGGAACACCACAGCATAATGGTGTGTCTGAAAGAAGGAATCACACATTGTTGGATATGGTGCAATCAATGATGAGTTTTGTTGATCTTCCAATTTCTTTATGGGGTTATGCTCTTGAAACCACTGCAATCACACTTAACCGAGTACCATCTAAATCGGTTCAAAAGACACCATATGAGATATGGACTAGGAAGCGTCCCAATTTGTCTTTTATGAAGATTTGGGGTTGTGGGGCTTACGTTAGGAAAATCTTTCCTGATAAGCTTGGACCCAAATCTGATAAATGTTATTTTGTTGGATATCCCAAGGAGCCCAAGGGATATTATCTATACCACCCTACTGACAACAAAGTGTTTGTTCCCAGGGATGTTGTATTCCTTGAGAAGGAATTTATTTCCAAAGGAAACAGTGGGAGGAAAATAAAGCTTGAAGTGGTTCAAGCCCAACAAGAAAACATTGAACCGATAGATGTACAAGAGGAATATGGAGATTCACAAGGTGTTGTGGAATCTCATTCTCCTCAGGTAACACAAGGACCTCATAGATATAGTAGGACCCTCCTTGATCCTGAGAGGTTTGGATACCTTGTGACTCAGAAAGGTGGTGAGTTGATCATAGATGATGATCCGACTACCTACATAGAGGCTATGAAGGGACCATATTTTGAGAAATGGCTTGAAGACATGAGATTCGAGATGGAATCCATGTACGCCAACAAATTATGGACCTTGGTGGAACCACCCGAAGGGGTAAAACCCATAGGGTACATGTGGGTCTTTAAGAAAAAGATCGACATGGATGGAAATGTGCAAACTTATAAAGGCAGATTGGTTGCAAAGGGATTTCGACAAGTTCAAGGTGTTGACTATGATGAAACCTTTTCTCCAGTTGCCATGATTAAGTCCATCAGGATCATGCTTGCTATTGCATATTATTATGACTATGAGATTTGGCAGATGGATGTTAAAACCACATTCCTTAATAGGAATATAAATGAGGATGTGTACATGACACAGCCTGAAGGTTTTGTAGATCTAAAGAATGCCAATAAAGTGTGTAAACTGCAAAGGTCAAACTATGGATTGAAGCAAGCATCTCAGAGTTGGAATCTTCAATTTGATGAGGAAGTCAAAGTGTTTGGCTTTATTCAAAATGAAGATGAACCTTGTGTGTACAAGAAGGTTAGTGGGAGCTCGACCACATTCCTCATATTGTATGTGGATGACATACTTTTGATGGGGAATGATGTCTTAGCCTTAGAGAAGGTAAAGACTTGGCTTGGGAATACTTTCTCAAGGAAGGACTTAGGAGAAGCATCCTACATTCTAGGAATTAAGATCTATAGAGATAGATGTTGAAGGCTTCTCGGACTAAGTTAGAGCACGTACATCGACAAAGTGCTGAAGTGGTTCAGCAAGGAGAACTCAAAAAGAGGTAACATCCCCATGCCACAAGGAGTCACTGTCTCTAGAGCTCATTGACCCTAATCTTGTGAAGAGAGGGAGCGTATGATTGGAATCTCATATGCATCAGCCATAGGATCCATCATGTACGCTATGTTGTGCACATGCCCAGATGTCACGTATGCTCTCAACATGACGAGAAGGTACCAGTCAGATCCCGGGGATGCTCACTAGACAGCTGTAAAGAACATCCTCAAGTACTTGTGAAGGACTAAGGATCAGTTTCTTGTTTACGGCGGCAAGGAAGAGCTGGTTGTAAAGGGTTACACCGATGCAAGATTCCAAACCGATAAAGATCATTACAAATCACAGTCAGGATTTGTGTTTTGCCTTAATAATGGAGTTGTGAGCTAGAAGAGTTCCAAGAAAGAAACACCTGCTAATTCTACTACAGAGGTTAAGTATATTGCTGCTTCACATGTAGCAAAGGAGGATGTATGGATCAGGAAGTTCATCTCTGAACTTGGTGTAGTTCCCAGTAGCTACGATGCAATTGAGCTTTATTGTGACAATAATGGAGCTATTGCACAAGCTAAGGAACCCAGATCGCATCAGTGGTCCAAGCACATACTGCGGTGCTTCCATCTCATATGAGAGATCGCACAACGAGGAGATGTGAAGATTTGCAAAGTACCAACTGAAGACAACATAGTTGATCCACTGACTAAGGCCCTTTCTCAGTAGAAGCATGATGTTCATGCTAGGCCACAAGGACTGAGGTTCCTTGGTGAATGGCTCTAAGTGCAAGTGGGAGTCTATTGGTATGTATTCCCATAGAGCAAGTCATATGATGATTGTAATGGGATACTTTGTAAATGATTTGAATAATAATAAGGGCAATTTTCGATCTATATGTTTAAACTGTTTCTTAGATGATGGTGTAACATGATAGATGTCTAAAGAACAGTTTTACTCAATGAAGTATGCTTTTGGGTTGAAGACCTAAACGATGAGATCATATGGATGTTAAGAGTATACATTCTTGTTTAGTCCCTAGTCAGTTGTTATTGTGGAAATAACCATAGACACCCGTAACACTAAAGACTATATTGTGTGTTGGTTGATGATAGAATCTCATTAGTCATGATATAGTGATATCAAACCAAGCACATGAGTACTAGATAGAGAACAAGGTACTGGACAGACCCACCGTGAGAGTGAAAAATGGAACCATGACTTGGTAGTCACCGTCAGCTCTCACAGTGATGGTGGTGAGTGTGATTCTTAGACCTGAAATTACTACACTCAACACATATCGTTGGGTACACTTTGACATCATCAAACACAGTCCTAAAACATGGGTTGTTATAAAGGTGATGATTGGTTGGCTTTGACACATGGGGTTTTGAGGGGTGAGTGATAGATATGGGATATGTCCCTGCTAAGGGAGTTTGATGTCCTTGGCCACTTGATGAGTAGGATTGAGAAAGGCATGTGCATGAACATGTGAATCAATATGTGATATTGATGTCACACACATCTCACCCAGTCTGCTCTGAGACCAAGGAAATGAATGAATGTTGACAGGATGATTGTTCCATGCCTCGAGTTCATTCAGGATATCAGTGACAAAGGAATTATACATTCACTGTAACACCATTCACGGATTGTAGGATTGAAAGTTGTTCTCCAACTTTCTATTTCACTTGGTTAGCACTAATGTGTGACTAGGAACAACTCTTTGCTTGTGAAGTCATAAATGTTATGGACTTTCACTACCAACGTGAAATGGACCTGCAGGGTCACACACATAGGATTTAACCTGGAATAGGAGTTTGTCCACAAACATGTTTAGATTGATTACTAAAGGAGTTTAGTAGTTCAATTATACTATCAATTAATTGATAGCTCAATATCATAGTGTTCAAGTTGTTGGACTGATTGATTAGAGTATCAGATTGATTGAAACCACAATTGACTGATTCTGCACAATCTATACTCCCAACCGATCGACTCATGTGATGAACCGATCGGCTGAGCTTGGTGAACCAATCGGCTCAACTACTGAGTCGATCGGCTCATGGACAGGGTGAACGATTGCTTCAAGTGTTGAAATGATCGGTTCAACTGTTGCAACTGGGCAAGTTTGGAAAGTAAGATTGGTGAGAAATTTCTTTTCGTTTATGTGGCAACACATCCCACTATCACACAGACAACGAGGTGTTACACGAAAACGTGTGAAAATCACCATAACCACAACTTTATCAAAAACACGGGTTAATTAAAACCGATTGCGGAAAACTGATAAACCGAGAAACTATTACATTCCAGTCCATATCCTGCAAGAAAACATGTTACATATATATATATACAAGCCTGTTACATGTTCACATCTTAGAGCTACACCTATCTTTTCATCTCCTGAATTCATCACATGTTCATATACATAGAGGCCCACATCCAGCCAACAACAGGATATCCAAAAACATCTACAACTGTACATCGCAAATCAACGTCAAAACAACGCCAAGGACCTGAGAGTACAGGGATGACTCTAAATTCTATCACAAAACATCCAAAATAACATCTCATCCATAGCTTGCCTTCTACTGTTCTTCTTTCTGCTCGGTCGCAACTCCACGACCACCAGCACGTCTAGCTCGACCACCTAAAAAGGGGGGTAAACCAGCGGAGTGAGACAATTGAACATTTTCCCAGCGGGAAACATAACTCCCCGCCCAAACTGCAAAACCTCAGATGAGCATATATATATATATATATATATATATATATATATATATATATATATATATATATATATATATATATATATATATATATATATATATATATATATATATATATATATATATATATATATAAGCAATTAGTTGATGAAAGATATAGCAAGAACAGTCTTATGAAATAAAGCTATCTAGCTTACCAGGTGTAATCAAGTAAATCATGAGTATCAAGATATCCAAGTTCTACTGCCATTGAAGAACATATAAATAACTGCAAGATATAACGAAAGTAACTACACAAACAAGGATTACGTTTTATTATGCCCTGAGGAAGTGAACCATACCGTTCAAATCCAACCTTCGGCTGCGAAGCCCATAACCGATGACATACAAGGTCAATGGAAGAGCCGGAATACACGACCTCACCCCTCATGGTCAGTACACGAGAAATATAGCAGGACCGCAGTCTCATACTCTAGTGGTCTCAGCCACATGGTTAGCTTCTCAGGCTACCCTTCCTCTAGCCTGCCTTAGTACATGTCACGGAGCTAGTAAAACCGAGACACGGGTCTAAACACCGTGCTCTGAGCCATGAACGCATTCATGCTCATCACATTACATATATGGATCCATGAGCCATGTTCATCACATACCCGAGTCTGCAACCGCAGCTGCACTCGTTTCCCTCTCTATTTGAGGCTAGGAGAAACCTCGCATATTCAAAAATATGTGCTCCGGGTTAACCCGTAGGAGAACCCGTTTCACCATCACCCAATCCTGACTGATGATGGATCTATGGCCATGGAAACTACATGATATATTTCACTTTGATTAATTAGTATCTTTTAGATTGATTGCAAGATTCAACCAAGTTGTATAACATGCAAACTATAGAAGGAAATAAACAACATAAACTCAACATTATGATATTATTACATCAACCTGATCCATCTCAAGGATAAACCATCACATATTATCACTTGGCCTCTTTCCAACCATCCAGATCCACTTCAAGGATCATCACATACCATGGGATCTCAATCCCTCATCACATAGTGCCACAGCCCCTCAAGGCTTTCATCATCAATATGGAACATCATTCGTAATTCACCTGTCATCTCGTTATTCACATATAACCATTCCTCATAGCCCTTCATTTGGCTATGCATTACTTGCATGGTTAGCATCATTCAATACTCAATATGAATAAATAGGAGACTGATATTACCAACACAAGGTTGCATTTAGAGTTCAACACAAAATACATCAATAATGGTATCTATGCCTCGCCTTATGGTAATGCAAATTATCACGCAACCCAAAATTAAATCATGATTATTATTACTCTTGGTATTATGAGACAGATAAGGTACTCACCTTCGATTGTATAAACATAAGGAGATTTGATGAACAAACTTACCAAATGTGCACAAACATCACCATCGTCATTTATATCAACCAACATTTCCAAGATATGGCTATTCCTCACTAGAACATTAAGGACCCTCAAAATAAATACACAAACCATCACAAAAGACCATCCCGGGCAGGGCTAGCTCTCATATAAACCATGTCGGGCATGCAACCTTGTCGAGCGTGCAGTCCTGACAGGCGTGCAGGGTGTGTTGGGCGTGCAGGGCACTATTGGGTGTGCAATTGTTGTCGCGCGAGCAGGGTGTGTCGGGCGAGCAAGGTATATCGGGCGAGTAGGGAGATGTCGGGCGAGCAGGGTTGTCAAGCGTGCAAGGCAGTGTGTAGCTCGCGTGTCTAGGTCTATTCATGCAAGACATCTTTGTCGGGCGAGCAAGTCCACCGGGCGAGCAGCTCCAAAGCGTGCAGCCTGTCGTGCAACCAAGGGTTGGCTCGCACATTCCACACAGAGTAGAACTCTCAACATATTCAAGGTGAGAAGGCCGTGTAAGGGAAAACTAGATCAAGGGGGCTGTCGAGTAGCACCTCCTCAAGCACCAAACACCCAAGATACATCTCTACAATAGTCATCTAGTACCTTACACTTGAACCCCTGAAACCCTAGAGAAAGGGTCACCACCAAAACGAGCTCACCTTCTAGCCCAAGGTGAGAAGAGAGTCTTGCTCAAGTCACTAGGTCACAAGATCATCTCAATCGACTAGGAAAGATGGGTATTGCTCATGGCACTAGGACCCAAACTCACTCTTCTAGACCAAGGGGAGAAAGGAGTGTTTCTCCCTAAACCCTAACTCACATGGATCGGACAACATGGCTACTAAGCAAGAACTAAGCTAATCACACACATATAAGAAAGATTATGGAATCAACATATATGAAAAGAGAGTAGAGTAGTTAGGGTTAGAGTTATGCAACCCGCCTTAAGCTCCAAGCTCCAAGAAAGAAGAAGAACTCCAAGCTCCACGCACCACCAAGCAAGGAGGATGGAGAGCTGCAAGGGATATCGGCCACCACCAACTTCTCCAAGGGTGTGTCCACCTCCAAGCTACTCCTTCAAGGGTGTGTCAGCCACCAAGCAAGGAAAGGAGGGAGTGTGTCATGCACAAGAGGGAGAGGAACCAAAGGGACCTTAAGCTAAGGAAGGAACCATCTATATAGAAGGAAAGGGAGGATCAAACAAGGTGAAGCATGGCAAGGTGTCACCCACCCAAAGGACACTTGTCCTAGAACTCAAACCACCACTCTAGCAAGCTTCATCCACATGTCCAAGATGTGCTCCAAGTGTCCATCACACAAGGTTCTACTAGGGCAAGCATCATGGGCGACACAACATGTTGCCTTATGGGCGGCACACACCATTGCCATGGGCGACACACACCATTGCCATGGGCGACACACATACAACTTGGCCGACACAAACATTCCTAGGTCGTTACAAGGCTCAACCAAGCCCAAACATGGCACCTCAAGACCCAAACAAACTCAACCACGGACCAAAGAACTCAAGCAACAAGCCCATGCTTTCCTCTCAACCCTAGAGGAAACAAAGAGAGAAAGAGGAACACATCACAAAGTGGCAAACTTATCCACAAACCCTAGACATGGGATATTTGCAAGAATCTCCTCCAACTCTTAACAAAGCACAACCAAACCCTAATCACCACTAAAGGTGATTAGAAGGAGACAAAACACTAGGGTTAAGCAAAGAAAACAGGGTAAGCCCTAAACGGAGGTCAGGGTCCTTACAATCTAAACCCCTTTAAGGGATTTCGTCCCCGAAATTCGAAAAGAAAAGTGAGGGGTACTTCCTTCTCATCTCTTCCTAAAGCTCCCATGTGGCTTCCTCAACGCCACGATGATGCCAAAGAACCTTCACAAGAACCAAGTCCTTCCTCTTCAGCTTCTTGACCCTTCTGTCAAGGATCGCCACAGGACCTTCCTCGTAGGTCACATCTTCATCAAGCTCAACCTCAACTGGCTGTATCAATGTTCCTGAATCTGGATGACTTTTCTTCAGCATACTGACATGGAATATTGGATGTAACCTGTGCAACTCTGGAGGCAACTCTATCTCATAGGCTACTTTACCAACACGTGCTACGACTGGGTAAGGCCCCATATACCTGGGTGCCAACTTACCCTTCCGGCCAAACCTCAGCACACCTTTCCAAGGTGAGACCTTGAGATATACCTTGTCTCCTACTTGGAACTCCAAAGGTCATTGGCGATGGTCTGGATAAGACTTTTGCCTGTCCTGTGCCACCTTCAACTATTGTTGTATCACCTTGATCTTTTCCGTCGTCTGCTGAACTAACTCAGGACCCAAAAGATGATACTCACCAGACTCATACCAACACAAAGGAGATCTGCACTTCCTCCAATACAAAGCCTCATAAGGAGCCATGTTAATGCTCCGCTGATAATTGTTGTTGTAGGATAACTCTATCAAACTCAGAAGAACATCCCAACTGCCTAGGAACTACAAAACACAAGCTCGAAGGAGGTCCTCTAGAATACGAATGGTCCTTTCAGACTATCCATCTGTCTGCGGGTAGAAGGAAATACTGAATCTTAACTATGTTCTCAACGCTTTGTGCAACTGCTCCCAGAAACGAGTTGTGAACTGAGGACCTCTATTGGAAACTATCGTCGCTGGCACACCATGCAAACAAACTATCTCATCCACATACACTCTAGCGAGCTTCTCAGTTGTATATGTCGTCTTCATAGGTATGAAATGGGCAGACTTTGTCAATCTGTCCACAACTACCCAAATGAAATCATGATTCCTAGTTGTCTTGGGTAGACCAACTACAAAATCCATGGTTATATGATCCCATTTCCATTGCGGTATTGGCAAAGGTTGCAACGTACCTGCTGGCTTCTGATGCTCACCCTTCACTTGCTGACAAACTGCACATCTCGCCACGAACTCAGCTACATCTTTCTTCAAACCTGGCCACAAGTACAAGTCCTTCAGACTGTGATACATCTTGGTGACACCTGGATGCATAGCATACATCGATGTGTGTGCTTCCTCAAGCACCAGCTTCCTCAGCTCATCAACATCGGGAACCACCATCCTATCACGATAGCAAACTACCCCATCCTTGGATTTATGAAACCCATCACGCTTTTCGCTGCCAAACTCTGATCTGATCAACTGTACCGCATCATCTATCTGTTGTGCACCCTTGATCTGTTGTCTCAATGTAGGTTTGACTTGCATCTGGGCTATGAGTCCAGATAACGAGGAAACTTTCATATGCACATTCATCTCTCACAAAGAGACAAAAATATCCCGCCTATGGCATACCAGAGAACTCAATTGTGCCTTCCTGGGAGAGAAAGAAGACTTTCGACTAAGCGCATCAGCTACCACATTCGCCTTACCAGGATGATACTCGATAGTGCAGTCGTAATCATGAATCAACTCCATCCATCGACGTTGCCGCATGTTCAACTCGTACTGCAAAAAGATGTACTTCAGGTTCTTATGATCTGTAAAGATCTGGCACACTTCTCCATGTAATTAGTGTCTCCAAACCTTTAAGGCATGAACCACTACTGCCAACTCCAAATCATGTGTCGGATAGTTCTCCTCATGTTTCTTAAGTTGTTGCGAAGCAAACAAAACCACGTGATCTTCCTGCATCAGCACACAACCTAGGCCCTTCTTGGAAGCATCACAGAAAACCACATAACCCTTCCCAGGCTCTGGCAGGATCAACAATGGAGCACTGGTCAGCTTCTCCTTCAAAATCTGGAAATCTTGCTGACATCGATCATCCCAGACAAAAGGTACATCCTTTCTGGTCAATTTCATCATCGGCAAAGCATTCACACTAAAATCCTTGATAAACCTCTGATAGTATCCTGCTAGACCCAGGAAACTACGAACCTCTATCGACGTCTTCAGTTGTTCCCATTCTGCAATGGATTCCACCTTCTTTGGATCTACTTTGACTCCTTCAGCGGATATCACATGACCTAAGAAAGTTACTTCCTCCAACCAGAACTCACACTTACTGAACTTGGCTTACAACAAATGTTGGCGAAGAAGAGCCAACGCTATTCGGAGATGTTGCTCATGTTCTAGCCTATCCCAACTATAGATCAGGATGTCATCTATAAAGACTACGACAAACTGATCTAAGAACGGACGGAACACTCTGTTCATCAGATCCATGTAAGCAACAGGTGCATTGGTTAGCCTGAACGGCATAACCACGAACTCGAAATGACCATACCTTGTTCGAAAAGCTGACTTTGTTATGTCATCCTCCTTGATCCTCAGATGATGATATTCGTACCGTAGATTGATCTTCTAAAACACTATAGCACCACACAACTAATCAAACAAGTCATCTATCCTCGGAAATGGGTACTTGTTCTTGATAGTGACTTTGTTCAACTGTCGGTAATATATACACAACCGCATCGAACCATCCTTCTTCCGGACAAACAACACAGGAGCACCCCAAGGCAACGTGCTCGGTCGGATGAAACCTTTGTCCAGCAACTCTTGCAACTTCTTCTTTAACTCTACCATCTCCACTGGAGCCATTCGGTACGATGTCTGCACAACTGGATGCATCCCTGAAACCAGATTGATTTCAAAATCAATCTCTCGGGGTGGGGGAACACCAGGAAACTCCTCCGGAAACACATCTGCAAACTCCCGGACAACTAACACCTCCTCAAGGCTAGGACCCTTCACCTTGGTAGCCACCACAGTATCCATCACATGAGCTAAGAACACCTCACAAACTTGTCATAACAACCTATCTGACACCATAGCCGATACCAGACACGTCAGAAGAATCTTCCTATCTCCTTGGAAGATCCACTTCTCTCCATCATCATCAAACATCGTCTGCTTGGTACGGCAGTCTAGAACGAACTTGTACCTCTCTAAGGTATCCATCCCAAGGATAACATCAGAACCACACATATCAAGAGGTATGAGATCTACATGAATGCGGTGTCCCGAGAAAGACAAGATGCAAGACGGACACTCTTCTCAAAGCAACGAGGAACCTGCAAGAGGGGTTTCTAACAACAAACTATCCTTCTTATGACTAATAGGTAAACGACAGTTCTCAAGCATACTATAGGCGATAAAAGAGTGCGTAGCACCCAGGTCAACCAGAACATATATAAAGCAAGAAGAAGACATATCAGAATGAAATAACTCCATCTGACTAGTCACCACTCGCAGGTTGATGATCGCCTCCAGCTGATTCATAGCATAGAATCGAGTCGTTGCTTGTTGTCCACGACCTCTGCTTCCTTGAGCAGACGATCCATCCTGAGACGCTTGACCGCATCCTCGACCTCTTCTACCACTAGGCTGCTGACGATCCGATCCTTGAGGGTTCTGCCTCGGTTGTTGTGTCACTTCATCATCTCTAAAGGGACAACTCAACTTGACATGCCCTATCTGACTGCAGGCATAGCATGTCCTACCATCAACTCGTGGTCTATATGGCCCTGTTACTGCCACGGAAGCCAAACTTTGTGCCTTAGATGGTGATGAAATGTAACCTCTTCCCCTACTTGGAGACCACTAAGACGGTCCACCAAAACTTCTCATCACTGCCGGAGCTGAAAACCTGTGCTTCTTAAAGCAACCAAACTTCTGACCCTGAAACTGAGCAGGTCTCTTCTTAGCCATAGACTCTCTCTTCTCCCTTATAGATCGTTTGACCCTCCGGACAGATTCCACGAACGTAGCAAACCGCTCCCGGTTCTCCAATGCCGAAACCGGTGTCGTCAGCTCCGCACTCAGACCCTTCTCGAAATGTCTGATCCGTTCCTCGTCTATCGTCGCCATGTGAGGACAAAACCTTAATAGATCCATGAACTTGGCCTCGTACTCAGTGACGCTCATCGCTCCTTGTCGCAGGCTCTCAAAGTGACTGATCTTCTTGTCCAGATACATCTTGGGAAAGTATATGTTGACGAACTCGCATCGGAACACTTCCCAACAGATCACCTCACTAGGCCACTTCTCTTCATCGATGGTCCACCAGTGATCAGCACTACCTTTCAGAAGGTAGACAACGTGCTTCACTTTGTCTGCTTCAGGGATGTCGAGGATCTGGAAAGCCTTCTCGAGACTTGTCAGCCACAAATCTACATCCGCTGGATCAGCCTTTCTAGCATAATCTGAAGCTCCGACTCGGCGAAGCCGCTCGAAGGTCTTCCCAATACCCAATGTTCTACCATGGGGAGCCTGTGCCCTCGGAGGAGGCACTGGAAATCGCTCAACCATGAGATTCATCGTAGCCATCATCTACCCCAAAAGCTGTTGGTAAGCAGGATGCTCAAGGATGGCTGGGTCTGGTTGGGGGACCTCAGACACCCGATCTTCATGTGTCTGGCCTACTACTCCATCAACAGATGCAACATCGTTGTACTCAGTAGCGTGTTCTTCATGGTTTCCAGACATCTTGGCTTTTCTTCTGCTCAGGGCAGAAGATGATTGTGAGGAAATCTAGAAAAGACATAAGAACAAACACAACCTAGTCCTAGATCCATGTAGACTCAGCGAACCTAAAGCTCTGATACCAAACTTGTGGCAACACATCCCACTATCACGCAGACAACAATGTGTTACACAAAAACGTGCGGAAATCACCATAACCACAACTTTATAAAAAATACAGGTCAATTAAAACCGATTGCGGAAAATTGATAAACCGAGAAACTATTACATTCCAGTCCATATCCTGCAAGAAAACATGTTACATATATATATACAAGCCTGTTACATGTTCACAACATAGAGCTACAGCTGTCTTGTCATCTCCTGAATTCATCACCTGTTCATATACATAGAGGCCCACATCCGGCCAACAACACGATATCCAAAAACATCTACAAATTTACATCGCGAAGCAACGTCAAAACACCGCCTAGGACCTGAGAGTACATGGATGACTCTAAATTCTATCACAAAACATCCAAAACAACATCTCATCCATAGCTTGCCTTCTACTATTCTTCTTGCTGCTCGGCCGCAACTCCATGACCACCACCATGTCTAGCTTGACCACCTAAAAAGGGGGGTAAACCAGCGGAGTGAGACAATTGAACATTGTCCCAGTGGGAAACATAACTCCCCTCCCAAACTACAAAACCTCAGATGAGCAGATATATATATATATATATATATATATATATATATATATATATATATATATATATATATATATATATATATATAAGCAATTAGCTAATGAAAGATATAGCAAGAACAGTCTTATGAAATAAAGCTATCTAGCTTACCAGGTGTAATCAAGTAAATCATGAGTATCAAGACAGGATATCCAAGTTCTACTGCCATAGAAGAACATATCAATAACTGCAAGATATAACGAAAGTAAATACACAAACAAGGCCTCAACCAATGTTTCGTGTATGTCTTAAGAAAAAAGACTAAATGGTTGGATTATGTTTTATTATGCCCTGAGGAAGTGAACCTTACCGTTCAAATCCAACCTTCGGCGGCGAAGCCCTTAACCGGTGCCATACAAGGTCAATGGACGAGCCGAAATCCACGACCTCACCCCTCCTGGTCAGTACACGAGAAACAAAGCAGGACCGCATTCTCATGCTCTAGTGGTCTCAGCCACAAGGTCAGCTTCTCAGGCTACCCTTCCTCTAGCCCTCCTTGGTATAGGTCACGGTGCTAGTAAAACTAAGCTACGGGTCTAAACACTGTGCTCTGAGCCATGAACACATTCATGTTCATCACATTACATATCCGGAGCCATGGGCCATGTTCACCATGTTCATCACATACCCGAGTCTGCAACCGCAGTTGCACTCGTTTCCCTCTCTATTTGAGGCTAGGAGAAACCTTGCATATTCAAAAATATGTGCTCTGGGTTAACCCACAGGAGAACCCGTTTCACCATCACCCAATCCTGACTGATGATGGATCTATGGCCAGGAAAACTACATGATAGATTTCACTGTGATTAATTAGTATCTTTTAGATGGATTGCAAGATTCAACCAAGTTGTATAACATGCAAACTATAGAAGGAAATAAACAACATAAACTCAACATTATGTTATTATTACATCAACTTGATCCATCTCAAGGATCCAACATCACATATTATCACTTCGCCTCTTGCCAACCATCGAGATCCACTTCAAGGATCATCACATACCATGGGTTCTCAATCCCTCATCACATAGTGCCACAACCCCTCAAGGCTTTCATCATCATTATGAAACATCATTCATATTTCACCTCTCATCTCGTTATTCACATATAACCATTCCTCATAGCCCTTCATTTGGCTATGCATTACCGGCATGGTAAGCATCATTCAATACTCAATATGAATAATCAGGAGACTGATATTACCAACACAAGGTTGCATTTATGGTTCAACATAAAAGACATCAATAATGGTATCTATGTCTCGCCTTATGGTAATGCACATTATCATGCAACCCAAAATTAAAGCATGCTTATCATTACTCTTGGTATAATGAGACAAATAAGGTACTCACCTGCTATTGTATAAACATAAGGAGATTTTATGAAAAAACTTACCAAATGTGCACAAACATCACCATCGTCATTTATATCAACCAACATTTCCAAGATATGGTTAACCCTCACTAGAACATTAAGGACCCTCAAAAGAAATACCCAAACCCTCACAAAAGACCATCCCGGGCAGGGCTAGCTCTCATCTAAACCATGTCGGGCGTGCAACCTTGTCGAGCGTGCAACCCTGACAGGCGAGCATCATGGGCGACACAACATGTGGCTCCATGGGCGACACACACCATTGCCATGGGTGACACACACCATTGCCATGGGTGACACACATACAACTTGGCCGACACAAACATTCCTAGGCCGATATAAGGCTCAACCAAGCCCAAACATGGCACCTCAAGGCCCAAACAAACTCAAGCAAGGCCCAAATAACTCAAGCAACAAGCCCATGCTTTCTTCTCAACCCTAGAGGAAACAAAGAGAGAAATAGGAACACATGGCAAAGTGGCAAACTTTTCCACAAACCCTAGACTTGAGTTATTTGCAAGCAGCTCCTCCAACTCTTAACAAAGCACAACCAAACCATAATCACCACTAAAGGTGATTAGCAGGCGACAAAACACCAGGGTTAAGCAAAGCAAATAGGGTAAGCCCTAAATGTAGGTCAGGGTCCTTACATTTTCACTTGCCCAATTTGATTGGAACAAGGATTGGTATTCGATATCAAATGGAAACAAAAGAAGGAAAGTCAATCGGGAACTGATCAGGACCACAAACTGACCGGTTCAGAAGTGCACCTACCAGTGCATGGGTCCCAACCAATCTGTTGAGGTGTCAACCGACCGGTTTAGATCCCCAACCAACCATTTCAGTTGTGAAACGATCAGTTCAGGTTGCGAGTTGGTTGTTTTGTAAAAAATCTCAAACCCTTCTATTCCTGCTTTAGTCGCGCATTGCCCGGGATAGATAACCCAATCCCATGACCCTCCTATATATATAGGGATATTAGGGGCTTCTCAGAGTACAACTCAGTGCAAACAAGTTGCTCTGCAAAGTTTTCATTCTCTCTGCTTTTGGTAATCGAGAGAGCCCGAGCAAGTGCTACCCGATAAGGGAGGCACAATAAGCGAAAGACAACTGCAGAAAGTCACTGGCGGTAGGAGAGTGTGTTGGCGACTAGTACACCGACAGGAGGGTGCGACTCCTTCTGATTCCTTGTGGGACAAGGAGATCGGAGTTCCAGGCAGTCCGTGTGGATGACTGTAGAGGCGGGAGACCTCTGCATCTCGAAGGACAACTGTCAATCCCGATAGTCCTAGTGAGACCAGGAGTCATCAGTCTCGGTGCGACCAGGAGCTGCACAGACACCGTCCAAGACCGGAGGTGAAGACCACGCAAGCCGCGAGGTACTGTCGCCGAGCAAGCCTTGTGACAAGGTATGCATCCACAAACCATCTTTCCTATTATATAGATGTTGATAAGATTCCTTTAGTTCTGGGTTTTGGGAGAAATTTTTTGTTTCCGCTGCTTCTCTACCTCCCATAAAACCCAACAGTGGTATCAGAGCTACGTCAACTACTTTATATTTTAGGATTATTGATATGATCTATTTTGGTTTGTCACATTTATTTATTGCATACGATGCGAATAAAATTGGCTTTATGCATGTCCAATCCACAAATCCCAAATATACATGTATGATATGTAATATTAATGCACTCGATACGCGTCGCCCTTAAACTAGTTTTGTGGTGGATGTCTAGCATGGTTATGGGATGTAGTCACAAATTTCATCTTGTACAGGTTGCATGTGATGTAGACCTAGATGATTGGGATTTCTATTGGCTTCAGGAATCACAATAGGATGGCCATAATCATTTCTTTTATCATTTTGCATGTTTTCTGTGGGATATAACATGTATATCATACATACTATATATTGTGGTGATTGGATATGTATATGTATATAAAAACCAAATCCCTCATTAAAATATTAAGTCTTATACGCCTTCCATTAGCGACACACATGGGAAACTCGATCGACCAAGCATAGGTTACTCCAAAGCATGGTGTGTCGTCCATCTTGTGGAAGTGTGAAGGCTCGACATGCAAGTTCTGCCAAAGCAGGGTGTATGTTTACCGTGTCGGCTTTTGGGATAGACTTAATTGGAGATTCTTACAGCGTCTAAGCCCAGAGGCATAGAATGTTCATGGCAAGGTGTTGTGCATGTTCATTCATCAAGAGTTGCATATGATGCAATTGGCATGATGGCCTACCTAAATGGTCAACATTATGGGCGATCAGCCAAAGCTAACTCATTACTTGATGAAATATGGATCTTGACCCACTAGAAGATTGTAAGCTGCAATCTTCCGAATTGATGGTGAGGGCTATCAATTTGAGTCAAAATAGTGGGAGCGGTAATTAATTAAAGGCCTAATTAACTACCGTCAAATTTTATTCAAATCAATTTAAAAGGAGTTTTGACAAAATGCAATTTTCTCTTGTAGAATGGCAAAATAATCATCTTTTAAAATGGGCAAATTAATTGAGAATAAATTCCATAACTGGTTGAGGACTGTGAGAAGTGTTCTGCACAATCTAGATATACCAGGAGCCTTTGAATCCACTCTATGTACGCTTAATGTGTTGGTGAAGAAGAAAGAAAGTTCATTGATAGAGATCAGTGGAACGAAAGGTGAGGGAGAGAAGGGTTCTCTCGCCCAACCAATTTCCTCTACATGGAGAGGATGGAAGGAACGATGGTAGTAGAAGTCAGAGATAGAGATCTCTACATGTGGTGTATACGTGACATAGATTAAGTTTACTACTTCTTCGTCAAGGGTACTTGATACCGGATGCGGATCTCACATTTGTTCAAATGTGAATGATCTTAAGATAAGTAGGCCTTTAGGGAAAGGCGAGGTTGAACTACGTGTTGCCAATGGGGCAAGAGTTGCCGCCACTACCATAGGAACCTATGAGTTAACTCTACCAAGTGGGCTAATAATACAGTTGAAGAACTGCTATTATGTACCTGTCATAAATAGGAATATCATTTCCGTCTCTTATTTGGACAAAGATGGATTTGAATTTCTTTTTAAGAATGGAAAGTGTTCCATTTCTAAAGATGGGATCTTTTATAGTAGTGCCCCAATGTCTTACTGTCTATACTTGATAGATTTGGAGACAAGTGTATACAACGTAAACACCAAAAAGAAAAAACTCAACAACTCAAACAAAACATATCTTTGGCATTGTCGTCTAGGGCACATAAATGAGAAGCGCATTTCTAGACTCCATAAAGATGGTTATCTAGACTCTTTTGATGATGAATCAATAGAGACATGTGAATCTTGTTTGATGGGCAAGATGATCAAGACTCCCTTTTCAGGTAAAGGTGAGAGAGCTAGTGATCTATTAGGACTCATACATATTGATGTATGTGGGCCTTTTAGAACTAGTGCCAGAGGTGGGTATCAGTACTTCATTACCTTTACTGATGACTTCAATAGGTATGGCTATGTGTATCTCATGAAACATATGTCAGAAACCCTTGAAAGGTTCAAGGATTTCATGAATGAAGTACATAACCAACTTGGTAAAAGTATTAAGGCACTTCGATCCGATCGAGGTGGAGAATACTTAAGCTAGGAGTTTGAGGACGTTCTGCGAGCCCGTGGTATTGTATCACAATGGACGCTTCCTGGAAAACCACAGCATAATGGTGTGTCTGAAAGAAGGAATCACACATTGTTGGAAATGGTGCGATCAATGATGAGTTTTGTTGATCTTCCAATTTGTTTCTGGGGTTATTCTCTTGAAACTGCCGCGTTTACACTTAACTTAGTACCATATAAATCGGTTCACAAGACACCATATGAGATATGGACCGAGAAGCGTCCCAATTTGTCTTTTATGAAGATTTGGCATTGTGAGGCTTACGTTAGGAAAATGTTTGTTGATAAGCTTGGACCCAAATCTGATTAATGTTATTTTGTTGGATATCCTAAGGAGACCAAGGGATATTATCTATACCACCCTACTGACAACAAAGTGTTTTTTGCCAGGGATGTTGTATTCCTAGAGAAGCAATTTATTTCCAAAGGAAACAATGGGAGGAAAATAGATCTTGAAGAGGTTCAAGCCCAACAAGAAAACATTTAACTGATAGATGTACGAGAGGAATATGGAGATTCACAAGGTGTTGTGGAATCACATTCTCCTCAGGTAACACAAGGACCTCGTAGATCTAGTAGGACCCGCCTTGAACCTGAGAGGTTTGGATACCTTGTGACTCAAGAAGTTGGTGAGTTGATCATAGATGATGATCCAACTACCTACGTAGAGGCTAAGGAGGGACCAGTTTCTGAGAAATGGCTTGAATCCATGAGTTCCGAGATGGAATCCATGTACTCCAATAAAGTATGGACTTTGGTGGGACCACCCGAAGGGGTAAAACCCATAGGGTGCAAGTGGGTCTTTAAGAAAAAGACTGATATGGATGGCAATGTGCAAACTTATAAAGGAAGATTGGGTGCGAAGGGATTTTGACAAGTTCAAGGTGTTGACTATGATGAAACCTTTTCCCCAGTTGCCATGATTAAGTCCATTAGGATCATGCTTGCTATTGTAGCTTATTATGACTATGAGATTTGTCAGATGGATGTTAAAACCACATTCCATAATGCGAATATAAATGAGGATGTGTACATGACATCGCCTAAAGATTTTGCATATCCAAAGAATGCCAATAAAGTCTGTAAACTGCAAAGATCAATCTATGGATTGAAGCAAGCATATCGGAGTTGGATTCTTCGATTTGATGAGGAAGTCAAAGTGGTTGGCTTTATTCAAAATGAAGATGAACCTTGTGTGTACAAGAAGGTTAGTGTGAGCTCGACCACATTCCTCATATTGTATCTGGATGACATACTTTTTATGGGGAATGATGTCTTAGCCTTAGAGAAGGTAAAGACTTGGCTTGGGAATACTTTGTCAATGAAGGACTTAGGAGAAGCATCCTACATTCTAGGAAGTAAGATCTATAGAGATAGATCTAGAAGGCTTCTCGGACTAAGTCAGAGCACGTACTTCAACAAAGTGTTGAAGTGGTTCAGCATGGAGAACTCAAAGAGAGGCAACATCCCCATGCTACATGGAGTCACCGTCTCTAGAGCTCAATGTCCCCAATCTTGTGAAGAGAGGGACCGTATGAATGGGATCCCATATGCATCAGCCATCGGATCTATCATGTACGCTATGTTGTGCACATGCCCAAATGTCTCGTATGCTCTCATCATGACGAGCAGGTACCAGTCAGATCATGGGGATGCTTACTGGACAGATGTAAAGAACATCCTCAAGTACTTGCGAAGGACTAAGGATCAATTTCTAATTTACGGCGGCGAGGAAGAGCTAGTTGTAAAGGGTTACACTAATGCAAGATTCCAAACCGATAAAGATGATTACAGATCGCAATCAAGATTTGTGTTTTGCCTTAATAATGGAGCTGTGAGCTGGAAGAGTTCCAAGCAAGAAACAGTTGTAGATTCTACTACCGAGGCCGAGTATATTGCTGCTTCACATGCAGCAAAGGAGGTTGTATGGATCAGGAAGTTCATCTCTGAACTTGGTGTAGTTCCCAGTAGATGTGATGCAATTGAGCTTTATTGTGACAATAATGGAGCTATTGCACAAGCTAAGGAACCCAGATCACATCAGCGGTCCAAGCACATACTACGGTGCTTCCATCTCATATGAGAGATCGTACAACGAGGAGATGTGAAGATTTGCAAAATACCAACTGAAGACAACATAGTTGATCCACTGACTAAGGCTCTTTCTCAGCAGAAGCATGATGGTCATGCTAGGTCACAAGGACTGAGGTTCCTTGGTAACTGTCTCTAAGTGCAAGTGGGAGTCTGTTGGTATGTATGCCCATAGAGCAAGTCATATGATGATTGTAATGGGATACTTTGTAAATGATTTGAATAATAATAAAGGCAATTTCCGATCTATATGTTTAAACTGTTTCTGATATGATGGTGTAACATGATAGACGTCTAAAGAACTATTTTACTCAATGACGTATGCTTTTGGGTTGAGGACCTAAACGATGAGATCATACGAAAGTTAAGAGTATACATTCTTGTTTAGTCCCTAGTCGGTTGTTATTATGGAAATAACAATAGACACCAATAACACTAAAGATTAGATTGTGTGTTGGTTGATGATAGAATCTCATTAGTCATGATATATTGATATCAAACCAAACACATAGGTACTTGTTAGAGAACAAGGTACCAGACAGACCCACCGTGACAGTGACACATGGAACCATAACTTGGTAGTCACAGTCAGCTCTCACAGTGATGATGGTGAGTGTGATTCTTAGACCTGAAATCACTACACTCAACACATGTCGTTGGGTACACTTTGACATCATCAAACGCAATCCTAAAACATGGGTTGTTATAAAGGTGATGATTGGGTGGCTTTGACACATGGGGCTTTTGAGGGGTGAGTGATAGATATGGGATTTGTCCCTCCTAAGGGAGTTTGATGTCCTTGGCCACTTGATGAGTAGGATTCAGAATGGCATGCACAAGCACATGTGAATCAATATGTGATATTGATGTGACACACATCTCACCCAGTTTGCTCTGAGATCAAGGAAATGAATGAATGTTGACAGGATGACTGTTCCATGCCTCAAGTTCATTCAGGATATCAGTGACAAAGGAATTATACATTCACTGTAACACCATTCATGGATTGTAGGATTGAAAGTTGTTCTCCAACTTTCTAGTTCACTTGGGTAGCATTGATGTGTGACTAGGCACCGCTCTTTGCTTGTGAAGTCATAAATGTTATGGACTTTCACTGCCAACGTGAAATGGACTTGTAGGGTCATACACATAGGATTTAACCTGGAATAGGAGTTTGTCCAAAAACATGTTTAGAATCATTACTAAAGGAGTTTAGTAGTTCAATTAAACAATCAATTAATTGATAGCTCAATATCATAGTGTTCTAGGTGTTGGACTGATTGATTATAGTATCAGATGGATTGAAACCGCAATTGAGTGATTCTGCGCAATTTGTACTCCCAATCGATCAGCTCATGTGATGAACCGATCGGCTGAGCTTGGTGAACCGATCGGCTCAACGGGTGAGTCGATCGACTCATGGACAGGGTGAACGATTGCTTCAAGTTGTTGAAATGATCGATTCAACTGTTGCAACCGGGCAAGTTGGGAAAGTAAGATTGGTGAGAAATTTCTTTTTGTTTTACTTGCCCAATTTGATTGGAACAAGGATTGGTATTTGATACCAATTGGAAACAAAAGAAGGAAAGTCAATCGGGATGTGATCAGGACCAAAAACCGACCGGTTCAGAAGTGAACCAACCAGTTCATGGGTCCCAACCGATCAGTTGAGGTGTCAACCGATCGACTCATATCCCCAACCGACCATTTCAGTTGTCAAACGACCAGTTCAGGTTGCGAGTTGGTTGTTTTGTGGAAAATCTCAAACCATTCTACTCCTGCTTTAGTCCCGCATTTCCAGGGATAGAGAACCCTGTCTCATGACCCTCATATATATAGGGGTATTGGGGGCTTCTCAGAGTACAACTCATTGAAAACAAGTTGCTTTATAAAGTTGTCGTTCTCTCTGGTTTTGGTAACCGAGAGAGCCCGAGCAAGTGCTACCCGATAAGGGAGGCACAACAAGGCAAAGACAACTGCATAAAGTGACAGGTGGCAGGAGAATGTGTTGGAGACTAGTACGCCAACAGGAGGGTGTGACTCCTTCAGATTCCTTGTGCGAAAAGGAGATCGGAGTTCCAGGCAGTCTGTGTGTACGACTGCAGAGGCGGGAGACCTCTGCCGCTCGGAGGACAACTATCAATCCCGACAGTCCCAGTGAGACCAAGAGTCATTTGTCTCGGTGCGACCAGGAGCTGCATAGACACCATCCAAGACTGGAGATGAAGACCGTGCAAGGCGCGAGGTACTGTCGTCGAACAAGCCTCGGGACAAGGTATGCATCCACAAACCATCTTTCCTATTATATAGTTGTTGACGCGATTCCTTTTGTTCTGGGTTTTGGGAGAAAATTTATATTTCCGCTGCTTCTCTGCCTCCCATAAAACCCAACACAAACGGTATTTAGACCGTTTGGTTGATCTCCAAATGGTCTTGAGACCGTTTGGTCATTCCATCATCAAAATCCATGACATTCAATTAGGGTTTTTGACCATTGCACTGATTATCAAATCAACACTTAGTTGCAATTCAATTTGGTACCTTTCGACCTTCAAACACTTAGCCATACTTAACCCTAGGCCTCCAAATCGTCTTCGGTGACCCCGAAATGGTCTTGAGACCGTTTGGGTGATCCCCAAATGGTTTTGAAACTGTTTGGGTCAATCAACCCAAAACATAATCTCAATCAATTTCAAAATCAGCAGTTAGCCGATTTGGGTTTGCAATTAAGGAATCATACACAATTGAAACCTTCAAGATCAACCAATTGAAACCATTGGATCAAGATCCAAGTACCACAGCATATATCTCCAAAAAGTCAACTATTTCAAATGGTCAACCATCCCAAACAGTTTGGGACCCAAACCACCAAACAGTTTGCAAACTGTTTGGTCACCAAATGGTTTGGTGAAACCGTTTGGTCCCAAAATTGAAACCGTTTGCCCTAGATATTTAGGAAGGTGTGTTCTTATGATGATGTCATCATCATAAAGCTCCAAACTCACGAAATCTACCGTTATTTCTATGGAGATTGCATCAATCAACCAAACTTAATTTCGGAAATGTTGAAATAATTGCCAATTGATAAGGAATTGATTGCAATAATAAAATTAAGGGTTCATGTTATAAAACCCACCTCCAATTGAGCTCCAAAGCTCCAATCTCATGTCAACAATGGTGGATGCAACTCCTTTCACTATTCCAAGGGTCTTCCTCAAGCTTTGACTGAAAAGAATTGGTTAGAATTGAAGATGGGATCGAGATATTAAGATTCCATACATTGATTTTCAATTTTCACCATGGATTCAAGGTGAAAGGAGGTCAATAACATTACCAAAAGGTTCGGGGTCGTCCTTCTGATCCTCCACAGCTCCATGGTCGTTTTCCAAGCAAGCAGAAAGAAAGGAATCCGAAAAAGCCTTTGTTTTGGCTTGGGAAAGGTACTTTTATAAGAAAATTGATGAGAGAGAAAATATTTTATAAAAGTCTTTTAAATTCCAAAATTGTTGCCACAACACCCCTCTTGGTTTCTTACATGCAAAGGCATCTCTATCCCACAGAGATACCCTTCCATTATACAAGAATTAAGGGAAAATAAATTAAGCACCTTAACCGTTATAATAAAAATTATCCATATGTGAGTGGAAATTCTTTTTCTTATAATAATGGTGAGTGGGATTTCACCTCCTTAGGACATGCTCGTGCCTTTTCAAGGTTTTAAGCCCATCCAAACACATCTGAATCCAACCATTTTAATTTTGGTTGAAAGCCCTTTAATTAATATATTCATTTTTGCCCTAAATTGAATTAGGGTTTCACTTAGGATTAAATCTTGATTATTTTAATATCAAGATTCTCTCTCCTCCAACTTAATTCAAATGAGGCGCCTCTATCATTTTCATTGATATGATTGATGCCAAGAATCATTAGGGACCTTATTGAAGTGGTAATTTGCATATTGAACCCTAGGTTTTGGGTAAATTGCACATTACACCAAAACTAGGTTTTAATACACAAGGATTGCTTTACAAGCTTAATCTTGGTACCCAAGCTTGTGGAAATCATACCACTACATCATATTCATTCTTATGATGTCTCAACATCAGAGGAACATCATATCATGCAACATTTGCAATTTAACCCCTCAACTTGGGTAATTTGCACTTTAGTCCAAAATAAGCAACCATTGTTTCAACATTGTTTAAACATGACCAAATTGAAACATAAGTTTCTCATGAGCCCTATTACTTTTCCCAATATAAAATTAAGCATCTACTCAACCTTATTAGGCAAAACATCTAGGGTTAACTCATAACCCAGGTCAGGGATGTTACAAATTATAAACCCCTAACAAGGATTTCATCCCTGAAATCCCAAGAAAAAGAGGAACATATTATTCATTAATCATGCCCTCAAGTCTCCACATGTCATCTTAATATTTTGGAGATATCATGGATCTATAATTCACACAAAGTTCCTTTCATTACTTCCACCTTATCACTGTTTATGTTTATGCAGAGCATAAACCCCTAACATATGATGTCCATATTATTGAAAGGAAGAAGAATAAAAGAACATACTTCTATCATCACCCAAGAATATTTACCAAAAGAGAAACATATATATCTAACACAGAAAATTCACTCAGAAATCCTTTATTTGTGTGGAAAAGTTCACTGAGAAATCTCACTAAGCAATTAATCTAGAAATATTCAATGTGAAGGTTCACTGAGCAGTTTGTCTTGGAAGAATTCACTAAGTTCACTAAGTATGTTAACTACATAAATTGTTTTGAAGATATTCACTCAGCAAATTCACTGATTATGTTCACTAAGAATGTTGTTTTGAAAATATTCACTAAGCAAGTTCACTGAGTATGTTCACTAAGTATTTTGTTTTGAAGATATTCACTGAGCAAATTCACTGAGTATGTTCACTAAGAATGTCATTTTGAAAATATTCATTGAGCAAGTTCACTGAGTATGTTCACTAGGTATGTTGTTTTGAAAGTATTCACTGAGGAAGTTCACTGAGTATGTTCACTAAGTATGTTGTTTTGAATGTATTCACTGAGGAAGTTCACTGAGTATCATTAAGTGTGTTGTTTTGAAAGTATTCACTAAGGAAGTTCACTAAGTATGTTGTTTTGAAAGTATTCACTGAGGAAATTCACTGAGTATGTTCACTAAGTATGTTGTTTTGAAAGTATTCACTGAGGAAGTTCACCGAGTATGTTTACTAAGTATGTTGTTTTGAAAGTATTCACTAAGGAAGTTCACTGAGTATGTTCACTAAGTATGTCATTTTGAAAGTATTCACTGAGCAAGTTCACTGAGTATGTTCACTAAGTATGTCATTTTGAAAGTATTCATTGTCACTAAGTAGTTTGTTTGGAAAAAAACTTCACTTAGCTCTACTTATTTAATCTCATTATACTCTCTAGATTGTTTCAAAATGACTACTTGATCAGTGTAATCAAAAAGATAACAATCTATGAATTTCATACTTGCCTTATCTACAATAATCATATACCTGGCCACGGTATATAAGTATTGAGATTATGTAGTATGCTTTTTATTTACTATCATATTCCTCACTTTTTTATATATATCATTATACACACATGATTTTTCCATACTTGAATTTTCTTCAAGCCTCACTTCTATATCTCATCTTTCAACACACAGATAATGGAGATTATAAAACATTTTAAGGAACACTGAGTAAGATATTAGTTATCATCTTCCTTGTGTCCTTATAGGACTAGTCAAAGGAATTCAAAAACAACTACTTTCATATCGTTAACACATAGAATCATGATATGAAGTATCAAAACAAAACTATTTAATATGACCTCTATGGGGCGTCTGTCCACATCCTCTACTGTTACCAGAAAATTGCCTCTTTTGTGAGCCTTGCTGACTCTTCCCCTGAGGTTGAGTCATCATTATATTCCTGCCTGGACAATCCTTTTTTCAGATGTCTCTGTTGTCTACATTGGTAACAAATTATGGGCACAAAGTGTCTATGAGACCCAGTCACCGATGTTGATTCTATGTTAGAGGCTCTATTTGGAACATTACTACGATCCCTGTCTCTACTTGACATCCATTGTGTCTGGGTATGGAATCTCGATGAGGCTACCGAGGCTGAAAATCCCGGCTTCTTAAAACTTTCATACCTTTGTTCTTGAGGCTGGTTGTACACCTTCATACCACTAGTATGTCGTTTCTCGATTTCAGACCTCTCTATCCTCCTTATCGAATCCACAAAGGTGGAAAACCTCTCCATGTTCTCTAAATCAGACACAGGAGTAGTTAATTCAGCGTTCAACCCCTTCTCAAAATGCGGAATTCTTTCCTCATCACTAACTGTCATTTGCGGACAAAACCGCAACAACTCCATGAACTTAGCTTCATATTCATTAATGTTCATATGTCCTTGTTTGATCTTCTCAAATTGAGATATCTTCTCATCTAGATAAGTCTTAGGAAAGTATCTACTGACGAATTCTCTTCAAAAAACCTGCCATCCAATTGCTTCACCAGGTCTCTTATCCTCCTCTATCGTCCAGCAGTGACCAACACTTCCTTTTAGGAGGTATACAACATGTCTTACCTTCTCAGCTTTAGGAATATCAAGGATCTTAAAAGCTTTTTCCAACTCTGTTAGCCAGATGCTGGATCAAATGTACCAGCATAGTCTATGGCTCCAACCCAACAAATTCTCTCGAAAGTGTTTCCAGCTCCATAACCCTCATGATAGGCTGGTACCCTAGTTGCCAGTGGTGGCATCCTGTCTGCCATATGTGTCATGGATGCCAGGAATTTCTCAAATAGAGCATGGAGAGCTGGATTTTCTATAAAATATGGGTCAATCTGGGGTTGTTCATGTACAAACCCTTCCCTATTCTAGTTTCTTGAACCTCCTCCTGGTGCAGTAGTGCTGCACTCAGCAGCATGTTCTTCATGTTGTCCAGACATCTTCAAGTTCTTCTTCACCTATGTGAGCAGAAGATACTAACAGATAAACTGGAAGACACTTAGAATAGACTCTACAACCTTAGTCTTATGTCTCTGTAGACTCAGCTAACTTAGAGCTCTGATACCACTTAATTGTAATGTCTGTCTTGTGAAAACAAGATTAACTAATGCGGAAGCGTTCACTAAGAAGCGGATTACCAAAAATCACTAAAAATTAAAACCTTTTTGCCAAGAAGTCCATAAATGAAAACTTTCTCACATAAAACAAAAGTAACATATTTACATTATGTTTTTCAAAAGTACATAACTTGTATCATCTCTTCCTGTGAATTAAGCATTTAATATCCTGTCAAGCTAAACACAGGTAACATAAAATCTCGAGGCACTGAGACAAAATATTGAAACCACTAACTACTACTTTGAGGACCTGAGAGTACAGAGACGACACATAGGACTCTAACTACATCTATACAAGGCATAACAACCAGTGTCTCCACCTGAGACTTCATTGATGTCCCTCTGCTGTTTCTACTGTCCTTCTCCAACTGAAGGATTCCTATCTCCTCGTCCGCGTTTACCTAAAAATGTAGTTCCCACAGGGGTGAGACAATTGTAAATTGCCCCAGTGAGAGATATAACTCTCCGCCAGTAACATTATTATCGTGGATTAAGAAGATAAATATACATAGAGGAATCTTATTTGTTTGGAAGCAACTAATTCAATGTCTAACAGATTAGAATATTATTCTTATCTAAAACATTGTAGCTATAACTTGAAAGAGCCACATGTCACTTATTCATTAAGGAATATGAAGAACATGTATAACATTTATTCACTACAACATCATTACCACATCATTAACTATCTTCAGGCTTAGATCATATATCTACTACCTGGCATTATCATTGTAGAGTCATGGCTTATAGCCATACTCTTTTCACAATGTGTTGGGATCTTAATCCCTCAACTCACCAAGTACATTTCCTCTCCTTAACAAGTTCATCATCATGATTATAGCATATGGGTATTTGAACCTATAACTCACCATAGGATACTTTTTACCCCTTGTTAAATAACTTTTTACCTTCAGATCATCTGCCCGAAGACACCATAATTCTTGATATACAATGTATTTTATATAGTACACAAAGCTCATTGATTCTTACTACACAAAGCATATGAAGGCTTATACAGCCTATAAAACATTCTCAATAAACAAGCATCATAGCCCATACCTGGCAATACTTCTCATCTCATCATCCCTGCATGATTAGTATTTATGGTAACAATTATAATGCTTTCATATCAACATCATACAATACTAAGTAGTATCATCTCTTTTTAGGGTTCATGATTTCTCTTTCACATCAGTACCATACAACACTAAGTAATACCATTGTTCCCTCTTTAGGGTTCATGGTTTCTCTTTTATATTAGCACCCTTCATTAGGGTATTCCATAAATAACCACTTGGGCTCTTAAGATCATATTATTAATTATCAACCCTATTCCATTGCTTCTCAAAGCTAGAAACCAAAATTAGATATCATGAGTATTCAAACATACTTATATATCCTCATCATTCATCATTGAATTTATTATCAACACCAAGTATGAGTTTCTCTCTCATCTTTATCAGAATATGATTGTATCATAGTCTATTGATTTGGATTAACCTTTTCATAATTCATGTTAGCTTACACTTAACAAAGTGTATTACATCTCAATGTAACAAATGTCATGACACATTTCATGTGTCATCTATTCCAATTATAATGAACTTATAACACATCATGGTATATCAGAAATGGGGTGTTGGATGTGATGCCTATCATATCTTAATGTATCACTTCCTTCAACACCTTCATCTTACCTGAGTTTATTCACTTAGCTTGTATTAGGGTATTTCCCATCCCAACACTTATGCACTAGATCATTACATTCATTATGCAATGTATTGATCATGATTCATCTATTAAGAAAATATGACCATTGTCAATGTAATGGATTCACCCCTTTAGTCAGGGATTATTAATATAAGGATATACATAATCAACACCTCTAGGTATTTTGTTTGTCAATGCATTAATCACTATTCCATTAATAGGAATAGGATTTCCATAATTATGATTTGAGGTCCACTTAACATCTCACAAACATATATAGATTTCACCTAGGATCACTCTTTCACTAGGGTTTCACATAACATCCTTCTATATCAGGGTTTCACCTAGTATTATGTGAAATTAAGATTTCATAACACACCACCCAGTGTTAAAGCTTCACATTAGTATTAATGGCACTACCCTGTATTAGGGTTTCATATACCTTTATCCCATTTTAGGGATTAGGGTTTACCATTCACATTCAAGTGGGGTTTCTCTTTCCTCATACCCAAATTAGGGTTAGGATATACAATTCCCATTAAATTAGGGTTTCTTACATTATGACATTAAGTTAGGGTTACATCATCACCCTAGATTTTGGTTTCACTGAGGTTTGCCCTTAAATTAGGGTCAAGGTACATCAATCTTTACAATGAGGATTTCATGATCTCATCATTATGGATCAAACCCTGTGTGACAAAGTGGATTTTAGCATTATAAGAAAATAATTACTCTTTTGACCTCATTATATCCATTAATGGTCCTAAATTAATTTTCTTATCTACATAAGAAAAGTTGAGACTCCAATACAAAGTATGGTGAATAATGTGAACTTTATACACATAATAACACCATATATTTGATTAATTCATCAATTTATACAAATAAACAAATTGACCCATCAAAATTCTTCTTCTTGTCCTCAAACTTTTTCTAAAGGTTCTCCACGTTTTTTTGAAGTTGTGGTACAAATTTGAGATCATTTGGACCTTCGTATGATTTTATATGATTTTTCTAAGGTTTTAACCTTTCCATGGCTTTCTTCGCCTTTTTTCCACCCTTTTCCTCTCTTTTCCTTGTTGGGACCGGCCCATTTCCTGGCTTGGGGTGCTGTTGGGCAAGGCGGGTTGACCCAGCAGCCTTGAATCTTGATCCAATGGTGTTGGGGTCATCCCCTACCTTGCGCTTGGTTTGGCAAGGACCACGATGGACCAGCTGTCACCTCGCCCGACCCCAAGCGATCAAACCTGACCGACTACCCCCGAAAACTTGACCAATGAATCCTCCAGCCGTTCTCGAAGCTTCTGCATGTTTTATTTGGGTGGAATCTTTGCTTGGAGGCCAAGGGAGCAATCCAACCCATGGGGTGCGCCACCCCCTCTAATATCCCTAACCCTAGCTTCGGGTCCCTATAAAAAGACCCCTGTTGAGGTCGACCCGCCCCCACGATCACGAGCGGCGCCTCCTTACCTCGCGTCTTGCCCTCATTCTCCCAATCCTTTCTTCTCCGGCCACCGCACCTCCACGGAGCACCCCTGCTCATGGGAGGGTGTTTGTGTTTGGGTGAGCAGTAGCTACCGCTGGATCAAGGTCCACGCTAGTCCTCATCACCGTTCAACGACCTGATCTGTGTGAGTCTCCCCCTCTCTTTCTCCTTGTCTGCGGGCACGTGCCTGGGAGAACGACCCCTCCCTTCTGCCGATCAACCTCACGAGACCACGGTAGAGCACCGATCAACGGCCCCGAATTTTTGGTATTTTCTGCCTCTCTGCCCTAAATTCTAGAAAATGACCCAAATCTTGCAAAATCGATATCTTGAGATCCCGAGCTCCAAAAATAGTGAAATTGTAGTCCATATTGATCAGAAAAATCCAATTGATCTGTTAAAAATACTTGTGAAGCTTAATTCTCAAGTTTTACCACTAATATTCCATGATCTTGTTCTTTTTCCTTGTTATTATCTTATATGATGATTAATCACGGAGAAACTCTTATTCATGTTTCTAATGATCAAACTGAGACACCAAATAATCTTTTGACAAAATAAGGGTTAAATATGATCCCCTTAACTCTTTACCCTAAAAGTTGAATCACATACTTTGAAATAAGGTTTTGATGTTCTATCTTGATCTACGAAATCCTCTTAATCATGTGACTCTCTAATCTAATTTTGAGTCCAATTGTACTATCTGATATTGGAAATGATCTAGAGTTTTGAATAATGATATTGATTATTAGGGTTGACATGTATCCCTAAATATACCTAGGAAGGTCATCCATTCATTAAACATGTTTGACACTTGAATATATGTTGGACTTTTGAGGAATATTGTTGACGACCTAAACCTAAGGTAGAAATAGGGAAATGTAACCCTAATCTCGAATAACAAAGCATGATCTTTAAAACTATGATCTTGATTCTTGATCCAATATTTTGATCTAGGATCTAACTCAAAGGGTTGATTTACTCTCTCTCTTGGAATCTATACTCCAAATACTCTTTTAGAAAGGTACGCTATTATACTACTCCTCCTTGGTTGTACGATGATATTTTCTTAGGTATCTTTTTAAATATACTTGGCTATTTATTTGGATGAGCTATTGTTCCCTATGATTAGTCTTCTGTTTTTCTATACTATATTTTTAAAAACATGAAAACATAAATTGCATGCCCATTATGACTACCCGTATATTGATGTTGATGATGATGATGATATTGATAATGTTGATAATGTAGATATTGAGTAGAACAACCCCCTCATTTGGAAGTGGGACTTGTACATTGGATTCCTATGTTCCTATGGTGAAAAGGGGCCTAGTGACCTTGCCCATCGTGTTGGGGTAATAGAGTCATAAAAAATATATAAGCATGCTTCTTGAATTACAACATAATAGGAATTCGTTATAAAAATTGATTTTCTTGAAAAACTTGTCGAATAAATGTTGGTTTTTGCAAATTGCTTATTATTCTCTGAAATATAAGTCCTGCCAAGTATACTTATTTTCTTATAAATTGTTTTACTTGATTTTGATAGCGTACCATGCAATTGCATGATTGTGTCTTGATTTTATTTATTTTAGGTAATACTAATGGAATATTAAAATAAGATTGCTTCCGCACTCATACACTCGGATGTCGAAGATAATCAGATATATCTCCATATTGGGTTAGTTTGTTCTTTTTTTATCTAGTTTTTGAGTTATTTATTTCTTATTGTATATGCCAGTGTGTTAGATCCTATCGGGCCACTCAGGGACGGGCGCTTCAATAATTTTTCTACTGTCTAGGCAGTAGAATTGGGTTTGGGGTAAGAACGGTTCCGTGACAGTTGGTATCAGAGCTTACACACTCTCATATACTTTAAGTAAATAATTTCTCAAGTCTCTTACACCCAAGAAACCCTAAAGTCCATAATGGTGAAAATTGAGGTGTCTAGGCTCGGGGTCCTGACATAATTTCTCCTATCCGTCTTCACGGTGGCTGAGATCCCCCGCTCTACCTGACCTCAATTGATCCAGAACTAGACCTAAAGGTTCTCTGGTGAAACCTTAGAGAGTCTTATAGCATCTCATCTCTTCTTTAAGGACAATCCTAGGCCACCCATGTAGATGAAGATTAGGTAGTTTTCTCATCTCCTCATGTGGTCCTTCCTTGTGACCTTATACCACGTGATGTCTCGATTATGGGTAGCTTAAACATGGGGATCGCTAAATCTTGAAAGTTGATACCATGATCTGACCTTAGTATGAAAACTCAATTTTGATCAATGAAATCTTTGAAATGAAATACTCATGCTTGACCCTTCATGAAAAACCCGATTTAATCAGAATTAGACTACATGCTCCCTATGTTTGAGGTAAACTGTAAAATTATGATTTGGTGAAATAAGGGTGACTGAAACATTATACCTCATTGCTGATGAGGTCTCGATTTGATTAATATCCATGTTGCCATATTGTTGATTAAACCTCAACATAGTCAAGCAAACTCTTTTTCCCAAGTGGATGCTCATCATGACTATGCTATCAAATTGACTAATTTAGGATTCACAAAATCATGATGTCAGACCATGATTCAAAAAAACAAATTCTCTATTGACTATTGATGCCTTTTGCAATCTCGATTTTAATATGATGATGGGGGGCTAGATTTTGCACTATTATGCTCTAATTTCCTCTAATGTCAAATTAAAATCCTCAATTTCCAAATTATATCACTACCTTGATTATGAAAGGAAGAATTGCAAATTTTGACATTATTGCCCTATTATCTTGAATTTTGATCTTATGACTTTGATATATATGATTTAATTTTTGATACTCTCCCTATTTGAATAAGATCTTTGGGTTGACCAATGTAAGTAATGTGCTAGATTCGGGTAGTAGTTGACTCATGACTCCCCTAACCTAGGTCACATCCCTATTTTGACTATCTCTAAATTTTTTATTATTTAGAGTTTGGAAAGGTATCTCCTTTCACTCGATTTTGGATTGGTTGCCTAAGCCTAATAGGTTAAAACCATGGTTGATACTCGATCTGAATACTGATTTGATAATGACCTTGACATATGGCAATATTGAAAATAGCTTGAGGTAGACTTCCTAGATAGACCTAGGTCTAGATCATTCATCAACCTTGGAAACCTTGATAATGAAATTTTGACGTGTTGATCAAATATTGCTTGAATATTGTTACTAGAAATTGAATATAGATGAGTGATCTCCCTTAAGGTCTAAACATGAATGTCAACCCTAGCTTTGAAATATATATACATATGATCAAATTTCGGACCTATAACTTTTGATGCTTAACATCTCGACTCTTGATATTGATTAATGGACTCGTGACTCATAATTATAAGATATCAATAATGATATAAATCCTATGTTCACGTTATTTGGACCAACAAATCATACTAGATATATGACTAATGACTTCAAAATCCCAAATGCTGAAATTTTCAAAATGATGACTATATTGACTCTCTCGATTTATGATTTAGGGTTTAGCTCTCATTAGGACTAGGGTGGGACCTTCCCATTGATTTTGAGCTCGAAATAATGATATTGAAAGTATGATGTTGTCTCAAAATGTTGAAATATGAAATCTCAAATCATGGATGTATGACCCCACCTAGGCCAACGTAGAAGCTAAGACCCTGAGATTTTGGGATTGAAAGTCACCTTGTACACTTGATCTAAGGACTCTTTTTGTTTGAACTAAAAGATAATATGTCCAAATTTGTGAACAATAGGATGCTTTCCATATTTGTCACTTATATGATGACTTTGAACAATATATGCATTGACCTTAATACTCAATTCCTCGATGATGAAACAATGTTGGAACCAAGTTAGTTATGACATGAAACATGGAATCCCATTTGTTACTATTGTATTACTTGAAACTTGAGGACATGATTTTTATTTTATACTTGAGGATACCCCAATATTTGAGAAATCACTTAGGTCGAATAATCCTGATTTTTGTGGATATTTTTGAATTTTGGGGACAAAATTCCTTTTTAAGGAGGGAAGGATGTGACAAAGTGGATTTTAGCATTATAATAAAATAATTACTCTTTTGACCTCATTATATCCATTAATGGTCCTAAATTAATTTCTTATCTTTATAAGCAAAGTTGAGACTCAAATACAAAGTATGGTGAACAATGTGAACTTTATACACATTATAACATCTTATATTTGATTAATTCATCAATTTGTACAAATGAACAAGTTGACCCATAAAAATTTATCTTCTTGTCCTCAAACTTTTTTAAAGCTTCTCCACGTTTTTGTGAAGTTGTGGTCCAAATTTGAGATCATTTGGACCTTCCTATGATTTTATTTGATTTTTCTAAGGTTTTAACCTTTCCATGGCTTTCTTTGCCTTTTTTCCACCTTTTTCATCTCTTTTCCTTGTTGGGACCGGCCCATTTCCTAGCTTGGGGCACTGCTGGGCAAGGCGAGTTGACCCCGCAGCCTTGGATCTTGATCTAATGGTGCTGGGGTCATACCCTACCTTGCGCTTGGTTTGGCAAGGACCACGATGGACCAGTCGTCACCTCGCCCGACCCCAAGCGATCAAACCTGACCGGCTACCCCCGAAAACTCGACCAATGAATCCCCCAACCGTTATTGAAGTTTTCCCATGTTTTAGTTGGGTGGAATTGTTTCTTGGAGGCCAAGGGAGCAAGCCAACCCACGGGGTGTGTCGCCCCCTCTAATAGCCCTAACCCTAGCTTCGAGTCCCTATAAAAAGACGCCCGTTGAGGTCGACCTGCCCCAACGATCACGAGCGGCGCCTCCTTACCTCACACCTTGCCCTCCTTCTCCCACTCCTTTCTTCTCCAACCACCACACTTCCATGGAGCACCCCTTCTCGCGAGCGGGCGTTTGTGTTTGGGCGAGCAGCAGCTATCGCTGGATCAAGGTCCACGCAAGTCCTCATCATCGTTCTACGGCCTGATCTGCGCGAGTCTCCCCCTCTCTTACTCCTTGTCTGCGGGCACGTGCCTAGGAGCATGACCCCTCCCTGCCACCGATCAACCTCGTGAGACCACGGTAGGGCACTGATCAACGGCCCCGAATTTTCGGTATTTTCTGCCTCTCTGCCCTAAATTCTAGAAAATGACCTAAATCTTGCAAAATCGATATCTTAAGATCCCTAGCTCCAAAAATAGTGAAATTATAGTCCATTTTGATTAGAAAAATCCAACTGATCTGTTAAAAATACTTGTGAAGCTTAATTCTCGACATTTATCACTGATATTCCATGATCTTCTTCTTTTTCCTTGTTAATTATCTTATATGATGATTGATCTTGGAGAAACTCTTATTCCTATTTCTAATGATCATTCTGAGACACCAAATCATCTTTTGACAAAATAAGGGTTAAATATGATCCCCTAACTCTTTACCCTAAAAGTTGAATCATATACTTTGAAATAAGGTTTTGATGCTCTATCTTGATCTAGGAAATCCTTTTAATGATGGGACTCCCTAATCTAATTTTGAGTCCAATTGTACTATCTGCTATTCGAAATGATCTAGAGTTTTGAATAATGATATTGATAATTAGGGTTGACATGTATCCCTAAATATACCTAGGAAGGTCATCTATTCATGAAACATGTTTGATACTTGAATATTTGTTGGACTTTTGAGGAATATTTTTGATGACCTAAACCTAAGGTAGAAATAGGGAAATGTAACCCTAATCTCGAATAACAAAGCATGATCTTTTAAAACTATGATCTTGACCCTTGATCCAATATTTTGATCTAGGATCTGACTCAAAGGGTTGATTTACTCTCTCTCTTGGGATCTATACTCCAAATACTCTTTTAGAAAGGTGCGCTATTATACTCCTCCCCCTTGGTTGTATCATGATATTTTCTTAGGTATCTTTTGAAATATACTTGGCTATTTACTTGGATGAGATATTGTTCCCTATGATTAGTCTTCTGTTTTTCTATACTATATTTTGAAAAATATGAAAACATAAATTTCATGCCCATTATGACTGCCCGTATATTGATGTTGATAATGATGATGATATTGATAATGTTGATAATGTGGATATTGGGTACAACAACCCCCTCATTTGGAAGTGGGACTTGTACATTAGCTTCCTATGTTCCTCTGGTGAAAAGGGGCCTAGTGACCTTCCCCATCGCATTGGGGTAATAGAGTCATACAAAATATATAACCATGCTTCTTGAATTACAACAAATGGGAATTCGTAATAAAAGTTGATTTGCTTGAAAAACTTGTCGAATAAATGTTGGTTTTTCCAAATTGCTTATTATTCTTTGAAATATAAGTCCTGCCAAGTATACTTATTTTCTTATAAACTATTTTACTTGATTTTGATAGCGTACCGTGCAATTGCATGATTGTGACTTGATTTTATTGATTTTAGGTAATACCAATGGAATATTAAAATAAGATCGCTTCCGCACTCATACACTCGGTTGACAAAGATAATCAGATATATCTCCATATTGGGTTAGTTTGTTCTTTTTTTATCCAGTTTTTGAGTTATTTATTTCTTATTGTATATACCAGTGTGTTAGATCCTATCGGGCCACTCAGGGACGGGCGCTTCAATCCTTTTTCTATTGTCTAGGCAGTAGGATTGGGATTGGGGTAAGAACAGTTCCGTGACACCATGATTACATATTTATTCATAATTAGAGAATTAGAGCTTATTATGTACGCAATCATCTCTCCCATTCTCTCTCCCTCTCATTCTTTTTAGGATGTTAAAATAGGTTCAAGATTGAACTAGGTCAGCTCTTTATTTAAGTTCACATAGTTATGGATGACCATTATGATCACCATTGGTCTACATCATGAATAATCAAGTAGCTAATTGACCTTTAATCATATTAGGAGTCCAAATGGTTTAGCCAATTTGAATCCTCAAAAGGTCTTGGTAGACCTCAAATGATCTTAGTCACTTAGACCTCAAACGGTCTTGACCTATTAGGTTCAAACGGTTTGAAACCATTTGCTAAAGGTGCCCACTTGAAACAGTTAGTTGAAGATGACCCTTCAAACTGTTTGCTAAAGGTGACCCTTCAAACCGTTTTCTAAAGGTCAACATTGAGATCGTTTGCTAAAGAAACATTTTGAAATTGCATGAACTCAACCGGTTTGGGATCGTTTGGTTCCAAACGGTCTTGAGACCGTTTGGTCCCACACGGTCTTGAGACCGTTTGGACTCAAATGGTCTGGAGACCTTTTGGTCCAAACCTCAGCAAAACCACATGGACCAATAATAGTCTCAACCTATCAAATTGATTTAGGGTTCTCAATGTTGATTCCTTCAATCATTGAATTCATGTAACCAATCTTCAATTGGACCTATCACCATGCTTCAATTGAGTTAATTAGGTCATCCTTCAACTGATTTGACCCTCAATTGATCATCAATTAGGGTTGGAATCAATTGGATTAGGGTTTAAAATCGAGGATCCATCAATGGTTGACATTGTGGAACCAAATCAATTGAAATCAATGAACTATTATCATCACATGATATGACCTGACTTCAAATGGTCTTGGATGACCACCAAACGGTCTTGAGACCGTTTGGTCATTCCATCATCAAAATCCATGACATTCAATTAGGGTTTTGGACCATTGGACTGATTATCAAATCAGCACTTAGTTGCAATTCAATTTTTTACCTTTGGACCTTCAAACATTTAACCATACTTAACCCTAGACCTCCAAACGGTCTTGGGTGACCCCCAAATGGTCTTGACACCGTTTTGGTGATCCCCAAATGGTTTTGAAACAGTTTCAGTCAATCAACCCAAAACATCATCTAAATCAATTTCAAAATCAACACTTAGTTGATTAGGGTTTGCAATTAAGGAATCATACACAATTGAAACCTTCAAGATCAACCAATTGAAACCATTGGATCAAGATCCAAGTACCACAAAATATATCTCCCAATGGTCAACCATCCCAAATGGTTTGGGACCCAAACCACCAAACGGTTTGCAAACCGTTTGGTCACCAAACGGTTTGGTGAACCGTTTGGTCCCAACTTTGAAACTGTTTTCCCTATATATTTAGGGAGGTGTGTGATTATGATGATGTCATCATAATCAAGCTCCAAACTCACGAAATCTACTGTGATTTCTATGGAGATTGCATCAATCAACCAAACTTAATTTCAGAAATGTAGAAATAATCACCAATTGATAAGGAATTGATTACAATAATAAAATTAAGAGTTCAAGTTATAAAACCTGCCTCTAATTGAGCTCCAAACCTCCAAGATCACGTCAACAATGGTGTATGCAACTCCTTTCACTATTCCAAGGGTCTTCCTCAAGCTTTGAGTGAAAATAATTGGTTAGAATTGAAGAGGGGATCGAGATATGAAGAATTCATACATTGATTTTCGATTTTCATCATGGAGTCAAGGTGAAAGGAGGTCAAGAACCATACCAACATGTTGGGGGTCATTCTCCTGATCCTACACAGCTCCTTTGTCGTTTTACATGCAAGGGGAAAGAAAGGAATCCGAAAAAGCCTTTGTTTTGGCTTGGAAAATGTACTTTTATAAGATAATTGTTGACAAAGAAAATACTATATAAAAGTCTTTTAAATTCCAAAATTTTTGCCACAACACACCCCCTTGGTTTCTTACATGCAAAGGCATCTATATCCCACCGAGCTTCCCTTCCATTATCCAAGAATTAAGGGAAAAGAAATTAAGCACCTTAACCCTTATAATAAGAATATCCATATGTGAGTGGAAATTCTTTTTCTTATAATAATGGTGAGTGGGATTTCACCTCCTTAGGATATGCTCGTGCCTTTGCAAGGTTTTAAGCCCATCCACACACTTCTGAATACAAACATTTTAATTTTTGTTGAAATTACTTTAATGAATACATTCATTTTTGCCCTAAATTGAATTACGGTTTCACTTAGGATTAAATCTTGATTATTTTAATATCAAGATTCTCTCTCATCCAACTTGATTCAAATGAGGCGCCCCTCTCATTTTCTTTTCTCTACGTGATGACAAGAAACATTAGGCTTCTTATTGAATTGGTAATTTGCATATTGAACCCTAAGTTTTGGGTAAATTGCACATCACACCAATACTAGGTTTTAATAAACTAGGATTGCTTTACAAGCTTAATCTTGGTGCCCAAGCTTGTGGAAACCATACCACTACATCATATTCATTCTTATGATGTCTCAACATCATAGGAACATGTTATCATGCAACATTTGCAATTTAACCCCTCAACTTGGGTAATTTGCACTTTAGTCCAAAATAAGCAACCGTTGTTTCAACATTGTTAAAATAGGACCAAAATTGAAACATAAGTTTCTCATGAGACCTAATTAATTTTCCCAAGATAAGATTAAGCATCTACTCAATCATATTAGGCAAAACATCTTGGGTTAACTCATAACCCAGGTCAGGATGTTACACTATGGGTTAAGGTTTGTGAATGAATGTTGAATTATAACTTTTATGTAACCTACCTTACTAAACCTAACCCTAATTCAAGTAGAGAATGGTAGTTAAAAATGTTGTCCTTTCTTGAATGATTAATATAATGATGAAGTATCCTTCCTCATGATTGATTGAAACTCTAATGTGTTAATTGGTGGTCATGATAGCTTCATGATTTATGCTTTCTTATGATAAACTTGTACACTATAAGTATGATGATGACTAATCATATAGCTTACTTATATATAATAATATGGGAATGCTCTTAAATGATAAAATAAGCTTGTAATGTTATCTTGTAAACATCTATTAGTTCATTAATGCAATATCATGCTAAGCTTGTATGTCACATGTATGGTGATGTGTTTTTGAGACATTTAATAAGTCATGGAAAGATAATAACTTGTAGGGAATGATATGATGGTATGAATAACCTTTTAGCATGGTTGATCCTTGAATGAGGTATAATCCTCTTATATTGACAAGGGTTGATACCCTGTGATACTGTGTTAAGGTTTTATATCTTGTGATAGTATGATGACAAGTGTGGTCTCATGAATTGCAAGTGAATAGTACCATGTGATGATGACATGAGGAACAATATGTTTCATATGTTTTATATCTTCTTATGTTATTATATATCATTGTTTGCTAGAAATTAATTAGGGTTTGTATGTCCACTTGTTTGATGCAGCCATAATTCACCCAATTGGCATAATTAATCAAGTGAAATCCTAATCATGTAGTGGCATTTTCTGTAGAACCATTTTAGTGTCAAAACTTGCTGGTGGTGAAACAAGTATTCCTACAAGAAACTTGGAGCGCATATTGTTGAATATGTCAGGGCAGAAGTCGAATACCTTCTTGTGCCCACAAATTGCAGGTTGTGGAGGATGAATGTGGTCATGCCTCAGATATTGTGAACTAGGAAAGACAACAATATAACTGTAGGATTCCTTATATAGAGCATCCATGCGTGAGCATGGTCTCTAGTGCTATGACATGTTCCAAGGGTAGACTAGTTGTTAGTAGCTTGACTATATGTCATTGTAGTGGCAGAACTAACTAATATGTCAGTGCCTTTATGGTCCATACTAACCTAGTAGAGGAGAGATTTTAGGATACCAGCCCTCCTAGATCTTATACGGAACTAAATAGCCCTTCGTATGGGTCGGTTGGACTTTGGATGGTATGACTCAAACTCCCCATGGTGTAATAAAAGATGTAATATAGCCGTCTAGAATATCTATTTTGGATTATACACAACAGTTCATATTGGATGATAACCCTTGTTTGCTCTGGTTACATTGAGATGATGAATAGTACAATAAGAGATAATAAATATGCTTATGTTATAGATATGCTTATGTTTTAAACATGCTTATATTGTTAGATATGCTAACAACTGATAGTTAAGTTTATGCTACTAGCTATGTATAATATTGTTAGCCATGCTTTTGTAATTAGAAATGCTTAAACTACTAAACATGATTATGTAGTTTGTTGTGATTATGATGTTATCTCTACATATGATGTAGAATCATTCACTTTATTAAACATGCTAATATTGAGGGCATGTTATGCTTCTAGACATATTTATGATATTGTAAATGCTTATGCTTCTCATTTTCCTATGTTGTTAGCATGGTATATGATGATAGTAAAACTAATGATGACAATTGTTATTAGATGCAATCTTATGAAACCTGAGTCGAAATCTAATAGAAGAAATGGATTTATCTGTTACATATATATACATTGATAATCATACTCCTTGCTAAGATTATTTGCTTAATATGTTTAGCATGCTTGAAATGTTCCATCTGCTTCATTGACTACCAAATACTTGAAAATGTTCCATCTGCTTCATTGACTATCAAATACTTGAACTACTCATTTATTTACTATTTAATCAGATGTAATCAATATTTTTTGGAGAGTGTTATATCTCTCATTGGGACTGGTTTCACATCGTGGGTCACTAAGTCTTTTTAGGTGATAGACAACAACGAAAACAAAACCATGGAAACAAGGAGAAACTGAGGTGATGAACCCTAGAGATGGTTTCTAGTTGTTTATTGTGTCCTAGAGTTGTCCATGTACTCTCAAATCTGAGTGAAAAGTTTGTATATGATGTTTCTATTGAATTGATCTTTTGATAACATGTTGATGCTTGTCTATGTACAATATGTGGATAGTGTTCCTTTGTAAAGTATATACTGTCACTAAGGCTACAGAATAGTTGAAAATCGTATTGAGCATTTTATGAAATAAAGCAATTTTTGGTCATTTATGTAAATGTTTCTGAGCGATTGGTAACCTTGAAATCGGTTTTAATTTACCCTATTTTATGGGTTTGTATTTAAATAATAAGAAATAGTGTTTTGTGTTTTGAACAATTTCTCACAATGAGTCCATGAAGTGACTAACCAACTTACATCAAGAAATAAGACTTTTTCTAGTATACCTATGGAGACTAATGGCTTTTGTTTGATATTAAAATTGATGGTTTTTCTTAACATGGGAATCGATGATTTAGTTTAAAACCCATGATTCTATGGTTGTGTTTTGGCTAGGTGAATCCATGATCCCATGTGGATGGTAGATATAAGAGTTTATGGTTTTTTGCCTAAGTGTGATTATGAACCGGTGGATTACTTATGAGTGTTGAATTGTGACATCAGTTCATTCCTCCTTGAGGAAACATAGTTAAAATAATTAAATGGTAGTGGTATAATATATCTACCATCCTCTAGTCTTGTAATGATAAAGGATACCATTACAATGCTAATGGTAACCATACTATGACAAGATTTTATACCAAACTGATAAAAAATGAGTAGAATCCAAATAAAGTAGTATCATGACTTGGATATCGATCCTAACTCCAAAAATAGGGCTAATAAATGATTAAATGGTGATTATATACGTGGAAGTTCTAGATATATAACTAACATGTTGAGTATATAAAAAAGTTTACATTGACATATAATTTGATAGTGTTAATAGGAATCCAATATGATGAAGATAATGATGATGAATACAAGGGTTTCAAGAATAGTAATGATACAGATGATGAATTGAGGTTTTGAAACCAAAGATCATAATTTTCTATGTTATTAATGCATACAACGGAACCTGGGTGTTCATGACGCATGTATATGATAAATGTGGTAATTAGGGTTCCACCTAATGTTTAATATGTGTTTAGAATCCTAAATCATAATGTGATGGAATTTAGGTATGTACACTTATTCCTTATCCAAACCTGATACAACCCCAAAGCCTAATTAAGGACATATGCTAGATTAGTATGACTTGAATATGATTGGTGACACTTCAGGATATAAATACATGCAAATATTAATGGTTAATTACATTGTATGCTGGGACGTTTGGATATATACTTGAAGTACATGTTGCATGATCTTCATGTAAATTAGTTACATGGTTACAATTATGAATACTCACCTTATCGACTTTTGAGGATTGATGAAGTTTCATGAATGGATTGCTATTAAACTACTTGGTTGTTTATTTACTTACTACAATCCACTAGGCCCTATGTGTATAACCTTATATAAACATAACTTATTTGAACTCAAATTGCTATCTCTGGTGGGTTGAATGATCTATGGTAGGAACAAGTCATTGTGTGATTGTTGATCAAGTTGGGATAAGAAGATCACGAATAGGCCAAGACAAGAAAGGAAGATTGATATAAAACCAAGTCTGGGTGAGGGAAAGTTATGAGAGTCCACTTTAGGGACCAAACCCTAACGAGAGGGTACCCCACAAAGAATGCCATAAAGAGAGGGTATACCATAGAGACTGAGAAAATATGGGTCAAGCATTTATTACAAAAATGCATGTTTAATTATTTAATAATAATTGCTACTATGGTTGTTTATGTTGTAATGCCTACATGCATATATTTTGTTTCCCCCCATGTACTCAGTATAGAGATATACTAATTGTTTTTGGCTTTTTGGCATTTTAGTTGTCTATCGCATATGCTGATATAAAGACATGGTGAATGAGATGAAATCAATCAAAGACAATAATGATGACTCAGGAGGATTAGTTAGAAGTAACACTATTTCCCATATGTAATAGATCTTAGGATAAAAGTTTATGTAATTCCTTAGAGGAACATCAATACAAAATTTGTAAACAATATTAATGAAATAATGCATATTATTTGCTATTTTTTTATTATTTTACAAATTTGGATCTTCAAAATTTAGGTAATGGCTCAACTTTAAGGTCCATCCTTCATTTGGGGACATTGAAAATTGAGATCATTACAACATATGTCCAAGGTCAAAACCCAAATTCCGTCACTATACATAGAAAACCAGATAAAGGCATATATGAAAATAGGGTTAAGTACATTACTTGCATAAACCCTAAAATTACCTTTTTATATTTAATGAGTTAGGTTATCAAAACAATGTGATCTTATATATTGTTCTTTTTGAGATCATAGTACATTTTAAACAATTACGAAATTCCATAAAATAAGATATTTAATAGGAAAAGGAACTGGATAATGAAACTAGCACCATTAGATTCTTCTTGTTCTCCTTATCGAATGTATATATAATTTTACAATATTTAGGTAATCCTAGAAAATTCTAAGGTTTTTAAATCATTAACCTAATGTTGATGACATTAGATGAGTATACCTACCTAAGCTTCTAGCATTGGTTACCACTTTCTATTGGGCCACACTATCCACAACAAAAGGATTTAGTAGAGTGTGTCTCTCCTTGTGAAGATTCGAATGGATATGGTGATTAACTTGATCTCCCCCTTTTCCCTTCTAGCATGTGATATTGTTCTTCTCAGAATACCACACAACACCCCTACTCCTGCTCTAGATCATATTGCCAACATAAAGTGGTAACACGCAGAGAAGATTGATGAGAATAGCCCCACTCAAGATAGAAAGAAAGATTTGAGTCTCTAAGGAACCCCCTACCACTACCTCCCATGATTCTACTCCTAGATAACCATCCATGATGGTGGGTGGAGGAGGAATGGATGATAAACTGAAGATGGGGGTACAAGAACAATTGAAAGGCACGATTTTTAGGGTTCCCTCTGGTTGAGTCGCATTTCCTGAGAAGATGCCATCAATTGTAATTGAGGCCCTAGCAAGGCCTTCAGATTCAAGGAACTGGGAAAAGAGATAAGATGGTTTTGTGGTTCAAGGAATGATTTTAGGAGTTTATATCCTTCACACCACTTACTTGAGATCATTTGGGCCATGATCGGAAGTCCTCATGGTTGGGACTTTGTCCACTAACTAGAGAATTAATGAAGCACATGTGAATTTGGATGTGTGGAGAGTACGGGAGAAAGGAAGGATGACAGATCGATCAAGGATAATTGCAAAGATATTGGCAGTTTTATAGGGTTTCAATGTCCTGACGAGAAGAGAGGATGGCTTGGATGATGGGAAATGAGGAGATAACATAGGATTAAAGAGGCTCGCTATGATAAACCAATAGGGATCTCAAAACCCTATAGATCCCAAACTTAAAAGAAGTTGGGAAGTGATAGGAAAGTTACGACGAGGAAATTGTGGGAAATGAACTAGAGTTGAAAGAGATATTGTCACTTAAAGATCATATTGGGAACAAATCCAATCCACATGGGGAAGGAAAAGAGTGGATGTAGGATACAAAGGTGGGTTCCTTGATGATTAATTTAATGCCTGAGAATCAAGCTTGCACAAAACAACCATTTGACAAACAGAAAGGCAAGAGAAACTATATGAAACTATTCATATCAATTAAATTCATTTATCATTGAATATTTAAAACTGATTTTTCATTCCTTATTTATTTTGGGGTTCAAACAATATTCACTTAAAGTCAAATTGTGCAAGTGTGATAAATCGTACATGTACAATTTGAATATAGACTTTGTTTATTATTTTGGAGTCATTCAATATGTTATTTACTATGTTAAAGTTTACCTTTTATTTTCTTTCCTTAATAAAATTAAAAATCTAAGATTGTTAAAATAGAAGTTGATTTGGAAGCAAGGAACACACCTTTACAATTATATTCGGGTTTCAGAGTTTTACTTTATGAGTTGTAATACGATTTGCATTTTAGGCTCATTACCATTATATTATTGTAACATTACATCACTACCATCCTCATTTTTATTTATTATCACATTATATTAACATTGTTACCAAAAGAGTTACCTTATATTTTTAAGCATGAATTTTCATAAATTACTTATTTAACATATTATAAACCATTAATTCAATATTTATTTAGATAATACTACATTATTCATATTTATGGACATAGAAATTCATATTGTTATTCCTATTCATGTGTGAAGATCATTGTTCCTCTTTTTAATTGTATCATATCCATTATGTGAATATTAGTTAGAAAAGGGAAGCATATGTGACATATTTCATGAATTGACTCCCATGTTTACATATATACATGTTCTTATGTTAATATGCCACTCAATATGTTATATTTATTTTCAGCCATATATATGTTATGGGTTACCTTTGACCTATTAATCTATATACATTAAGATTATATGTCAAGGTATATCTTTATCCTTGTTTTGTCAAATCTAAAGCACCAATCATACCAATCTATTATCCATGGGATTGTGGTTTCTAGAGTCTAAAGCTAGATTTTAGTATGTTACAGGAGTCACAACCCAATGTTTGCAATGCTTGTACTACCCAAATATCATTGGTGATTCTTCAAGGATTTCTGAAAAAATATTCTTCCTGTCACCAAAATCACCTAGAAGTACAAGAAGTTCATGTGGTCTGACCTGTGTGAAACAGGATTCAAAGATTTAAAGGAAAATATTACCTCATCATCGATGTTGAGCCTACCCTCAAGAAACAATGAATTTATTATCTTCGTTGGTACATCAAATATGGGCTTAGGATGTGTCTTAGAGAAAAAATTAGCATGTCGTCGTCTATGTCTTTACATAACTCAAGCCTAATCAGTTGAAATATCATACACATGACTTGGAGCTCGTCGAAATTATCTAAGATTTGATGATATGGTGACACTATATGTATGGATCCACCTTTGACGTGTTTACCAACCATAAGAGCCTAAAATACCCTTTTTACTTAAAAGGAAACATGCGATGGTGACATTGGGTGGATTATTTGTAAAATTATGACTTCACCAAAATCTACGACCCTGGTCAGGATAATGTGGTGGATGATGCCCTCAACCACAACTGGCTCTATTGTGTGATTGGTTTGGCCTTGTAGTGGAGGAGGCAAATATTTTTCTTGATGGACCCTTCAAACTTTGGTGGATCATCTTCATTTGGACAACAATCAGGTCATCCTTGAATTTTTGGCCAACATTGTAGCACCCAAGTTAGCCAACCCTGACCCAGAGAAGATGACGCCCCTGATAATGAATCTTAAAACCAACCTTTGTACAACCATGGATGGAGGAATTCAGTAGAACATCATATATGGGTTCTGAAGGATTCACAACTGAAGGCTTGTATCATGCAAGATACCCATGGATCAAAGTACACTATGCACCCTAGCGCCAAAAAAATGTTCAAATATCTATAATGGTGGTTCTCGTGACCATGATTGAAGTGAGACATACCTCTTTTGTCGATAGTTGTCTCACATGCCTAATAGTAAAGGCCAAACACTAGTGACTAGGTCTCTTACTCCAATCGATTGAGACCCCTGAGTGGAATTGGGACAAAATCATGATAGATTTCTAGGTGGGTCTCCCCAAGAATGGAAAGGGGCACACTGATATATAGGTCATGGTGGACCCCCTAAAAATTTTGGCACACTTGCTCATCTTGAGGATTGCCTCTAAAGTCTCAAAAATAGTTGAGTTATACCTCCATAAGGTAGTCCATACTCATGGAGTTCTGAGTTTGATCATCTCCTACCATGATCCTAAGTTCAACTCCATGTTTTTAAAAAATTTCAAGAAGAACTCGACACGAGGCTGATACCATCACCTACCACTGTCAAACCAATGGTCCAGAAAACTATACAATATACAACCTAGAAGATTTGTTAAGGGGATGTGTCCTAGGTTGGGATCATTTTGAGAAAAGTATCTACCCTTAGCTGAGTTCACCTATAGAATATGTCATCCAGATGCCACCATATGAAGCTCTCTACGGAAGGCCATTCAGTTGCCACTTCACTAGGATGATGTAATCGAAAGGACCCTATGTAGGTTTACAGTTATATGCTAATAAATTCGCTTTGATCAATCAAAAATTACAGAAGTCTCGCGATTAGCAAAAGTATTAAGTGTATTCAAAGTGGACATATATGCATTTCCTAGTAGGAGAACATCGACCTCTACAAGTCATGTATAAGAATAGAGGGAAATTGAGTGCTTGATATGTGGGTTCATTTGATACTAATGAACAAATTGACGAGGTCTCTTATCTTCTTTCCCTACCGCCTAAGTATAGCATGATCCATGATGGTTCCATGTGTCCAACTAGATATGCTTTGTGAAAGGATCCTTCCCACATGTTTAACATGAAACCAATAGAGATTCAAGGAAGGTTGTCCTACCCTAGGTTACTTGTGAAGGTTTTAGACTCAAAGGTGAAGGAGCTCATAAACAAAAAACTTGACATGGTTAAAGTTCTTTGCAAACACCACAACAAGGATGAAACCACAAGGAAGTAGAATACAGACATGGACAAAACACACATCAACTCTTTTCTAGCTAAACTAGATTTTGAGGACAAAATTCCTAAAAATGGGAAAGGATGTTACAACCTAAATTTTTATGTGTTTGATTTACTTGTAAGAAAATAAGTCTTAATAGGGTATTGTTAGAAAGCCTTGGAATTCTTTGTCTTTGTTTAACATTTTTAATTTGTGAATGCAAATTCTCCAAATAAAAGGAATTTTTTGTGTTTGGTTGTTTCCAATTATATATCAATGATTGGTGATTAAAGATATGAAGAAAATACCTTATAATCTAGAAGGTTCCTAGAATATCAAATAATGAATAAATAATACATGACAATACCGTATTGTACTTGGAGATCAAGTTGAGGGAAACCAACCAGCTTAGTTGGGCCTCACCTTTAACTTAACGTGGGAAAATACCTAAATAGAGAGAATTGCCAAGTTAGAGTGGACAATAAGAATATATGTGACTTTTTATGAGGATAAAAAAAGTATTATGTTGATGCAAACTGACAAGATCTGCACTTCTAAGTAGGAAATCATGTCTTTTTGAAGATATAACCCCTTTGAGAAATTGATAAGAATCGATAAAAACTAATTCCCTATTATGTAGGGCTAGTTGAGATTCTAGAATGGATTGGTGAGGCCAGCTATCTTCATGCCCTACCACCCCAATATATCATGATGTGTGATGTGTTCCATGTGTCCAACCTAAAGAACTATGTGAAGGATCATGCCCACATATTGATCATCGAACCAATAGAGATCCAAGGAAGGTTGTCCTACCTTGAGTCACATGTGAGAACCTTGCATTCATAAGTGAAGGAGCTCAGAAAAAAAATATGTTGACATTGTTTAACTTCATTAAAAACACCACATCAAGGATGAAGTCACATGGGAGTTGAAGATGGACATGGAGAAAACATGTCCTCGCCTCTTTTCTAGATAGGCTGAATTTAGAGGACAAAATTCTTAATAAAGGGGGAAGAATGTTACAACCTTGTTTTTTTTTTGCATTGATTTACTTATATACCAATAAACTGTAGGAAAATATTAGAAAATCTTGGAATTCTATGCCTTCGGTTAGAAATTTTTCTTTCTGAACAAAAGTCGTTCAAACAAAAAGAACTTTGTTTTTTGGTAATATTTTAATAATTGGTGATTAAATATATGAAGGAAATTCCAATAATCTAGAATATTTCATGAATAAACAATAAATGATACTACCCTGGTGTGCTTGGAGATCAAGTTGAGAGCAACCAATGAGCTTAGTTGGGAACTGCATTTAACCCAACATGGAAAAATACCTAAATAGAGATAATTGCCATGTTAGAGTGGATAATAAGCATACATGTGTCTTGTATAATTAAATTAAGAAATTACTTAAGAGGAAAGCAAAAGATAATTACTTTCATATTTTTTCATCACATTTTATGCAAGCCTATATTATGTCAAGATGTATTTTCTCAAAATTTGGGATCATTTGGAGTTTTCTAAAAGCCTCTATAGTTTTTCTAGAGAAAAACCTAAGTGAGGAATTATCCTTGAAAAATAAGATGTAAATGAAATTAAAATGAATGTCACCTGACCTAGGTCTGTGTCATATGGGACTTAGCTGCATGATAGAGGATGTAGATGTTTGTCAAAGTTGTTAGATAGAAATGAAACAACACTCAATCACCGTCTACCTACAGACTTTAGTTCAACTATACGCAAACTCTCACCTCTAATCATATCTCCCTTTTATGTGAATATTTTATCCCTCAAACTAGTCCCATTGGGATAGAGAGAGGATAATGAGTCCAATGAGATTAATCTCTTCCACTACCATCGCTAATGCAATAATGCCCAAAATACCGGCAATATTGGGTTTCTGTGAGACTCGATCACTCCTATACTCTAGCTCCTCCTATATATAGGGGAACATTAGAATCCTCACATCCTCATCCACTCAGAGCTAACCACAATTAGTTATCAACAACTACCCTTACTTCAGCCTAGATATCTCTCATCTATAATGAACACCACCATCATCCATGTGCTCAAAAACTTCAGACCATTTGACTTGGTCGTAGGCACTGGGGGAACTTCCTGAGGTTGTTACATTTTTTTGAAATCCATGAGGAAGGTGTTGTCATCCCTCCCCGATTCAAGACATTTGAAGCTTCCAGACCTTCCCTGGGAACTCTTCTCTAGACATTACAATATGTTGTGAATGGATGAGTAGATTTAATAGATCCTCAAGAATCTTCTTAGAGCCTTGATTTGTTGTGAATTAAGGTAACTTTTATTCTTCTTCTTATCTACATCATCATTTCACGTATACACCTAGGGCTTACTCAAGACCACCTATGGCATTGTGCTTTGGCCGACCAGCTTTGGAAAGATGTAGAGAAGTTCATGAGATCCTCATCTGAGGTTACTAAGTTCCCAATAAGGAAGTTAACCATGGGCTGACCCCATGGTTGACTTCTTTCTAAGGTAGGCATGGGAGGGAACAATCCCAGAGTGTTTCGACCAATTTACTTTAATATGTGTGACATAAATGTCGCAAAAGAATCTAAAGATAAGCCTTTACCCTGATATTTAAATCCAGATATGCCACACATGGATAAATATTTATCCATCTAATGTGGTAATCACTGATTGGTTGAATCCACTTAAACTTTGATGATAATATATCTATATACAAATGAAAATGGTAAGAAGATTCAGTAATATAGGTTTCAATACATGATTATGTCTTGAACTCCAAATGTATATTGTGATGCATACTTTGATGGCATGAAATGCATACAATCCCTAATTTCATGAAATTAATGTTCATATCTTTCTTAGTTAATGTTCATGTATAAAGTCTAATTTAATTTGAGGGAAGAAACAATCATATGTAAAATAAAATTTAGAGTTCATATAATATCAAATTGGGGTTTCCTAAACCATAAGTTCTTAATATGAAACAATTTTGGTTTATGAATCCTAATCCACTAATTAAATCCAAAACCCTAATGTAGGACCCAAGTCAGATCTAGGTGTTATTTTGGGAACATGAAAGTAATACTTGGGTGTTAAAGTTTCATTGTAGGTTGGTTGATTGATTGGTTGATAAATTGCACCAGTTTTCTTCGATCTAAGTCATCTATGAAGAAAGAACTATTTATGAGTAATTGCTCTTATTGATTTCTTACATGTCTAAAGTTTCACATTGTATTGCAACAAAATGTTGGATGCTTTTTAATTCCTAAAAATTATAGGGCCATGTGTGTATCACCTTAATAATAATAACTTTATTGAACCTATTGTGAAATTTCTAAATGGGTAGTTGAAGGAGGTAATACTCTTAGAAAACTAAGGATACATATTTGAGGAAGTGATTGACATTGTACATGTACATGTGACCATGTCCAATGATGGATTGTCACCATGATTCCAATGTTGGACTAAACTCTGGAATCCAATGATGGAGTAGTGAAATAATATACCCATTGAGATAGGGCAACTATTTGTTAGGAAGTTATATAGAAAATGCATGTTGACTAATAATAATCATTGTTGAGTATGTTTGTTACATTGTTACATCTCGTTGCACATATTTTGGTTGCATCACATAAACAACATAGAGATATACTGATCAACATTTTGTTTGTAGTATTTTTAGGTTAATCTTCATAATTATGTGAATACATGGATATCCATAAGCTGGAACAAAAAGAATAGATGGCAAAAGACTAATGGAGCAATTGATAGATAGTTTCTAATTCTTTTTATATGCTTACTTTCTGTGACAAAGTGGATTTTACCAAAATAATGAGATAATTACTCTTTTGCCGTCATTATACCTACTAATGGTCTCAAATTATTTTTCTTGGCTTCATAATTATTTTCGAGACTCAAATCCAAGATATGGTGACCAATGTAGTTTTTATACACATTATAACACTTCAAATTGGATTCATTCATCACTTTGTTCAAAGAATCTAATTGGCCCATAAAACTTTGTCTTATGATTCGCAAACATTTTCTAGATATTCTACACATTATTTTGAGGCTTTGGTCAAAATTTGAGGTCAATTGCACATTCCTACATTTTACTATGAATTCTTGGAGTTTATGTATTGAAAACCCCTTTTTCCCCATTTATTTGTGCCTTTTTCTTAGATTTGCCATGTCAGCGATCCATACAAGGGATCTGGGGTGACTGATGGCCCTTGGATCTACCTCTTGTAGATCCCGGCCTGATCTAGTGGCCACGAGGTCATCATCAACCTCCGGCAATCAGCGGGGAGGTGTCTTTATGTTCGAGGCTTGCAATCTCGCGCCCTTGACCTCGATTCAAAATTCCGAGCGAATAGAAACGACCGTGTCACCATTTCGAACTTGAAGAGCCCTAGTTTGGTAGCCATTCCTGCTCTGTCCAGCCATTAAAATGAGCTCTTTTCTCTCCCTTCTCACTCCGGAGGCCATGGTCATTTTCAAATCTCGATTCAGCCCTAAATCTACCCACCATGATGCTATAAAACGACCCCCACGGTCCACAACAATCGCCTCTTCCTCATATCCCATCCTCGCCTGCAATCTCATCCTAAAGTGCTCAATTTTTGCTCTCCGACAACCTTCTATTGGTGCAGCGCCGCCGACCAGCCCATTTGGGTGTTTCATCTCGGCACATCCTAGCCTCAACCCGCCACCATCATATGACTCGCGATGTCACGACGAAACTGGGCGGCGCCTTCGCTTCCCTTCATCACCCCTCCTACTCCATCAGAAAAATCCAATGGATTGTATAAAAATACTTTTGAAGCCTGATTCCAAATGATGCTCACTGATATAATGAAAGCTAGATCTATTGCTTATTTAGTTTATTAAATTGCTCAATAGTGACGTTAATTCTTGGAAAACGTAATATCTGACTCTAATGCTTATCATGAAGTACAAATCTAGATCCAAACTAGTTGAATGTTGAAAATGAATCATTAGTGATCTAGATCTAATTACCTGATTCAACTTGATTATCATATTTGTGAATAATGAGTTATCTTGACATGGATCTCAAATCTTACAAAACCCTTGATATAGTTTTGAACAATCAAACTGATCTTGAATTGCAATTATGCTAAGTATCATGATGAATTAGGAACATGATGATGACTTGGATAATGACAATAAATTAGGGTTAACACACATGATCCTAGAAACCTAGGAAAGTCATTCACACTCAAAGATACTTGATATTTGAAATAATGATGGACAAATTGAAATATTGGTTGATCATAAGTGGATGACCTAACCCTAAGGTTGACCTAGGAAAGTGTAACCCTAATCTCGAATATTACAACATGATATCCAAATATCTTGATCTTGACCCTTGATCCAAATATTGTGTTTTAGGATCTAACTCGAAGGATCGACCTTTTACTCATGATCTATACTAAAAATCTCAGTAAAAGGTACGCCATTATATGACTCCTCTTTGATTGTGTTGAAGATACTTTTATGTATCTCTTGATTGTATACTTGGATATGTATTTGGATGATCTACTGTTCCCTATGCTTAGTCTTCTGTTTTTCTATACTATATTTTGAAAAACATGAAAACATAAATTGCATGCCGATTATGACTGCCCGTATATTGATAATGATGATGATATTGATAATGTTGATAATGTTGATATTGAGTACAACAACCCCCTCATTGGAGGTGGGACTTGTACATTGTCCTCCTATGTTCCTATGGTGAGAAGGAGCCCAATGACTTACCCCATCGCGTTGGGCGATAAAGTCACACAAAATAATATAAGCATGCTTCTCGAATTACAGCATACTGGGAACTCGTAATAAAAATTGAATCATTGAATAACAACCTTTTTGTCGAATGATATTGAATGTTTGGAAATCATTTGTTATACTTTGAAATATAAGTCCTGACAATTATACTTATTTTCTTATAAACTGTTTTGCTTGATTTTGATAGCGTATCGTGCAATTGCATGATTGTGTCTTGATTTTATTGATTTTAGGTAATACCAATGGAATATTAAAATAAGATCGCTTCTGCACTCATACACTCTGATGACAAAGATAAATCGGATATATATACATATTGGGTTAGTTAGTTTTTCAATTATCCAATTTTTGAGTTATTTATTTCTTATTGTATATGCCAGTGTGTTAGATCCTATCGGGCCACTCATGGATGGGCACTTCAATCCCTTTACAACTATTTAGGTAGTGAGATCAAGATTGGGGTAATAACGGTTCCGTGACACTTTCCCTTTGATATTCATGTAACTAATTTGAGGAAAATTATCTTCATCTGGTTGTCCAACACTTTTCTATTCAATAAAATTATGAATTACTATTGGGTATTTTCTAAACCTAGATTCTAGAAACATGATAATGTCTCTTTCCCTCTCAGTTCATCTTAATTGGGTATACATGGGTAAGGGTTTCTTACATAAAATAGAGGTCATAAAATAAGCTTCAAGAGGTCAGGAGATGTTGTGAACCATATTCATCATTTGTCATACAACTAATCCTGAGAATCAACAAATGAGTCAATGTCGTTGTGAGTCAATCCAAATTTTTTATTCTTTCAATTATGGTGGCCCAACCATGGTGTGTATGTAATGACTCCCTCCCCCTAGTATCCCCAATTAAAGAACAATGAGAGGGCAAGGGACATTATCATAATTCCATGATCAAGGTTTAGCCAATAACTAATAATAATAAAAATATCATTGAATGGAAAAGAGTTTGATAACAATATGATGATAAATATCCTCTAGAATGTTACATGGAATGGAATGACTAAAGTTTGCAACGAAAAGTAACTCGATCTATAATCCTCCAATAGGCTTTAATCATCTTTTCTTTTGGTATCATCATTTTTGGAAGTTTGTTTCTTTAGATAATTTGCATATTGAACAAGAAAGACATGAAACAAAATGTTGTCAGTATATCACTAACAGATTACGTGAGGGAAACAAAATGTATGCATGTATATGTAACAATATAAACAACCATAGAAGAAATTATCATTTCATAATCAACATGCATTTTCTTTCCAACTTCTCGACCCATATTTACTCACTCTTTATAGTATACCCTCTCTTAAGGGGAGCCTATATGTGGGATACTCTCTTTATCGATTGGTCCTTATAATAGACCCAAAAAACCTTCTTTTTTGGGCTTCATTTTACATTTACCTTCCTTTTCAGGCCTGGTCTATAGTGATCATCCTCTTCGGGCTTTATCACTAGTCATTCCCCTAATGACTTCTTTCACCCACATGCTCATTTAGATTATTTGCATGTGAAACAAGAATGACATGAAACAAAGTGTTGTCAGTATATCGTTAAATGGATTACATGTGGGAAACAAAAACTACACATGTAGATGTAACAATACAAACAACCATAGAAGAAATTATCATTTCATAATCAAACATGCATTTTCTTTCCAACTTCTTGACCCATATTTACTCACACTGTATGGTATACCCTCTCTTAATGGGAGCCTTTATGTGGGTCTGTCTCTTTAGGGATTGGACCTTGCTATAGACTCACAAAACCTTCTTTTTTGGGATTAATTTTATATCTACCTTCCTTTTCAGGCTTGTTCTATAGTGATCTTCTTATCCAGGCTTGATCACTAGTCATTCCCCTAATGACTTCTTTCACCCACATGCTCATTAAACCTAGAGATAGAAATGTTGGGTACAAGCAAGTTATTCTTATATAAGATGATACTCATAGGGGCCATATAAATTGTAGGAAGTAAATAAACAACCAAGACTTTAATTGCAATACATTCAAACACTTGAAAACAACTCATAAGTCGACAAGGCGAGTATTTATAGGTGTAACCATGCACCTTTCTTCAAGATGATCAAATTCTAAGTAACCAAGGGCAGATGCAACCAATCAAGCAATCAATCTTGTAATTAATGTTTAACACCCAAGTATTAGTATTGTGTTCACATAAATATTCATTAAGATTGAATTGGGATCTAATATAAGTTAGGGTTTTAGGGTCAAATTTGGTTTTTATTAAGGTTAGACTTCCCAAAACCCTAATTATCATTTTTGAGGATTTTCATCTTAGAGATATCTAATTCAGGCAACATGTGAACTTCAACATAGATAGATCCAAGGTGCTCTTTTTATCAAAAAGATCATACTTTAATTTGTAGAATTGATTAATCAAGATATACTCATCAATCCTATGAAATTAGGGTTTATATGTGCTAAATTAAATTAAAGTAGGTGTAACACCCCACTTTTTAGAATAAAATCAAATCACTGAGCAGAAACTCTTTACTCAAGGGGTGTCACAAACATGATAGTTGTTTGCAATTTGAATAAATAGAACACTTTGCAATTATTGAAAATCACGATTCATACATTGTTCTTGGCATAAAGGAAACTACCTCACATGCATCTATAAGATCTAAGCTACTAGTTAGTATAACTAAACATAATGGAAAATATTTTGAAATTTCTGGATTGAATTGGTAAACAACACCCCACCGAGCTAAGCTTGAAGATGTCCCCTAGTCCTTGATTGTCCTCTTTATCTTTTACTTGCTTAAATTCCTATAGACATCATGTACCCATCCATGCAAAACAAACAACACATCAGTAAGCGGTATTTGGCACATTATCAGACATAATAACTTGATATTTATGGACTTAACATGATATAATTTAACATAACTTGATCATGGGTTGTCTTAAGAATTCATTGGATAACTTTAAACATGATGAATTGGAAAAGTAGATATATGCCACCTCTCTTAACACCCCATAGGAGCCCATGATCGCTTGGAAAGCCCATAATGTTAGGAAATCCCATAATGACCCTTTCAAGTCCATAAATGAGGCACATATAAAAACTTAGCCAACTCCTTAATCTTCATCATTAACTTACATCTTGACTTAAACATTAATTGTTCTTAATCTTAATCTTGAACATGATGGGATTGCTCCCTCTAAATGTCATGATGGGATTTCTCCCTCTTAAATTATAATAGGGTTTCCCCTTCTTGAACATGATTCATTAATCATATTCATAACCTTAATTAGTGTTCTACCATAGACCATAAATAAACAATCAACCAAATAGTGATAAATATACATGATGTATTCTTGAAAAGACATTCATGATTCATGAATTCAAGTAATGTGCATAATCATAAATAAACATTCAATCAACCAAAAATACTTGTGCCAAAAATGCAAGCCCCACTTACCTAGAGTGGATCACCTTATGCTCAACTTTCCTGACTTGATTGGGTCTCTAAACACCTCTGATTTGATTAAAATCACATATTGTACATAAGTCCATAGTCTTGAAACACTAGTTTTGTTCATTGAATTTGAGGTGGTTATATGTGTGAAACAACATTTGAAAATATATTAGATCGATAGGAAATCTGAAGAGCTTTCCAAGACATATATATTTATATTTTTCTGAGGTTGTATGCAAGAGTTATGAGTTTTGCACTTTGGTCCAATCAAAAACCAAGAAAACTTTAATGGGACATCATTTAAATCTCGATTACAGTCTATGTAAATAAATTGCAAAACACCAGAAAGGACCAGGGTGTGCGTTACATTTCATTGAAATGTTGGGGATAAACTAGTCATTAAGACCTGACCATATAATCGCCCGGACGACTGAATTAAGAAATGAAATGCCTATGATGCCCTTGCAACATTAATCAGACGATTGCAAAAGCTAGGGTAGAAAGGTAATATCACCCTTGCCATTACTCCCTGCTTGCTCCATGACAAGAGCAGCATATGGGGGTTCATCTCCGATCAGAACCAAGGAGAAACAGGAGATGTATGTAGCATTTGAGATCTCAGGTACTCTTGCAACACCAAGGCAAGGTTATTGAGCCTATACTCAAGCCCTGGCATGCACCTGGGCTTCGGGATTCTCTTCGAAGCCATGTCCATGGATGAAGGCACGACCAGGCATGCCAAAGGTCAAAAAGTGGGAGAAGGCGTGAGATGGTATAGAAGGGAGACTGGAGACGTCCCATGGAGTCAGGCCATGGATGAGAAAGCAAAAGCCAACAAAAGGACTACAGAATCAAAAAAATCATCATAGAAATAGGGGAGACGGTTAAGAAAACCAATCCACCAAGAACGACCAAAACCTTCCCACTAAAGGATGAAAAATGTGCGCGAAGGCAATGTGAGGTCAAAGGAGGACCTTCTGTAACCTGGGCACCATTTGGACATTGTGGAGGTGAACGTCGGCGAAAGCCACATGCATGTTTATAGGACCCAGCCACTGGGGAATGCTCACAGTAAACTGGTGATGCAAAAAGGAAGTAAGACTGGTAAGGATGCTAATGGAAGTAGTAATTTGTCTTGGCTTCCAGAGCGATGAGATTTGTCTATCATCACTAGATAGGAAGCAGGATTAGGTTCTGGAGTCTCAGAGCTTTAAGGCCTCAATTGAGGGTGGAGGAGCAAGGTTACCAGGGCGGAAAAACTTTTGGCATGGTTATATAGGCATGAGGTGGCCCAAGGTTGCCCATGCAACAACAATGTGCTGAGGAGGGAATATCCCTAGATAGGCATTTTGTTTATAGGGCATGAAACCCCACAAAAGTCAGTGTTTCTAGGTTGGGAGTGAGGATACAATGTCGTTGGAGGAAACATCTCACAAATTAGAGAAATGTGGAGTGAGAAAAAAATCGAAGGGAAGAACCAGGTAGCCATGTTCAGACGGCGAGAAGATCAAGAGGTAATAAGGATGGCAATTGGTCTGAACCCGAACCGAACTAAAACTAGTAAAATTGAATCCAAACTGAACTGCAAATGTAGTTCAGTACGAAACCCAAATTCAACCAAAACCCAATATACCCGAACCCAAGCCATAGAACCTGAACCCAAACCGAAATACTCCAATTGGGTTGTTAGATAAGTGATTTATTAAGGAATTCGCAGTCTGAAAGAAGGGTTCCACTTACTTTTTAATAGTGATTAACGCAACTCCTTCTCACAAACTATTCTCACTTACTTTTTAACAACATTAACACATAGAGTTCTGACTTCATTTTTCACAACCAATTGATAGAAAAAGGTTTCATGACAAATTTGAATATCTTTGAATGCATGTCAACAAACAAGGATTTACATATTACATATGTGAACAATATGGTGAGATACTATCACCTATAATCATCTTATTGGGTAGAGAAATAGACAAAAGACGTGATAAGTCCTAGACTACTAGGTCCACATCGAGTTTATGGCTTCCTTCTTGGGATATTTTAGATTTGAGTGTCTTTTAATGGGAGTCAGAATAGACTTCTTAGGGAGGAGCTCCTGGTTGATGTTGGGGACAAAACTGCTGTAGGAGAAGGTGATGTAGAGAGCAGATTTCCAACTTGTCCTCGTTCCTCACAACCATCATAATGTAGTAGGGTGATTATGTTCTTTTGTTGTCGCATGCGACATTTCCAGTGAGATCGAGAACCTGCAAGGGAAAAAAGGAATAGGGGTTATTACCAGGCCATGCAGCAAGGAGAACGGTCCAAAAAAGACAACTTTTTCAGATGAAAGGAACAGATACCTCAACACTGAGATAGTCGAGCATTGAGGTGACAAAGATCTAGGAACCAGAGCTGACACGTTGGGTGCAGAGGCCCTTTTTCAAGTAACATGCATCTTTTTGACGGGGAACTAGAGCCCAATCATGGTGGTCCTACATACCTCCTTCTTCCTAGCACCACCTTGTGGCCAACAACACCCTTGGTAGTCTTTCCACCCTCCACTTCTGTAGATCAAGTTGGGGCTATGCAACTCTGGGGACGAGGGTTAGTAACAAAGGATGTTGAGATGAGGCTCTTGGTTGCAAATGCTTGGATAGTTGCCAAAATACCTAGAGTGAGTAATTTATACGCATGTCAATGATCCGCGGGTTGGAGTCGATGCCGGATTTGAAGACTTAGAGTTGGTTCAAAGGTAGGTGACTAATGTCTTGGGGTTTGATGTCCGTCATTGTGGTGAGATTCCAGATTGTGGGAGGCCATTGTGGTGAGATGATTCGGTGATGCCTTGCCGCCAGTGGATTTACCCATCAAATTGGTGGGATCCCAGAAGGAAGAGAGTCCGGAGTGAGATGAATCATAAAGGAAGGAGTCTACGGTTTCTAATTCCCATCCTCTGGTACAGGATTGCAAGGTGATTGCTAAAAACCATAGCACCCAAACTGGACCCGAATCACACCTGAACACAATGTGGATTGTTCGGTTTGTAACTGACCTGGCCCAGAAATTAAAAAACATATCAAATATCCAGTCTTTTTGATTTGGTTTGGTTTGGATTTGGTTTGGTTCGGGTTAGACGGGTAACTTTGCAATCCCTAGGAGGTAGGAGATGGGTTTTTAACCATCAGATTGGGATAAATAAAATAGTGGTTGTTTGATTGTGTCAATTGCGTGAATAAAAAAGGAAACAAGAAATGAAGCATGTGACATCACAAAATAAACCAAACTTTGGGGAAACTGATGTATTAAATGCATATTTGATTAAAGTGAACCATTTTAAATTTCTTTTCTTTTCCTTTTAAATTGAATGAGCAAATAAAATCCAAGAACAATCAAAATTGGTAGGTAGACTAATCAAAACCCAAAGAACCCGAATTTGAAGTCAATTTTGCCTTTTAGGGAACTTTAATGACTAAAACACACAATTATAAGGGAAGTCTATTTTCTTCATATTATTGAATATCTTTATCATCTACTAACAAAATTTTGTGCATATCTCTCTCTTAACTAAAAATATCCGTTGGAAAAGTGTAGAATGATGGTTTTTAATTTAAATGCCTCAATTTAAAAATTGTGCACAAGTTGTGTCCCTAATTTCCATATTGGCCCTTTTTAAATTAAATGTGATGCACTAACACTTTTAGTAATTGGGAAACTACTACCCTTTGTGACCCCCCATGAGTCAAAATTTGATTTAATGGCTTATTACTTGCTCAAAAATTATTTAATCTATCCTTTTATGCCTTTTTAAGCAATGTCTTGGAGTAGAGACAAAAAGGACAATTATGCTTTCTTATAAAAGGGAAACTTCTTGCCCGAGTTAAAGTTTTCCCTAATTTTGAATTATATTCCTTTATATTTTTCCTTTATTTATCGTTAAACAATTTCAAGAATAGGAGTGAAAAAAGAAAGGGAAACTAATGTTTATCCAATCAAGTTAATTGCAACACATAAATAAATGGAGGAAAGAGGAAATGCATTTTGGATATCATTTTTATTTCCCACTCTCATTATATCTTAAGAAAATTAAATTTCATGGTATTTTTGCATTAAGGCCCTCATCTATTTTTATTTAAGAAAAACTACACTCTATGTTTTAAAGTACTCTTAAGAAATTGGGATGTTACAATTATACCCACATTCCTTAAATTTCATCCTCAAAATTTCATTAAACTACCCACCTTAGAACTTTCCATATCCTTAGTGCAAAAACTTCAACATACTAATATTATCATGTGAATCCATGGTTCTAACCATTACATGCAACAAAAGTTTTTAAAAGAAAAAGTATTATACTATGAAATCCTACTCAGTCTTATCATCTTCAATGTGATGATCGAATCGCTAAAATGAGATCAACGAATGCGAAAGCGATTAACTAGTAGCGGAATTATTGAAAATCACTAAAAATTAAAACTTTCTGGAAAGAGATCTTTAAATAATAAAACTCTTTTATAAGAAAACAAGATAAGTTGTTTACAACATGATTCATCATTACATCTTTGTAAAATCACATCTCGAGTGACTACATACATCAACTGCCCTGTTATCTGTACAAAGCAAGATACAAAATCTCGAGGCACTAAGCCAAAGTCTCAGATCTACTTTAAACATTTATTGACTCCTAGGAACTGAGAGTACAGAGACGACACACAGGACATACTATCTACAAGACTTGACAGACAGTGTCTCCACCAAAGAATCACTGTTGTCCCTGATGTTATTGTTGCTATTGTTGTTGTTCACCCTTAGATGGGTTCCTTCGTCCTCAGCGTCTACCTAAAAAGTCGAATCTCATGAGGGTGAGACAATTTGAATAATTGTCCCAACAAGAGTTATAACTCTCCTCCAGAAGCTTTGTTATTGCAATAAAGAAATAACAATAAGCAATAGAACTTTAAACATTCGACAATAGGTTTAATATTAAGTAAAGCAACATTCTCTTCAACAATCATTTCAATTATAACTTAATTTAATATCAAGGCATATCTCAATAAGGAATATGTATACTACCTATTCAACTAGAACATTATAAACAATGTATCATAAGTCATCGTTTCTCGTAGTTCAACTTAAGCAATTATGCTAGATGGCTGATTATGTTTTTCAAACATTATTATGCCCTGAGGAGATGAGATACACCTCTCATACTCCAACCGACCATTATGAAATCGCAATCAGTACCATACATAGGTCATCAGAAGAGTTGGATTCCTATGACCTCATCTTCCTCAGTAAGTGTGAGGAACAACATGCAGGACATCTCGTGTCTCTACTATAATATCTTTCAAGGGTATTCTGGAAACTTCTCTATTAGAGTTACAGTGGCATTATGTACTCTCTTCACCATCGAAGGATTTCTTGTTTATCTCACACCGATGCGACATTAACAACATCATCGAGAGATTAGTGATACATCATCCCAACATAAACATATAATGAAGGACTGATAGATTAAAGGTACATCTTACACCAAATCCTACTTAAGGATGTAAGGATATTCACATCTATAACCCCAACATACTCAAAAGTATGCTCCCCAGGAGTTCCCTCAGGAAAATCTATTTCACCATCATTAAACTGCTGACAATGATGGATCTATAGTCAGGGCTCTACATGATATCATTATACTTGATTATTTAAGTACATTATAGCATTCTTTTAGCATCAGGTATGTTTTCAAACATAAACCATTAAAACAACTGCTATAAAGAAAGAGTACCAATTGTATCAAGTTCATTTCACATTAAGTTATCATTGGGATATCAACCCCTAACTGTCTCATCATTATGATTCAAGAACATGGGTGTTCAAACCCTAAGATCATCATAACACTTGTTACCAAGTGACATATAGTCATCAAGTCATTTGACAACATGACCTTGTTTATAACAATGTAGATGTTTCTCATGGCTCATACAACCTATCAATCTCATATGTTTCCTATTAAATAGGGCAACCTAGCATATCCTTACTCATAAAGCTTAAAAAATGCTTTCAATGAATATGACATCATATCCCTTACCTGTCTATGATCACCTCTTTATAAAAACATGCACCGTTAATACATTTGATAATAGCCAATTTATCTGTATATCCACATTTTATAAAACAGAGATAGTCTTTCAATTCAAGGGTTGTACCATTATGCCCTTAATAGGGTTAGGTTTTCCCTATAAAATTCAATTAGGGTTATTCAACCCCTTTATCTTAATTAGGAATAGTGCTTCCTTATTTCGTACTTCAAGCATAGAGTTTCATGCTTACAAGCATAACTCAGAATTAGGATTTACTGTTCAACCCATCGCATTACCCTAGATTAGGGTTTACTATTCATATTACATCACATTACCCTAAATTAGGGTTTACTATTCACATTTTAGTGAATTAAGATTATACCTACATTATGTATGTGGATTTCCATTAATGCCCTCAAATTAGGTTAAGATTCATTAAACATCAGAATTAGGGTTTCCATGATCTCACTATACAGGATCATACTCTAATTAGATGTATTCATACATATTGGAAGCTTCTTACTTGGTTCTCTTTCATATTAGGAGTCTTCTCTCTCCTCTTACTATTAGATGATGTTTACATCACTCTTGATTAGTTTAAGTCAAATCAACCTTGATAACCTAAGTCATGTCATCACCATTATGGTCATTAGGGTTTGCTTGATCAAGGGGTATAAGTCATACTATCCCACCAAGGGTACTTTTGTAATGTTCACCATTGGTCATAACATGTATTAATCCACTAATTACTTGGTTCCTTAATCACTTTAGGTATCTTTATGGTTTAGGTTAATCAACCACTAACCCATCTTAACCTCTAAAGCATCAAACATTCTTGACCTTTTTTATACCTCAAACGGTTTTGCACTTTCAACCTCCAAACGGTTTTGAAACCGTTTGGGGTTGTTGACCGTTTGTTGACTTTTGAAACCATTTGACAAGGTACACACTCAAGACCGTTTGTCCAAGGTGAGGTGAAGACCGTTTGGTCTTGTTGACCATTTGGCCAACTTTGACTTTGAAACCGCATGGGAAAATTGATCTTGAAACCGCATGGTCACCAAATGGTTTGGGATCATTTGGTCCCAAACGGTCTTGAGCCCGTTTGATCCAAACAACCTCAAAACCGCATGGACCAAATAGTGTGTCAACTCTTCCAATTGAGTTAGGGTTTCCAATTTTGAACCCCTCAAACGTTCATGCAATGGTTAGCCACTATCAATTGAGTCAATTAGTCAACCCTCAACTGATTTGACCCTCAATTGATCACCAATTAGGGTTTGGATTGATTGGATTAGGATTTGGAATCGATCACCCTTCAACATGCATCAAAATGAGTCTAATTGATGTTGAACCCATTGAACCATCATTCAATTGGGTCATGACCTGACCCCAAACGGTCATGGGATCGTTTGGACACCCTCCAAATGGTCTTGGGACCGTTTGCTCAAGTCAACACCAAAAACTAAGTCATTCACTTCAGGGTTGAACCGTAGATTAGGTCACAAAATCAACACTTAATTACTCAACAACTTGATATGATTGGACCCTCAATTGGTCAACCCCACTTAACCCTAGACCTACAAACGGTCTTGGGTGATCACCAAACGGTCTTGAGATCGTTTGGGTGATCCCCAAACGGTTTTGAAACCGTTTGGTCCACTCAACCCAAAAGTTCAACATGATTGCATTATTGAAATCAGCAATAAACCCGATTAGGGTTTAGGTGACTAATGTGCCTTCAATTGGTGATTTACATGGAATTAGATGATGATTTTTGGTGGGTGATTAGTACACAATGTGTGTAACAGTCCTCCAAATGGTCAATGCTTGGTCAACACATCCAAACGGTCTTGGGACCATTTGCTCTCATGAGTTCTTGGTTGAAACTGTTTGCTTTCAAATAGTTTTGAAACCGTTTGCTCCCAAACGGTTTGGGAAATCATTTGAGCAAGAGGTGGGAGACCGTTTGCTAAAGAAAGATTAGGATAAACTTTGGAAATAATGACATCATGTTCTTCCTCAAGAAAAAGGAATGTTCTTCACAGAAATGCTTGCGAGAACACTTAGAAGTGTCTAAAGAAGGAGATTAAGCAACATTTTCATGAAAGGAAGATGCATAAGCAAAACTTAAGGGTTAGAGTTATAAAACCCACCTCTAGGACTGATCCATAGCTCCAAGCTTCGTAGATTTAATGGTAGCTTGAGCTCAATAGGTCGTCCAAGGTCTGTTCCTCAAGATTTGGATGGAGAAGGTGGCTAGAAAGAAGAGTTGTGTATAGAAAACTACAAACCAACCTTGTATTAGGGTTTCCTCCATGAATTCGAGCTAGGTGATGGTAAAAACTTACCCAAACCAGCTTTGTCGTCTTCCTCTACTCTTGAGCTTCTCCTTAGTCGGCCAAAGCAAGAAGACAAGTGAAGGAATGAAGGGCAACGATCCCTTGCTTTGTGGAAAAAGAGTTAGTTATATATTTTTGGTTATTTTGAAGGCAAGGAAGGTTATATCCTTTATTTCTCAACTATATCCACCAATCCCTTCTCCACTTCTTGGACAAGTTTCTCCCTCCATATCACATGCAAAACCCCTCTCTCAACCAAGGTTAAAGGTAAAAGGAACCAAACACCTTACTAAGTTGCATATATAAAAGGGTCATTTTGCTTAGAACTTGGTTATTTAAATATAAAGATTATCTTTCTTATTTGATTATTCAAATGAGGCGCCCTCCTCATTCTCTTTGCTTACTTGATTCCAAGAGTCATGAAAGATACTCTAGATGGTATATTTTACATTTTGCACCCTAGATTTTGGGTAAATTGCACTTTACTCCAAAACTATATTTTAAAGTACAAGGATTGCTCTACAAGCTATATCTTGGTGCCCAAGCTTGGAGAATCCATATCACTACATCACATTCATTCTCATGATGTTTTATCATCAGAGGAACATTCTAACATGTGCAATTTGCAAGTTAACCCCTCTAATTGGGTAATTTGCACATTGGTCCATATTTAACAAAACAATATTACAACATTGTTCAAAAAGGACTAAAAAAGAAATATATGTTCCTCAGAAGCTTTAATTACATATCAAAAGATAACCACAAGCATCCAATTACATATTTAAGCAAAACACCTAGGGTTAGTACATAACCTAGGTCAGGGATGTTACAAATTATCCACCCCTTACAAGGATTTCGTCCCTGAAATCAACAAAACATATTAAGAGAAAAGAGTAGGGTATTTCCTTCTCATCTCTTCCTCTAGTTCCCATGTGGCTTGTTCAACACCACAGTGATTCCAGAGGACTTTCACAAGACTTATGTATGTCTTTTTCAACTTTTTAATTCTTCTATCAAGTATTGACACTGGTCCTTCCTCATAAGATACATCATCATTCAATTCTACCTCCATAGGTTACAGAACTAATTCTGTATCAGGGTGACATTTCCTCAACATGGAAATGTGAAACACAGGGTGTAACCTCTGTAACTCTGGTGGTAACTCTAGCTTATAGGATACTCTTCCAATCTGTTCAATGATTGGATAAGGCCCCATAAACCTAGGAGCTAACTTCCTTTTCCTTCCAAATCTCAGAACTCCTTTCCCAGGTGAGACTTTGAGGTACACTTTGTCTCCAACCTGGAATTCTAAAGGTCTACGACGCTTATCAACATATGATTTCTGCCTATCATGTGCAGCCTTTATATGTTGTTGTATTACTTTGATTTTCTATGTGGTCTGCTGCACAAAATCAAGACCGAAAAGTTGATATTCACTAGTTTCATACCAACATAGGGGTGATATACAACGTCTACCATACAAAGCTTCATAAGGTGCCATGTCAATGCTATGTTGATAGCTATTGTCGTAGCCAAATTCTATCAAGCTTAGGTGCAGATCCCAACTCCCCGTAAACTGAAGAACACATGCTCTAAGTATGTCTTCTAATGTTTGTATAGTCCTTTCTGACTGTCCATCAGTCTGAGGATGAAAGGTTGTACTAAACCTTAATTGGGTGCCTAAAGCTTTATGAAGTGGCTCCCAAAAATGACTCGTAAACTGGGGACCTCTGTCGGAAACAATGGTGACTGGGACTCTGTGCAGTTGTACTATCTCATCAACATATAACTGTGCCAGCTTCTCAGCAGAATAGGTTGTTTTGACAGGTAAGAAATGTGTTGTCTTTGCCAACCTATCAACTATTACCCAAATGGATCATGCCCTTTGCATGTCCTAGGTAGGCCAACAACAAAGTCCATGGTTACATGATCCCACTTCCACTGTGGTATGGGCAAAGGTTGCATTGTTCCTACATGCTTCTGGTGTTCATCTTTAACTTGCTAACACACATGACACCGCATAACAAACTCAACAACGTCCTTCTTCATTCCAGGCCACCAATACATATCTTTTAAATTTCGATATATCTTGGTGCTTCCTGGATGCATAGCATACATCGAAGAATGGGCTTCTTCCAGGACTAACATTCTCAAGTTATCAACATCTGGTACTATCATCCTACCATGATAACAAGCTACTTGGTCATCTGAGTCATGGAAACCATGTCGTTTCTCATTACCATACTCCGATCTGATCTGTTGAACTACAGCATCAACTTGTTGTGCCTCCTTGATCTACTTTCTCAGAGTAGGTTTTATATGCATCTCAGTTAACAACGCATTTAACAATGACACTTTCAACTATACATTGTCTTGCCTTAAGGAGATAAGCATATATCTCCTAGAGCATACCAAGGAATTCAGTTGTGCTCTATCTAAGGCTGGTCTTGCTAATTTCTTTCTCAAAGCATCAACAACCGCATTGGCCTTCCATGAATGGTAATCAATTGTACAATCCCAGTCCTTGATTAACTCCATCCAGCAGTGTTGCCTCATGTTAAGATCATATTGAGAAAAGATGTATTTAAGGTTCTTATGATCAGTGAAAATCTGGAATGTCTCTCCAGAGAGATAGTGTCTACAGATCTTCAAGGCATGAACCACAACAGCTAGTTCTAGATCCTGTGTCAGATAATTCTCCTCATGTTTCTTAAGCTGTCGGGAAGCAAAAGAAATCATTTGTTTATCCTGCATTAACACACATCCAAGTCCATTCATAGAGGCATCACAGAAAAATATATATCCTTTTCCTTGTTCAGGTAACACAATTACAGTTGCACTTGTCAACCTTTCCTTTAGCAGCTGGAAAGATTGTTGACACTTATCACTCCAAACAAAAGGAACATCCTTCCCGGTCAACTTGGTCAAGGGTAAAGCTATGGAACTGAAGTTCTTAATGAAACTCCGCTAATAGCCTGCCAACCCTAAGAAACTACCACTACTACAGAAATGGCTTATAAAGTCAGTTTTCAAGGTATCAGTTGTATACAAAAACCGACACATAAACCCTACTGTGTCGGTTTTTAACATAAACCGACATCCAATATGTGAAGGTCGACCAGACACGGGTACCGCTTTCAATAAGTGTCGGTTATTAAATAAACAACCGACACTTTAAATCAACCGCCAAAACCAAAATTCCAGCGAAAAAATTACCTTCAAAATTGGACATATGTCGTCGGTTTTTTAATAAATAACCGACAACTAAAGGGTATGCGCGAGACAGGAATAGTTGTCGGTTTTTTTTTATAAACTAACGAATATTAAGTAGTATAGTTGTCGGTTTTTGGCAAAGATCAGACACTGTTGGTTTAGTTGTCAGTTTTGTTAAATAACCGACACATATTGTCAACTTAATAGCCCCGCGAACAAAACTTTTCCCCATTGTCTCTGTTTCATTGTCGTGCGCTAGGGACTGGCGATTTCCCCCGATTGCTCCCACCGTCGTTTCCGGTTGGCTCCCCGTGCCGCCGTTCGTCTCCTCGCACGTCGCTCGCCACCATCACCGTCGTCGCCGTCTCCGCCGGTTGCTGGTCTCCTTGACGCCCTCACCGCCGCTCCGCCGAGCCGTCACCGGTTGCTGGTCCTCCTCTCCTCGCCGCCGTCACCTCCAGCTGCTCTCCTCTGCTCCGGCGCTGTCAGCTTCACCTTGTTGCCCTCAAGGTACGTCAGCTTCTTCCTTCTTCCTCATCCCCTAGCTTAATACTGCCTATCTAATAGACTCAACTCAAGTTTTTCTATCTTTACATTTGCATTATTCATTGCCATTGTTCTTGAAAATGTCAATGAAACTATAATGGTTATCCAATGTTAAAGTTGAATACCTTGTTGTAGGCTACACAACAGATGAAACTATAGTAGCGTTTTCGTGTATATGTGTTTGATATTCTTATATCACTAGAAAGAAAGACAGCCATTTTCATTACTAGTAGATGACTAAATACATTAAATACAAATCAATTGGTAAACTAATATAAATCAGTAGATGATTACATAATTCCTAAATCAACACATAAATAAATACAAATAGTAGATGAATAAAATACAATAAATACAGTAATAGAGTTAAATCAGTAGATGATTAAATGATATCAAAATTAGTACGTAAATAAACACAAATCAATAGATAACTAAATAAAAACAATAATAAATAAAAACAAATAAGTATATGAATAAATACATAAGTGGAAAAGTAAATATGAATCAGTTGATAAATAAAGTTACATCAGTAGATTCTTACATAATTTCAGAAGTAGTATAAATAAATTCAAATGAGTAAATAGCTAAATAAAAAATAGTAGATGAATAAATACAAATAAGTAGATGAATAAATACAAATCAGTTGATTAACTAATATAAAATTATAAATCAGTGATGATTAATCAATTCTCAAATCAGTACATAAATGCATACAAATAGTAGATGAATAAATATAATATAATCAAATCAGTTGATAATTAAAGTTAAACAGTTGATAACTAAAGTTAAATCAGTAGATGATTAAATAGTATCAAAATCAATACATAAATAAACACAAATCAGTTGATAACTAAAGTTAAACAGTTGATAATTAACTAAAGTTAAATCAGTAGATGATTAAATAATATCAAAATCAATACATAAATAAACACATGTGACATGCTTGGAATGTAAATGATGCACTTTTCCCTAAATTGCCAATCATGCTTTTAAAGACATCAATAATCACCTAACTTGAAGAACTAGGATTTTAGGTATAAGAATGACAACACATTATTTGTTGGCCTAGAAACCCGTCCAAGATTTACTCATTAGGAGTAAATCTTGGATAGTCCCCGGTTTGGGACTGTTCTTGAACACCTAATCTCACTTAGGATGTAAGTGTATAATGTGTATTGGGTTTTCAAGAAAATTTCGGCAGCATTTTCCCATTTGTTCTCTAAGTGCATATGTACTTGGAGAACAATGGGGATATGCTGCCGAAATTTTCTTGAAAATCCAATACACATTATACACTTACTAGTGAGATTAGTTGTTCAAGAATGGATAGGTGGTACACATTGATTATATATAATGATGACATCACATGTATTTGTTAACCCTATACCCTAATCTTGTCCTAATATATACTTATTTTCAATTATTTTACAATGTGAACTTTACAATTTGAATGTGAATTTGCAGATGTCTGACCATTCTCCTGATGACCGTACTGGTGATTACCTTGAGGGTGAGGACATCAATGCATCGCCTCACAATGTAAGTTTTAAAAAAATATCATATATTTATATCTATATGTCCATTTATAGTTATATCTTGTAAATGTGTTTATTTTGTCAAATTTTAGGTTGATGATGCACAGGTACCACCTGGAGCACTTGATGCACTTGATCAACATCACCAAAAAGTTGGCAAGAGAAGGGGCATCACGATGATGAAGAAGTTAATTGCGCAAAAGGGCAATGGACCCAAACTTGTTGTAGATTTTGATAATACATGAAATGCATGTGGTGTGAATCGTAATTCATTTGTTTCATATCTTGGGTTTGTCACTCGTAGACATTGTGGTTGTCGCTTAGATTCTTGGCATAACGTTCCTAAGGAGAAGAAAGACACAATATGGAGGGATTTATGTGTGAGTTGTTATTAATTTGCAATTCTATTTTGTAGATTACTAAATTTTTGGATACTAGTTAATAGCAATTCTATTTTGCAGAGTATATTTGAATTAGATGAAAAGTTGCATCGTAAATGCGTGATGCAACGTTGTGGGAGAGTCCTAAGGAACTATAGGACAAATCTCACACGAGAATACATCAAAGAAGCTGACCGGAGGAAGAAGACAACCACTGAACAGTGGAACTTCCTGGACAAAGAAGAATGGGAGGCGTTCGTCGCTTCAAGACAAACTGATGAATTCAAGGTATTATACGTCAGTCTCAATCTCATTATTAATATTCACCTATTCAAGATTAACATTTAGTGTTACTAACCAAATCATTAATGTGCATACTAACTAGGCCCTCAGTGATGCACAAAGATCAAGGCATGCGATGAATGTGCATGACCACACAATGGGTCCAAGAGGATATGCATGCGTTCGCCAAAGACTACAGTCTGAGGCTGCTGCTCAGTCTGCTGCTGCTCAGTCTGCTCCTACTCAGGAGTCATTTACTATAGGTAGCACACCTCTGCCTCGCCATGATATCTAGATAGCTGGGAGGAAAAATAAGAAGGGAGGAATAACGAAGGCCGCAACTGCTGAGGCGGCTGAAAAAATGGTAAAATACAACTCTTACAGCAATCATTCGAATATTGATTATTTGTGTTGTTTACTTAATTACAATTTTTTTTTTTGGTGATTAGCGGGAGCTACACGAGCTATGGAAACAAGGCAAGTTCATCCCTGAGGGAACAAGGGATGAATTGATAGTTGCTCTGGGTAACCCAGAGCATCCTGGACGTGTTAGGGCTGCAGGCGCAGGTGTGGGCATCAAAGCTTTTTTTGGGCCATCTCAGCGCAAACATGTCCAAGAAGTGGGACTTTCACAAGAAGAGGTAACATATTCTTTCTTGATAATGTTACTGTAAAAGAGAATCCAATCATCAGAAGCTAACATTTCTTTTATCCATGTATAGGTCGATAAGATATTTGAGAGGAGACTCAAAGAAGCAATGGAAACCTAGCAGTCATCTCAGATTGCACCTCAGCAGACAGTACCTATCGCTCGTACTGCAGGCTCTACTCCTACTGCAGAGGTTGGGAGTAATCCTGTAGACCCACCTAGCACATCCGCTGTAAGTATTTTTATGATATGTATATGTAGTTGTTTCAAAAAAAAAGATGATATGTATATATGTATATAACATTCTTTATACAAAAAGTTGTAGGGGTTGAAGCGATGCCGTCTAAAAAATAATGAATATGTCGTTGCAAAGGCGTCGGCTTATCCATCCCTACCCGGGGATCAGTTTCACGGGTCTCCATTACCAGTCGGTTGGCTTCGTGTGAGCCCGGTACATGTATTGCAAGGATGGGTGGATCTTCCATTTCCATATGCCCACCCATATTGTGAGACGCTTGGTGAGGCAGAAGGCGGAGTGATATTGTGGCGAAAAGCGGATGTCCTCTTTACTAAAACTATATGATAAATTTACATTATGTTAAATTGTTAGTGTGTTTATATGATGTCAGTTGATCAAAAATTATATATATATACATGTTAAAAAGAAGGTACCCACAACATCTAGGCCTCCACTTCCACCTGCTTCATTACCTAGTTGGGTTCCACAGGACCTAGCTGTCCTATTAGGTCCTAGCTGTAGGGGTATGGCAATATGGTTAGGCGAACATGATATAAACTTCCCTATAACTATTTCTTTCGATTCAGATTCTATAGGCCAGTCATACGAAACCAAACTATTTATACAAGATATTTTGGAGTTGTTTGCAGATGAATAGCTAAATACATCTGTGATAGAGCTATGGATAAGGTGAGATCTTCTTTATACATCCATATACCTTATGTATGATCTGGTTTCTTATTTATTAATGCATGTGTAATTAATATATATTTTGCAGCTACTTAGACAAGATATGTGCAGATTTTGGATTCGAACATGTAGGGTTTTTGATTCCATATTTGATTAGTCTAGTAGCTAAAGACTCTATGTCAGTTCAACAATACTGCTGTGAGGCTTTTACAAATTTTGCTGTAAATAAGAAGACTTCATAATGGCTCCATTCAATGTAAAGAACGTTTACTTTGCTTATTATAATTTGGACTTAAGAAAATTAAATTTTTATTGTGGATTTGAGTTATTAATTTTTAACTTTTTTACCTATAGTGGTAAGCATTGGGATTTACTGGTTATTCTCCCTGAGACATTCACTGCCTATTATCTAGATCCTAAGGGGAGTAAATTGAATACAAGATTTGGACATATAATGAAAATGTCATTATTCCGGTGAGAAATATTTCATTTTCATATATGTTAACATATGTTATTACAATACTACTTAATTGCAATGTTTTGTGTTACATTAACATGTAGGGGTTTTGATGAGTACAAAAGGGCTGGAGGAAAGGTCCCCACGAAAAAGAACCAGCCAATAGTTTGGAAGAACGTGAAAGTAAGTTCCCGACTGCAATATATATATATATATATATTATTTATGTGAACAATGCTTAATTAGTTGTATTTTTTAATATTTTGTATGTCTGAATTTATAGTGTGCTACACAAGACAACGGATGGGCATGTGGATTCTATTTCATGCGATATATGCACATGATTATCAAACATGCCGCATATGATATCGAGTGTATTGATACGGCATTATATAGTCTCATTAGATAATATGATCAAAATATATCAATCTTATTTATAGCTCATTAATTATATATACATCATTCTCTTTACAGGTGTTTAAAACTGACCCCACTACAGGAGATGACTTAAAAGATGTACATGCTCCCTATACGACGGAAGAATTAAATGAAGTAAGAGAAGAATGGGCAACAACCATACAAATAGTGGGGATCTTAAAATATAATTGGGATGTTGATAGCGAATAATGACTAAAGAATGATATTTTGTAAATGAATTTCTGAATTATAATATATGTGTGAATGTTTCTACATGTGTGGATGTTTCTACATGTGTCTGAGTGAAAATGAATGAAAGTGTTGGTTGCTATATGAATGTTTCTACATGTGTGAATGTGAATGAATGGAACTACAGATTGCTATCTACATGAATGTTTCTAAATGTGTGAAAATAAAATGGAACTGCAGGTTGCATTGCTAAATGCATGTGTGAATATATATTTTTGTTGTTAATTTGCAGGTTTGTGGCCTGTTGTAGGCTGATATCAATGGATGTCGTAAAACCTACAGTTCAGTTAACTGAACTGTAGGTTTCTCATCCTGCGACCAGCCACAACAGGTCTGCAGACTGACAAAAAAAAACCAAAACAATAGGCGTCAGTTATTTGTAAAAAACTGACACACAATGATGTAGTGTCAGTTTTTAGATATAACCGGCGCCTATTTCCTGTGGCACGAACATATATGGTGTCTGTTTCTTACTAAAAACTGACACTGATAGTGCCCAAGCTGGCACAAATAACAGGCGCCGGTAATTGTAAACAATAAGTTACAGCGTCGGTTATTTACATACAACCGACACCTTTTGTTTTGGCGCGAAGACATATTTCGTCGGTTTTTGGCTTATAATTGACACTGATAGTGCCCAAGATGGCGCCCTTTCTGTGGCGCGAATGGTTTGGGCGTCGGTTTTGTGACTAACAACCGACGCCTATAGTCCCCTGATGGCGTGTTTTCGGTCGCGCGCGAAGAGTTTGGGTGTCGGTTCTGGAACCGACGCGTAATGGGTGACCTTTTAGTGTCACCCACATAGGTGTCGCTTAAAAACCGACACTAAAGGCCTTAAATAACCGACACTAAAGGTAGGTTCTGTAGTAGTGTATGTGTTACACCCCGATCTCACAATTTCCTCAAATCATGAGATTAGGGCGTAAGATAGGATTTATATTTAACACAAAGAACACCCTTAACTTTTTCTTTTCTTTTAAACCCTTGTTTCATCGCACTGAACCACATAACATCTTAACAAAGGAATCCGAACATTTCTTTTACTAATCAGACTTTAACATAAAAGATACATATATAAACATTCATGATGTCTTTCACAACTTGTGCACATAAAACTTGTTAATTAGCATACATATCAAAGAGGAACAATATTACACATCGTAATTACAACTCTCTCTCTTATCTCTTACTGAGGACCTAGAGTGGCAAGGACCGACTGACTCAACTAGTCTCGTACTTGACTCCTGTGGCAGGTCTACACTGATGTTCTGACCATCTTCAAGTCCACGCGATTAACCCTAAAATGTTTGAGTAGAGGGGTGAGCCTACTCGCTCAGTGAATGAGTACTTCATGGAAACAGACTAATGCACTAATGTGATCAAAGATATAATTTGAGTAAATGATATGAAATTTAACAACAATAAATACTACACTGAGCAGTTCTAAAACAATATAATTGAAATAGCAAAGGATATAAATATTGCATCCAAAGAATAACTACTAGAAAACTATGCTCTAGTCTTTCTTAACTCTTTCATTTATATGGAACTCTGTGAACCTATATGATCATATTTTAGATTATGCCCTAAATATATGCAGTGTACTCTGCATATAAAGATCCACAGCAAGTTCATGCTACGGTCCCACCGTACAAGACTTAGCGACACACCCGGGAAATGCTAAGTCTGACTGCCAGCCCTGTTCTTCTACAGGACCCCTGGCTCTCCGGCCAGACACACAGGCTCTACGGCCTCAAGGCACTACTCTGAGTGCTCTAGACCCCTCTAGTTTGAGTACGCAAACATAGAGAGTCCACAGGGTTACCACCAGAATTACTCAACCGGTTGATGTTGGATAACCCTCCTTTCCCAGTGCCACCGAAATTACTCAATCGGTTGGTGTTGGACACTGTATCTCAACCCTCGTGCCACCAGAATTACTCAACCAGTTGATGTTGGACACGAGTTTCACCCCTAAGTTGCAGATACCTCTTAGGGGTTCTACAGTGTTAGGGCACTTAGGTCTATTAATTAATTAACATATAAATATCATAGCTCATGTATTCAACATATACCATGTCTCAGTAACATCCCTTTCTAGGGCATGTCATATCTCATCACCTGCAATTTACGAGATATGTATTGAAATATAAGAAGCCCTGCAGTATGTAAATATCATTTCAGGGAGAACAAGCATATAAAGTGAAATGCACTAGAAACATACAATTTAACAATTAAGCATCACCACATCTCATATCGAGACCTTTCATATTACCATAGCATGATTCATTGAACACCCTATCCTTAGGGTTTCATTTACCTTATTCATTCATCACATGCCAACACCCTACTCTTAGGGTTGCATTTGCCTCATTCACCTTTTCATTTACCTCATTCACTTGTCACATGGCTCTCATAAGGATTTCATAGGATATAAGCATTCACTAAATAAAGATTGTTTCCAACAAATCGTATGCAATCAATATAGACATGAAACCATGGAAATTTAACTAAATTTAGGTTTTCCATATCATCACTGCGATATCATGTATCCAGAATAAGATTCAATTAAGATAACCCACGAAGTACATCCTAACCACTTATAGGTTTACTAGTCCTTTTCAATAAGGTTGAAACTCTAGCGATATCTCAATTAGGTCAAACCCTAATTACATCATTTGATATATATCTAAAAGCATCCTCACTAGGAAGTGTTGTATACGTATCGGATATGAATCTACCATTTAGGAGTCATTCAAATAGAGAAGGAATCCATATCATATCAATTTACAATAACTTAAATCAAATGGACATTTCAGGATTTAGAATTCGCATGCTAAGCATTTAGGGATTTGGATGTTATAATCAAATTCGTGCATTAGAATGATTGAAGGAAGAACCCACTCACCCTAAGGTGTGAAAAAACCTTAAAACTGCAGCTCAACTCAGGGAAATCTCGAATTCATATCAACTCCCAAGCAAAACTCCCAATTCCTCTTCCATTCACTTCGGAAACCTTGAAAATGAGGGATTATGAAGAAAGGGTGAGAAAAGAGGGAATTTCGACATCATCTTGGATCAAATTAGAGAAAGGACGGAATCTTGACATGAGAGAGAAGATTCATCATAAAAGTCTATGCAAGGAATCCGAACTTACTTGATTTCACCCTTCCAGGAATCGCAAAACCCTAATTCAGCAATTCCCCCACTTTCTCCACTCAAGCCCTAATTCTCCCTCTCTCTCTAGGAGCTCGTTTTTCTGGAATGAATGACGAAGAATGAGAGCTATGTGTGTGTGTGGTCGACCTTATAAGTCAATTTGAGCTGCTTGGGTCAATTGCAAATTGACCCTACACTCATCTTTAATTATATTGGCTGAATATTCAGTTATACAAAAGTTACTGTAATTCGTTTATTTCAGAGATCAAACCTTCCCCAAAAATTATGGTAATTTAGTACGTTGTTTGCAATTGATCTATAGAGATTCTGTTAAAATTAGGGATAATTTGGAGTTACCAATAAATAATTAAAAATCGAACAGTGCACTGCTATATTGCAGTCTGCAGAATATTCGGCCGAGTTTGTCCTGCACAAACTCGACCGACACCCTTACTGTAGGGATTCAAAAGTCATCCAAAAATTATGCCAATTTAACAAAGTGTCTACAATTGTATTTATCAAATACTTTTAAAATTTGAGATCAATTAGATATACCAATAAAAAGATAAAAATCAATTACCACACTGCTATATAAATCTGAAATTGTGATCGGTCGAGTTTGAAACTCGGCCGATAAACAGGTCCGAGCATTCTTCAAAAATTCTGATATTTTTCAATGTTGTTCACATTTTATATATCTAAATCATATCCAAATTTGAGGTAAATAAGAGTTACACATAAAATACTAAAAATCATTTAGTGAGACATTCTACTTATCAAATTATGTATTCATGCATCATCAAAACCCTATTTTGGGCCGATTAGGGTTTATGCTTCTCAAACCCTAATTCTCAAGACAAAAGAACATTTAGACATCTTATCATAGTTAAAACATCCTAATTGTGTTATCGTCATTAATTAGATTTCCAGAATGATTATTCTAATTAATCTTTGCAATTGTCTAGGTAAACCCTAGTTTACCAATTAAGCTCAGATGGGGTCGTAACAACTCTTCCCCCCTTAGAATGTTTCGTCCTCGAAACATAAACCTACAAGAAAGATACATTCAAGGTTATTCTAAGCTTCTAAAGCCTTCCATGTCATTATATTCTTGTATTTCATACCTGAATGTAGTTTTCAACATTAGATCTTTTAATTCTTTAGTAAATCACAACATGTTTCAAATAGTTCTCGATGATATCAAGCAAATTCTTTATGCCACAGACAAACATTGAATGCAAAGATAAACCACCACGCTTTCACTGCACAACTCTGATACAACTATCTCAACTTATGCGGTTCAGAAAGTTTCTATTGTTCTGTATCACCTTTAAGTGATAAAAGCAAGTTCACCATACTGTTTTAAACTTTAATGAAGTGCTATTCAAATAGCAAAACAGTCTTGAATTAAAAGACTAGATTCAACAATCAATTGCACAATACTACTCTTGGCATCCCCATTGGGTTATGGATGCATGAGGTGAAGCATTACCACCTCATTCCATACTATCCTATTTCGATCCTGGGACATGTGGGTTATGGGCCCACACACAATTCAAAGTGTAACCATCGTATTATATCATTTTAAGGTTTCAACAACAGTAATAAGGTAATCCACAATTGTATCAGTCATTCAAGAATTAATCATACTCAATTACCATCACTCAGTTATATTAGAGCTAGGTATAACAAGCTACACCTCATTAGGGTTACTTGTCCAGACAATCTGATTATCACCCCTTTCTGTTAATATGAGTGAATAAGTATGACTACCTTGTTCAGGGTATCTCTCCATGTGTTCTGTCATCATCCAAACCGTATCACCATATCACAAATACACAATAGTAAGATGCATATCAGGTATGAATTACTACAACTATCATACGCCTTTAATTTAACATATAGCTTGCACAAATACACTGAAATCATATGTAGAACCAACTTTCATACCTTAATATGCCTTCAACAAATCATACATGTAAAAAAAAACAAATTCTCATATTTCACAAAGCTAGTGTTTTCCCATATCTCTTTGCTCATTCATTACTTCTTTGCTTTTTGCTACCTATCCTTTTCATATGATTATATTCAATAAACATCATTAACATTGAAGCATTTAAGATAGGAATAGATTATTCATCATTCTTGCTATCACACAAGAATTTATTTCTTATCACACTTCATCATATTTCAAACCCTATCTTACGCTTCATAGTCCTCTTACCATATACACTCTTTAACCCGTCATTTTTAATTCTAAATTTTTCTTTCATGACCATGTTGCTTATTCATATGTATGGTCATGTATACCATGTTGCACATATTTCCTCCTTTATCTTTATACTATTGTGAAGTTAACGTTCTAAATTAATAGTCCTTCTATTAGTTTTTCCTCATGTTGAATACATTACATATTCTTCATTTTTACATCAAGTGGATCATGCATGGGTCAAACATAATTTCTCTTTCAATCAAGTTTTTCTCTTCTGAATACAGTCTACATTTGTATGACTTATTCATTCGTTAAACTACACCTATGTCCTTTGCTTAGAAACTAGTTTGTTGTTCTAGTCTTATGAATTACATGTTCATACGATCCTTTTTACTTTTATGGATCTATTGAAAGCTCACTCTATTCTTCTACTTAGCCTTTGCTTTAGAGTTCATAAAAGCATTATACTCTATTATATGATTCATTCTTCATGATTGATTCTTGTTATCTTGAACCATACATACATTTCACATATCTTTTCTATATTTCATATGCATAGCTCATGTAATATTAATCAATAAACTGATTATGAACTTCTTATCATGTTCTATTATTCCCAATTAAGGGTTTCACCTTTAAGATCCCAAAGATGAACCTCAAATATCAGTTTCAACTAATTCTTAGTTGTTCTGATCTTGCCCATATGTTTCAACATCTTATTGTATGTACATTCTTACTCTGAGGTGGGTCTAATTATTCCAATTATATTCTTATTATGCTATTGATAGGATTCATTAGATCCTAATAACGCATCCTGCCAACTGGACTAGGCCAAACCTGAAGTCCTAAAGCCAAGAATTACAAAGGATCACTTACTTCCTGAACTGCCACTCACAGCTCAGAAACTCGGCCGATTGGTCAGAAACTCGGCCGATCAACTTGCCGTTTGATTTCCTGAAAAAGGAAACTCGGCCGAATTACATACAACTCGGCCGATCAGTTTGCTGTTCAATTTCCTATTAAGGAAACTCGGCCGAATCACATACATCTCGGCCGAATCGTGTACAGACTGAAAATCTAAACAGACCTGCTGATGTCAATTTCACTCGAATCAGCGGGCAAGACTATAGAAACAAAAGCTCATTCAAAGGTCAATTCTAGTCTACTTGTTACAAAGAATGAAATCAATAAATGCTACAACTGCATAGTGTACAACAGATATTAAAGACCCATATTTCAAAGTATTGAATATTTCAATTCAAACATATGAGAGCATTTCTATACATTTCCAATAAAAACAACATTATGAAATGTAAGTTCTATCTCCTTTTACATTTATGCTCTTAATTCTTGTTACTTTTCTCGTTTTCTAACCCTAACATTTCTAGGGTTCCTCTCTAGCCCATTCTTCCACTGTATACCTGGCAAGGGTATGCGTGAGAGAATAGACAGAGTAGCTTGTACTGGTTGATCCAAGTACTCAGATATCGGGCCAGGATATCCAAATACTCAAATCCCCAAAGCTAACATCAAACATCTCCTATCTGCCACACATAGGACTCTAACTTACCAACTTAATGGTGCTTGACAACTCACCCTAAGCTCTGATACCAAGCTGTTACACCCCGATCTCACAATTTCCTCAAATCATGAGATTAGGGTGTAAGATAGGATTTATATTTAACACAAAGAACACCCTTAACTTTTTCTTTTCTTTTAAACCCTTGTTTCATCGCATTGAACCACATAACATCTTAACAAAGGAATCCGAACATTTCTTTTACTAATCAGACTTTAACATAAAAGATACATATATAAACATTCATGATGTCTTTCACAACTTGTGCACATAAAACTTGTTAATTAGCATACATATCAAAGAGGAACAATATTACACATCGTAATTACAACTCTCTCTCTTATCTCTTACTGAGGACCTAGAGTGGCAAGGACCGACTGACTCAACTAGTCTCGTACTTGACTCCTGTGGCAGGTCTACACTGATGTTCTGACCATCTTCAAGTCCACGCGATTAACCCTAAAATGTTTGAGTAGAGGGGTGAGCCTACTCGCTCAGTGAATGAGTACTTCATGGAAACAGACTAATGCACTAATGTGATCAAAGATATAATTTGAGTAAACAATATGAAATTTAACAACAATAAATACTACACTGAGCAGTTCTAAAACAATATAATTGAAATAGCAAAGGATATAAATATTTCATCTAAAGAATAACTACTAGAAAACTATGCTCTAGTCTTTCTTAACTCTTTCATTTATAAGGAACTCAATGAACCTATATGATCATATTTTAGATTATGCCCTAAATATATGCAGTGTACTCTGCATATAAAGATCCGCAGCAAGTTCATGCTACGGTCCCACCGTACAAGACTTAGCGACACACCCGGGAAATGCTAAGTCTGACTGCCAGCCCTGTTCTGCTACAGGATCCCTGGCTCTCCGGCCAGACACACAGGCTCTACGGCCTCAAGGCACTACTCTGAGTGCTCTAGACCCCTCTAGTTTGAGTACGCAAACATAGAGAGTCCACAGGGTTACCACCAGAATTACTCAACCGGTTGATGTTGGATAACCCTCCTTTCCCAGTGCCACCGAAATTACTCAATCGGTTGGTGTTGGACACTTTATCTCAACCCTCGTGCCACCAGAATTACTCAACCAGTTGATGTTGGACACGAGTTTCACCCCTAAGTTCCAGATACCTCTTAGGGGTTCTACGGTGTTAGGGCACTTAGGTCTATTAATTAATTAACATATAAATATCATAGCTCATGTATTCAACATATGCCATGTCTCAGTAACATCCCTTTCTAGGGCATGTCATATCTCATCACCTGCAATTTACGAGATATGTATTGAAATATAAGAAGCCCTACAGTATGTAAATATCATTTCAGGGAGAACAAGCATATAAAGTTAAATGCACTAGAAACATACAATTTAACAATTAAGCATCACCACATCTCATATCGAGACCTTTCATATTACCATAGCATGATTCATTGAACACCCTATCCTTAGGGTTTCATTTACCTTATTCATTCATCACATGCCAACACCCTACTCTTAGGGTTGCATTTTCCTCATTCACCTTTTCATTTACCTCATTCACTTGTCACATGGCTCTCATAAGGATTTCATAGGATATAAGCATTCACTAAATAAAGATTGTTTCCAACAAATCGTATGCAATCAATATAGACATGAAACCATGGAAATTTAACTAAATTTAGGTTTTCCATATCATCACTGTGATATCATGTATCCAGAATAAGATTCAATTAAGATAACCCACGAAGTACATCCTAACCACTTATAGGTTTACTAGTCCTTTTCAATAAGGTTGAAACTCTAGCGATATCTCAATTAGGTCAAACCCTAATTACATCATTTGATATAAATCTAAAAGCATCCTCACTAGGAAGTGTTGTATACGTATCTGATATGAATCTACCATTTAGGAGTCATTCAAACAGAGAAGGAATCCATATCATATCAATTTACAATAACTTAAATCAAATGGACATTTCAGGATTTAGAATTCGCATGCTAAGCATTTAGGGATTTGGATGTTATAATCAAATTCGTGCATTAGAATGTTTGAACGAAGAACCCAAACACCCTAAGGTGTGAAAACACTTTAAAACTGCAGCTCAACTCAGGGAAATCTCGAATTCATATCAACTCCCAAGCAAAACTCCCAATTCCTCTTCCATTCGACTCGGAAACCTTGAAAATGAGGGATTATGAAGAAAGGGTGAGAAAAGAGGGAATTTCGACATCATCTTGGATCAAATTAGAGCAAGGACGGAATCTTGACATGAGAGAGAAGATTCACCATAAAAGTCTATGCAAGGAATCCGAACTTACTTGATTTCACCCTTCCAGGAATCGCAAAACCCTAATTCAGCAGTTCCCCCACTTTCTCCACTCAAGCCCTAATTCTCCCTCTCTCTCTAGGAGCTCGTTTCTCTGGAATGAATGACGAAGAATGAGAGCTATGTGTGTGTGTGGTCGACCTTATAAGTCAATTTGAGCTGCTTGGGTCAATTGCAAATTGACCCTACACTCATCTTTAATTATATTGGCTGAATATTCAGTTATACAAAAGTTACTGTAATTCGTTTATTTCATAGATCAAACCTTCCCCAAAAATTATGGGAATTTATCACGTTGTGTGTAATTGATCTATAGAGCTTCTGTTGAAATTTGGGATAATTTGGAGTTACCAATAAATAATTAAAAATCGAACAGTGCACTGCTATATTGCAGTCTGCAGAATATTCGGCCGAGTTTGTCCTGCACAAACTCGACCGACACCCTTACTGTAGGGATTCAAAAGTCATCCAAAAATTATGCCAATTTAACAGAGTGTCTAAAATTATATTTTTCAAATACTGTTAAAATTTAAGATCAATTGGATATACCAATAAAAAGATAAAAATCAATTACCACACTTCTATATAAATCTGAAATTGTGATCGGTCGAGTTTGAAACTCGGCCGATAAACAGGTCAGAGCATTCTTCAAAAATTCTGATATTTTTCAATGTTGTTCACATTTTATATATCGAAATCATATCCAAATTTGAAGTAAATCAGAGTTACACATAAAATACTAAAAATCATTTAGTGAGACATTCTACTTATCAAATTCTGTATTCATGCATCATCAAAACCCTATTTTGGGCCGATTAGGGTTTATGCTTCTCAAACCCTAATTCTCAAGACAAAAGAACATTTAGACTTATTATCATAGTTAAAACATCCTAATTGTGTTATCGTCATTAATTAGATTGCAAGAATGATTATTCTAATTAATCTTTGCAATTGTCTAGGTAAACCCTAGTTTACCAATTAAGCTCAGATGGGGTCGTAACAGTATGGATCTTTGTCGGTGTCTTCGACCGTTCCCATTGTAGAACAAATTCTACCTTTTTAGGGTCAAAACGAATACTTGAAGCAGATATCACGTGTCCAAGGAAAGATACTTCCGGTAACCAGAACTCACACTTGCTAAACTTAGCATATAGCTTGTGTTCTCTTAGCAAAGTTAGAGCCTGACAAAGATTTCGTTCATGCTGCTGAGAATCTCTACTATTGATCATGATGGTATCTATAAAGACAACAACACACTGATCTAGAAAATGTTAGAAGATTCTATTCATGAGTTCCATAAATGCATCTGGTGCATTTGTTAGTCCAAGCGACATAACAGTGAAGTCATAGTGACCATACCTCATTCTAAAGGCAGACTTGGGTATGTCACTATCCTTAATATGGAGTTGGTGATATCCCGACCTCAACTCTATCTTTGAGAAGACGGCTGCACCACACAACTGGTCGAAAAGGTCATCAATTCTCAGTAGAGGATACTTGTTCTTTATTGTCACTTTATTTAATTGTCTGTAATCAATGCACAACCGCATTGACCCATCTTTCTTCTTAACAAAAAGGACCGGAGCACCCCAAGGTGAAGTACTTGGTCAGATGAAACCCTTCTCAAGCAACTCTTGCAGCTATTTCTTGAGTTCTGCCATCTCGGCAGGCGCCATCCTATAAGGTGTTTGTGCTATAGGTTGTGTATCTAGGATTAAATTGATTTCAAAATCAATTTCCAGAGGCAGTGGCACACCTAGAAGTTCTTCAGGAAATACATCTTCAAATTCCCTGACTATAAGAACTTCAGCAGGGTTAGGAATCTCCATGGTAGTATCTACCACATGATCCAAGAATGTATAACATCCTTGCCTCATCAGCTTCTCAACAACCATAGCTGACACAAGACAGGTGGGTAGAATCTTTCTCTCTCCTTGAAAGATCCATGTGTTACTATCATCCGCAAACACAGCTTGTGTGGATTCACAATCCAAGACAACCTTATACCTTTCTAAGGTATCCATCCCAAGGATTATATTGAATCCATGCCTCTGAAGTGGCATGAGATCCACTTGAATGTGATGTTCAGAAAAGAAGAGGATGCAAGGAGAACATACCTCCTGCAACACAGCAGACCCCATCAACAGAGTTTCTAGCAACAAACTATCTACTCTATGACTTGTAGCCAAGTTGCAATCAAGAATCACCCTTTGATTGATAAAGGAGTGTGTAGCACCCAGATCAATTAAAACAGATACAACACAGGATGTAGACATATCTAAATATAACAATTCCATTTGACCTGCCACAACCTGAGGGTTGATCACTGCATCAGGTGGATTCATTACATAAAATCTTGTTGTTGTTTTTGGTTGATTCAGTGCAGATGATCCAACTTGGGACGCTTGTCCACGTCCTCTAGCTCCTCCTAGAAACTATCTCCTTTGTGATCCTTGCTAACTCTGCCTCTGGGGTTGAGTTACACTCATTTCTCTGGCTCTGTAGTCTTTCATCATATGTCCCATCTTCCCACATATATAACAACTTTTGTTCAGTTGTTGTGGTCTAGGTGGTCCTGTAACTGACATAGATGTTCAACTGCGAGCTCCTTCTAGTGGTAGCCTTCGTTCTCTACCCCTATTTGACGTCCACTGCATCTGGGTATTGGATCTAGGTTGTGGTGTAGGCATAGAAAACCTAGGTTTCTTGAAATCTCTAGATGAAGATCCTTGGAACTGGGGATACATCTTCTTGTTCTGGGTCTGTCTCTTCTCTGCTACAAACCTCTCTATCCTTCTAACAGACTCCACAAAGTTATCAAACCTTTCTCTGTTCTCTAGGGCAGACACCGGAGTAGTCAACTCAGCTTTTAACGCATTCTCAAAATGCCTAATCCTTTCTTCATATGTAGCTGCCATGTGCGGACTGAACCACAACAACTCCATGAACTTAGCCTCGTATTCAATAAGAGGTGGGAGACAATTTTCTAAAGAAAGACTAGAATATACTTTGGAAATAACGACATCATATTCTACCTCAAGAACAAGGACTATTCTTCACAGAAATGCTTGCAAGAACACTTAGAAGTGTCTAAAGAAGGAGATTAAGCAACGTTTTCAGGAAAGGAAGATGCATAAGCAAAAATTAAGGGTTAGAGTTATAAAACCTGAATCTACAACTGATCCAGAGCTCCAAGATTCATAGCTTTAATGGTGTATTGAGCTCCATAGGTTGTCCAAGGTCCGTTCCTCAAGATTTGGATGGAGAAGGTGGCTAGAAAGAAGATTTGTGTAAGGAAAACTACAAACCAACCTTGTATTAGGGTTTCCTCCATGAATTTGAGCTAGGTGATGGTAAAAAATTACCCAAACCAGATTGGTCATCTTCCTCTACTCCTGAGCTTCTCCTTAGTCGGCCAAAGCAAGAAGACAAGTGAAGGAATGAAGGGAAACGATCTTTTGCTTTGTGGAAAAAGAGTTACTTGTATATTTTTGGTTATTTTGAAGGCAAGGAAGGTTATTTCCTTTATTTCTCAACTATATCCACCAAGCCCTTCTCCACTTCTTGGGCACGTTTCTCCCTCCATATCACATGCAAAACACCTATCTCAATCAAGGTTAAAGGAAGAAGGAACCAAACACCTTACTAAGTTGCATATATAAAAGGGTCATTTTGCTTAGAACTTGGTTATTTAAATATAAAGATTATCTTTCTTATTTGATCATTCAAATGAGGCGCCCTCCTCATTCTATTTTCTATAATTCATGCCAATAGTCATGTAAGATACTCTAGATTGAATATTTTACATGTTACACCCTAGATTTTGGGTAAATTGCACTTTACACAAAAACTAGGTTTTAAAACACAAGGATTGCTCTACAAGCTATATCTTGGTGCCCAAGCTTGGAGAATCTAGATCACTACATCATATTCATTCTCATGATATTTTATCATCAGAGGAACATTTTAACATGTGCAATTTGCAAGTTAACCCCTCTAATTGGGTAATTTCAAATTAGTCAATATTTAACAAAACAATATTACAACATTGTTCAAAAAGGACTGAAAAAGAAATATATGTTCCTTAGAAGCTTTAATTACATTTCAAAAGATAACCTCAAGCATCTAAATACATATTTAAGAAAAACACCTAGGGTTAGTACATAACCCAGGTCAGGGATGTTACATTCACTCTCATCTACCATGGCAAAAACCCTAGCTTTTATTTTAAGAGGAGGGGTCTGTCCTTATTCTGGATTTGTTCCTTCTTCAAGAGCTTAGGGAAATTTGGCTTTATATGCCCTAGTTCTCCATTGTAGTAGAATGCTCCAGTACCCTGCCTGCATGGTCCTACTTGATGACTCCTGCAAGGCGGGCACTGGGGTTATTCAACTTCTGCTTCTTGTGCCATTCTCTTCATTGCATAGTTGTTGGGAGGTTGATATTGGTTGTTCTTTTGAGGAACTTCCTTCTTGTAGGATCTACCAGGGTGGTTTTCAAGCTCCAGGGCTGCATCCAGAGCACCTTGGAGGGTTATGTGGCCTCTTGCTGATAAGGCAAATCTCAACTCAGGATTGAGTCCTCACATGAATTTCTTTTTCCTTCGACGTTCATCATAATCATAGCCATACTTTTGGAGGATCCTAAACTTCATGGCGTATTGGGTAACAATCATGTCACCCACTTGAGCCAAGTTGGTAAAATCTAGCTCCTTCTTCTCTATCATGGCTTCAGACACATAGTGCTCCTGGAAGGCTTCAACAAATCCATTCCATATGAGTGGAGGTACATCAACTACCCTTGAGTTAAGGAAGTTCTCCCACCATGTGCAAGATGATCCTTTAAGCATGTGGGTTGCAAAATGAACCATATAGTGTTGATGGAAGTCCATGTCTCAGAAGTAATTCTCCATGCCTCTAATATATTCCTCAACTTTGGTGACTACATCAATCTCTCCTTCACCCGAGAAAGAGTCAGGGCTTATCTTTTTGGAAATCCACTAAAGTTAACTCATGATGTCTACGTTGATGATGTCCTTGTGCTAGGGCATTGGTAAGTGCTTGGAAAAGATATTATATGGTTGCCTTAGGGTTTTCTCTTGGTCCACTTCCCCCACTAGAAGAGCTAGTATCATCATCCTTATCCTTCCCCTTGTCTTCTCTCTTAGGGGCCATCTGAAAAGGGTCTCATAAATCTACGGTTAGAACATATGAATCATACTTTGCCTAGTTTCCATTTATCAAAATCGCTCTGATACCATATTGTAACACCTCACTTTTCACAATACAATTAAATCACTAATCCAAAGCTCTTTACTCAAGGGGGTGTCACAAACATGATAGTCATTTGCAATTTGAATAAATAGAACACTTTGCATTTATTTGAAATCTTGACTCATACATTGTTCTTGGCATAAAGGAAACTACATCACATGCATCTATAAGATCTAAGCTAATTGTTATTATAACTAAACATAATAGAAAATATTTTGAAATTTTTGGATTGAATTGGTAAACGACACCCCACCAGGATAAGCTTTAAGATGTCCCCTGGTCCTTCATTGTCCTCTTTATCTTTTACTTTCTTCAATTCCTACAGACATTGCATCCCCATCCATGCAAAACAAACAACATGTCAGTAAGCGGTATTTGGCACATTATAAGACATAATAACTTGATATTTATAAACTTGACATGAAATAATTTGACATAACTTGATCATGAGTTGTCTTAATAATTCATTGGATAACTTTAAACATGATTAATTGCAAAAGTAGATATATGCCACCTCTCTTAATGCCCTATAGGAGCCCATGATTGCTAGGAAAGCCCATAATGACCCTTTCAGGTCCATAAATGTGACACATATAAAAACTTAGCAAATTCCTTGATCTTCATCATTAACTTACATCTTAACTAAAATTTTAACTTTTCTTAATCTTAATCTTAAACATGATGGGATTGCTCCCTCTAAATGTCATGATGGGATTTCTCCCTCTTAAATCATAATAAGGGTTCCCCTTCTTGAACATGATACATTAATCTTATTCATAACCTTACTTAGTGTTCTACCATACACCATAAATAAACAATCAACCAAATAGTGATAAATATACATGATGTATTCTTGAAAATACATTCATAATTCATGAATTCAAGTAATGTGCATGATCATAAATAAATATTCAATCAACCAAAAATACTTCTTCTAAAAATGCATGGCCCACTTACCTAGAGTAGATCACCTTAAGTTCAACTTTCCTGACTTGATTGGGTCTCTAAACACCTGTAATTTGATTAAAATCACATATTGTACATAATTTCATAGTCGTGAAACACAAGTTTTGTTCATTGAATTATTTAAGCAATTATATGTGTGAAACAACATTTGAAAACATATTAGATCGATAGGAAATCCAGAGAGATTTCCAAGACATATTTATTTATATTTTTCTCAGGTCGTATGAAAGAGTTATGATTTTTGCATTTTGGACCAATCAAAAACCAAGAAAACTATAATAAGACATCATTTAAATCTAGATTAAAGTCACTGTAAATAAAATTTGAAACACCAGAAAGGACTAGGGAGCACATTGCATTTCATTAAAATGGTGAGGGTAAACTAGTCATTGAGACCCGACCATATAATCGTGTGGACCACTGAATCAAGAAAGAAAATGCCTATGTTGCCCTTGCAACATTAATCAGACGATTGCAAAAGCTAGAGCAGAAAGGTAATATCACCCTTGCCATTGCTCCCTGCTTGCTCCATGATGAGAGAAGTATTTGGGGGTTCATCTCCGATAAAAATTTGGGAGAAACATGAGATGTATGTAGCATTTGAGATCTTGGGTACCCTCGGGGCACCAAGGCGAGGCTATTGAGCCTATACTCAAGCCCTGGCGTGCACCTGGGCTCCAGGCTTCTCTTTGTAGCCATGGCCATGGAAATGAAGGAACGACCAAGGGTGCCAAAGGTCACAAACTGAGAGAATGAGATGGTGCAGAAGGGATACTGGAGATGGCCTGTGGAGTTAGACCATGGCTGAGAAAGCAAAAGCCAAAAAAGGGCTACAAAATCACAAAGCTTTTCGGAGAAATAGGGGAGATGGTCAAGCAAACCAATCCATGTATAATGACCAAAACATTCCCACTGAAGGACAAAAAATGTGCATGAAGGCAAGGTGATGTCAAAGAAGGACCTTTCGCAACTAGGTACCATTTGAACACCATGCAGGTGAACTCTGGTGAAGGCCATAGGCGTGTCTATAGGGCCAAATGACTAGGGAATGCTCGGAGTAAACCGACGATGTAGAAAGGAAGTAAGAGTGGTAAGGAAGCTCACAAAGGTTGTAATTAGTCTTTACTGACCGGAGCGATGAGATCTGGACTGCCATCATTGGATAGGAAGGAGGAGTAGGTTGTGGAGTCTCGACAGTTTAGGGACTCAATTGAGGGTGGAGGAGCAAGGTTCCCGGGGCGATGAAACTTTTGGTATTGTTATATAGGAATGAGGTGGCCTGAGGTTGTCTCTGTACCATCGGTGTGGTGAGGAGGGAATAGCCCTAGATGGGCATTTTGTTTATAGGGAACGAAACCCCACAAAAATTAGTGTTGCTAGGTTGGTAGTGACAGTACAATGTCATTGGAGGAAAAATGTCAGAAAGAGGAGCAATGTGGAGTGAGAACAAAATTTAACGGGAGAACCAGGTATCCATGTTCATATAACAAGAAGATCGGGAGGTAGGAGATTGGTTTTAACCGTCAGATCATGATAAACAAAATAGTAGTCGTCTGATTGTATCAATTGCATGAATAAAAATGAGAAAAATAAAGGAAGTGCATGACAGTGCAAAATAATCCAAACTTTCGGGAAACAGATGCATTAAATACATATTTGATTAAAGTGAACCATTTTTAATTTCTTTTATTTTCCTTTTAAATTGAGTGAGCAAATAAAGTCCAAAAACAACCAAAATTGGTAGGTAGACTAATAAGAACCCAAAGAACCCAAAGTTGAAGTCAATTTTGCCTTTTAGGGGACTTTAATGATTAGAAGGGAAGTCTATTTTCTTCATATTATTGAATCTCTTTATCTTCTCCTAACCAAATTTTGTGCATATCTCTCTCTTAACTAAAACTATCCACAGGAAAAGTCTAGAATGATGGTTTCTAATTTAAATGCATCAAATTAAAAATTTTGCACAAGTTGTGTTCCTAATTTCCATATTGGTCCTTTTTAACTTGAATTTTATGCATTAACACTTTTGGTAATTGGAAAACTACTTCCCTTTGTGACCCCCATGAGTCAAAATTCTATTTAATGACTTATTACTTACTCAAAAGTTATTTCATCTATCTTTTTATGCTTTTTGAGAAACGTCTTGGAAGAGAGAGAAAAAGGCAAATTATGATTTCTTATAAAAGGGAAACTTCTTGCATGAGTTAATGTATTTCCTAATTTCGAATTCTATCCCTTTATATTATTCCTTTATTTATCTTTAAACAATTTCAGGAATAGGAGTGAGAAAAGTAAGGGAAATAGGAAATGCATTTTGGATATCATTTTTATTTTACACTCTCATTATATCTTAAGAAATTTAAATTTCATGGTCTTTTTGCATTAAGGCCCTCATCTATTATTATTTAAGAAAAACTACTCTTAGGAAATTGGGATGTTACAATAGGCATCTTTATGCACTTTTAGAATTCAAGATAGAATTAGATCATGAAACCAATTGTATCAGATTCCTCATACTTTGTGATCAAAATGACATATATATGCTATATTTGGATTTACCAATTAATTATTAGAATTTTGTAAAATTAATTATTTTCTATCCAGTAGGAAACTACCACATTAGTCATGTACATATATATTAGCATTGGCATCCATGATTTAAATCTTGAATAAAAGGACACATATGCTCAGACATTGATTTCACGCTTATGTGGGCAGTATGGTCCAAGTCCTCCTAGGTTTGTTCCTTTTGAAGAAGACGTCAAGCTGAAGGATATGGAGTTAAACTCAGAGTTGACTTGGCTACTTGAGGCCAAAAATTGAAGGCTAGTGATCCAAGGACCTTTGCTACGCCTTGCCAAAAATTGAAGGCTAGTGATCCAAGGACCTTTGCTACGCCTTGCCAAACTCAATCACCTGAAGCACAATGGAAGAGTTCATCGGTAATGGGGTCAATGTGGCACAAAATAGAAGAACAACAAAAAGATAGAAAGTGAGAAATTACATGACGTGATGGCAACCTAAGCCCAGGATGAGTTCCCTGGAGGTCTGTTGCTGATTTTCCAGCTTTTATCACATGTTGTGGGGATGCAAGACATGACTTCAGTGAAGATAATTCAAGCTTCAAGCACCACGACCAAGGGAAGGGTGGTGTAAACGCCCGAGCCCACTACCCAAGGCTCTACTAGAGCTTCAGGAATGACGACTGGCCCCACATGCCACCACTAGTCTTAATTGTGCACCTTGTCCTCACTCACACGCATGCCATGATCAACTTCCCAACAGGTCACCCATCCCAGTATTACTCCAAGTTGAGCACGCTTAACTATGGAGTTCTTAGTGATGGGCTCTCGGAAAAAGAGGTGCACCTTAGTGATATGGGTAGTCCAATCATTCCTTTTAAGATCAACTTATCCAAGGCCTCAAATCCTGGGATGTTACATAGACTTATGTAATTCCTAGAACCTTTCGTTTCTCCCCATTTTGTCATGTAGTATGGGATATAGGTTTAGGAGGGTGAGAAAAGAAAGATATTATTATTACCCTGGACATATATTTGCAGCGTGTGCTAAGGGTATCTACCCAGGTGTGCACTATGTTGTTACTAATTCTCTAGGTGTCATGATACTAGACTTCCTAATGAGTGTGATAACTTCTTTTGGTTTCTATTTTATTCCAATGGAGTATGGTGATCTTCATCGCCCATTTCAAAACTAGAGAAAACTTATCTCAAGTATTTAGCATATGTACATATGAAAATGTTGTCACACGTGGAAAAGCAGTGAGTACCTACATAACCTAAGAGAAGGATATGTAACAACAAGTCTATATGAGAGTGTTTGGGTTCTAGTTGTAGTCACTAGCATCATTTTAAGAAATGATAAAGGTTAGGATGGTAGTATCCTAGATAGCCTAAGATGACATCGATGAGAACATTGATGATGACGAGAAAAATGACAGTGATGACGATGATGATGAGAATGACAATGATGATGTCAATGATGATGATGATGATGATGATGATGATGATGATGATGATGATGATGATGATGATGATGATGATGATGATGATGTCCATATTGATGTTGTTGATATGACTTTTCTTGATTATGAACTAAGTTTGTTTATGGAAGGGTAAAGTATACTCTGATGACATGAGGTGAGTTTGATTAGACAACCCTTGATAAACATAGGACCAGATACAAAACATGTGACTTGTTTGATGTTTTTAACATATCTTGTGGGTTGGATTACTTGTTTATGCCTAGTCTTGTATATATTGAGACACGGTACAAGTAATAAGGATTAGGACCAACATACACCTCAAGCTATATTCAAAGAATGACATTAGGTAGGGGACATACGATAAGGGTGAATTCTTGATGTGGATAAACTTGACACCGGAGAAGGTAACAGTACCTAACCTCCAAAATATGTGACATATTGACATATTCACATGATGTAATACAAATTATGAGTCCCTAAGTATACTACTTCTAAGTATATGAGTTGAATAACCTAATGTGAGGTTCCTTGGATGATGTTAAACTGTAGATTTCCTATGAAAATATCTAGCCCTAGAGATTAGGGCATTTGAATATATGAATGGTTTCCATCTAGGTGAGTGAGACATCCCAAAACCCTAGATGATGTATATGATGTGTGATATCCATAATCAGCCACATACTTGGGTTAGTGGTTCCAAGTGAAGGAGTCTAGGGGTTGTCTTCATTACGTGATATTTGGTCAAAGTTTGATATGGTTAGATTTATGCGGTTAGCATGTCCTGCCTTGACGTAGATAGGTATTATCTTGAGTGTCTCAGGCTTGTGAATCTCTTTTTGAATACAAGTGAGATGCTTACAAAACATTTATGTTGATAATAATGGTGTCCACAAATGATGTAATGATACATGGGAGGATCTTATTTGAGCTATAAACTTGATATGTTTGTTAAATCACTTTTATTAGCTTGACATAATATGAATCCATGCCTCACATGAGAGATAAATGCTAGAATTATGAGCTTGAATAATAATGATGTATACATGCTTAACCCTGGGTTTAGTGAAAGATATTCAACATAATTTGTGTTAATATATAGAACTTATGGTAAAATTAAACTATGAAAGTATTTTTTTTCTCATTGTAATGATGATATATAAGTGAAATGGCTATCTTAATTTATAATGATTATAATAAATGTGTTCCCTGAGTAATAATTGACATGAATGTTGATGTGCAACCTCAGATTTGTGTTTGTGTTTGGACAAAATCCCTAATGTTATTGGAATAAGGGATATAAATCCTAAAGCAAAAATAAAATGTCATGTTAGAATCAAGCACCAGGTGACACTCCAAGCCTTAGGAATCAAGATGGCTACAATACATGAGTGCATTTTCTTAGTTGTGGAATCTTGGAACCTAGAGATGCCATTTTGAGTATGATGTTAGTCAAATTTCAAGGACGAAATTCCATTTAAGTTAGGACGGATGTGATGACCCTAATTTTTAAGTTTATGAAGTCAAATACTCAATGGACATATAACTAGATCCAAATGGATTAACAATGTATCATGAGGAACTTTAAGCTCACACGTAGCATTTTTGGATTTTTTGAATAAGATTTGATTATTTAGTATGTTCAATTCAAGGTTTATACAACTATATATATTAGGTTGTTTGGTGAAATTAGTCAAATGATCAATATTACAATTATGTTCTCAACTTTCCAAGAGAAGTCTTTGTGTGATGAGGGATCCATGGCTAGAGTTTTCTTTTGTATTGAATTTTTTCATACTAGAAGTTATAGGTTTTGAATCTCATTGATTGATGAATGAAGGACTTTGGTGGTTTGTTTTTTTGTCTATATTTGTTGGTGTGAACTTGATGTCTCACGGTCAACCAGATGTAAGGCACATATGTTAATAGTAGTCTCTATTCTTTTCCTCATACCTAAGGTAAGAGTGACTCCAAGTTTGTGCCTAGAGAAACTTTTGGATTTTAGAGTCATGGACCTCTTCAAAAAAACCCTTATTGGGGAGTGAAGTGTCACTTCAGGAGAGAACTTGACATTGCCCCTTTTTCCACCACTTTTAATCTTGCACGTAGATCTATAGGTTAACCAAAGATGAAGAAAATACATGGATCTTTTTTGAAAGCATCGTTCATATCCCTCTATCACCCACTTCATATTTCCCATAGTTCTCTTTATCTCTCTTCTTCTACCCCAGACCCTTCCTCATTCCCTTCTCAGCTTTCCATGGCCTCTAATGCCATCTTGAGCTACCTTTCCTACTTCACATCCCAATCCATGAAGCCCAAAACCACACTAGAGAGGCTACATATGTTGGTGAAGAGTACTCAATGCCACAAGGTCACATTCAGAATGCACTAGAACCCCAATGCCATTCTAACTTCTTTGTCTCAGTCTGCCACAAGCATCATGGCCACTGAAGAACCTGGGGAACCATCGCTTATTTTTTTCTTCTTCCCACACAAAGGGAGAGGGACAAGCCAAGGTAGGAATCCACTGGAGCGTGTGGGTGAGCGGATCAACATGTGACTCGATTCAAGAACAAAGTCCTAGATCAGGTACAAGAGATGAACCTTTATATGGAGGGAGGACCGCCAAGGTCCCAAGATCTGACGGCTCGGAGTTATCAATAAATAATATGAGTCTGTCACCCCTTATCAATATAGTTATTAATTATAATGATCAAATATTAGTAATTCCCTCATACTTTGGACAAACCATGCAATATTATACATCAAATAAATGGTATCAATAAGATCTATAACTTGAGTATAATTTCAGACCTTCAATCTTCTTCTAATCCTCGATTTTGGCTATTGTTGTGATCTTAGACTACTTGACCATGCTTAATGCAAAAATATAATAATGTTGGGATCTTTTATGAACCATTTCATACTTAAGAATGACATCAATATCTTCTTTGTACTCTTGACCTCATTAAGGTCCATATCACCTATCTTTCTGGATGATTAACTCTAATGCACTTATATGACTTGTTTTGAATGTAAATGATGGGCTTTATTCTAGATTGCTAATATTATGTCTATATGACATCTTGAATCACTCTAACCTTGATGATCAATAACTCCATGATGTATAGAGACACAATTGCCCAATTTTCATACAATACCTTGATATGATGGTGTATGTGACTCCAAGTTCACTAGGGATGACCTATTGTGAAATAAATGACTTATTTATCTTTCTTGTACCACAATCATGATATGAATTTAATTATTATGTCCTATACTACTAAATCATGGATTGCCAAATCTTTTTGACTCCTTTCTATGTGGATGGCTCACCTAAATCACATGTTAAATCCTAATTATATAATCCATGTATGTTGGAATGTTGAAAAACAGACCTAAGAGGACATCAATCCATCTTTGAGATATGATAATATTGTCTTTATCTCACTGATATGAACCACATTTTTCGTCTATACTTCTTGACTTGATGAATCATGACGTTACATACTATATTTATGTGTTTTGAATCCAAAATGCAAGTCAATGACATAATTTTAAAATAGTCGTAGGAAACAAATGGAATTTTGAAATGATATGAAATTTGAACCACACCTTTTGATGGCCTTTAAATAAATATAAGATCATAAAACATGTAATTAAGCACCTTTAACCTAACATGGTAAAACCCTAAAATGAAGTTTATAAGGGTTAATGAATAGAACTAATGCATTTAAATAGTCTTGCTCTTAATCAGGTGTTTCTTGTGTCTAGATCGTTAAGGATAAGTTAGATTATTAGTCTATGTATTAGGTATGAGCTTTAATAATTATATGACTATGGCTTTCTTGTTTGAATTGTTATGTGTATGTATTCCTTTTTACTTGCTCAAATATTTCCATGTAGCATTCTAATATTGTACTCAATGTTTGTATTGTTGATTTATAACTTGAGCACAATATAATATAGATCTTTATTATACAAACCTTGTAGACTCACCTATAGACTCGATGTAAGGACACAAGTCTAGATGTCTTTCTTGCGTAGTCAAGATAGGGTGTACCATGTTGATACAAGGCTTATATCCTGGTGATAGACTTGATGTCCCTTAAAATAGGGTTAGTTAATCTTGAGCACCCTCACAGACCCTTTCAATGATAAGCGGTCAAAGGCCTTATCATGCATGATATTTTAGGTATAATTGGAGTAAATTAAATTGAAGATGGGTTCTCACTTTGCTAAGTAATTAAGTTGTTTATTGCTTGTTTGTTTACTTCTGCAAATCTTTTAATTTATGTAAATCTTACATATATGTATCTTTATGCCCTAAGTTCTACACCTTGTGTGTTGACCCACTTGTTTCACATATTTTTTAGGATTAGAGATAGTTTGTAAGTTGATGTATGATAAGATTTTGTTTAGGTGTACTTGTTTTAGGATCCTAGCTAGTGTACATGAAATGATTTGTTTAAATGGTACTATCAATACGTAATTGAATTCTTGTAATATACAATATTTCTATTAACAATACTTGTTGAATGTTGAGATTATGTTGGTGCTTATATCTTATTTCTCATTCATGTATACTAATCATTTCATGCTTCCACAATCACACTTTGATAATACCATGCTAGGGATGGATGTCTAGGTCATATCTTCATTGACTTTATAGTCATTTGGAGTTAAGAATTGGGTAAAAGATGGTTCCATGACACATCATTTGTAAATATATATTTTTCCTAGTGAAAATGTGTGTCTAGGACACTTTAATTGGATTTAGAGCAGCCACTAAGGTTCTCCCAACATATAAATATTCATGTTCTACTAAATATATATACTCTTAGCAATATTTATCTCCTTACTCTTTCTCTTGAATGATTCACTTGGATGATTAGATACAATCTTGTAATATTTGATTTCTAATACCTAAAAATAGTAGTGTTACTTAATATATAGAGTTTAAGGGAGGTGTGAATGCACAAAAGTGTTGTAAAACTAGAGAGAATGTCTATATGTTTATATGTTTGATTGTTTGTTTGTCATTTCAAGAGAGAAACATGCTAATAATCTAGATATAAACGGATCTCAAGAGAGGAGGGAATAGACACAAATAACAATTCCTCATTAACTATGATAACGGTATATAATGGGTATGATCCTTATATGTCGGTGATAGTACTTAATTGGTGAAACCTAACCAAATTCTATCCATATACTGAAATACACCTAAAAGATCTAAGTTTTGTATTTTAATAAGTTTTCTTATTTTTTTTATAACTTAGTTTTGGCTGGTTACCTTGTTCAATAAGGAACACTTAATCTACCTTTTGGTATGACTTAGACAATCTAAGGCCTCTAATCCTAGAGATCTTGTCACTCTTATCCTTGGGTTTGACCTCATTTACTATACATGACCCTATATTATCGTTGTGGGCATTTGAGGTATCATGCTTAAGTTCAAAGTTCGTTTACTCTTGATCCTCCTCCATTTTGGATCCATGTATTTTAGGTGATTAATGGAGGACACTAACTAAAATTTCCAATTATAGAGTAAGTATAGATCATATCTTCCAACATATTTATTAATGTTTGCACCATTATATAAATACTTAGTCATTCAAGTGCACACATTAATTTTACTTATAGGGGTATAAAAATATTGCTCCATGAGATAGAAATTGTATATAAACAAAGAGAACATTATGCCAAAAGAATGTTAAATTAGTTTTATCAATCTAAATTTAATGCCATGTCTACTTCTTTTTATTTATTAACATTTTAGATAATTGTGAACTTGTAGTACCCTAAATAAGATAATGGGTGGACATGCATATATCAAATGATGAAGTATATGGAGGTCATTTCTAAATCTTCTTCAGAAGACATCCAAAAAATACAAAAGTTAATATTGACTTGGATCTTAAGTATATAAATCTAATTGGAATTATAATTATAAACTCAAAACTTCAGGAGAAGGGGAGCCTCATCACAAAGAAGGTTATAGTGACTAGGCTTAGGAATTAGTTTACCAAAAACACAGGTCTCTGCAAAGTTCTAAGCGCATGTTTGAGGGATGGGCCTGCCTAGTTCCAGTATGTCAAGGAAGTTGGTGACCTAATAATAGGGGAGATGGAGACCAGTGGTGGATGAAGGTCGTAATTGTGTGAGGCCAAAGTGAGATCATTACTTAACTCCCAATTCACCCACCGTGCCCAGGATCTTTTATTTTTCTAGATCATCTATAAAGACACTAAAATTCCATCACTGTTTCCCTCCTATGTTTCTATTTTGATCAAATTCATATGTGAAATCATAGAGTTTTTCTTCTTCCTCTATCTCTATCTCGTAGGTATATCATTTAAATCAACGGAACAACTTTTTTCCTAAAAAACTAGCTGGCTCTAGATACCATTCATAATATCCCCAAATCACACTGCGTGACTCAATTGAACAAACTTACAAGTACAACCAAGTTACATAAAAAAGATTCTAATAGACATATGACATCCATGTCCTATTGCTTTATATAATGTTACCTTATGATTATATCATTATGTTTGTAGGTATTTAACACCTAGGTGGATCATGATGAATGATTATAGATGATATAAAGAAGAGAGGATAGATTACTTCATGAAGATTGATTTGAATTTGATTGGGAACAATGATTATCAATTTGAAACTTTTAATTTTATTATTTGTATGATTATGTGATGAATTGTTAGAATTTGAAACACTGAATTTATATTGAATTTTACATTAATTAAAGTTACTTTGGATTTGATTCACATCAATGCATAAACTAAATATGTGAATCAATGTAGGTGAATGGTGAACATGTGTATGAATAAAAGTGTATTTTAAGAATATGTATATGCGTGAAATGGGAAACTTGAACATGCAGATGTGGATGTGCATGTGATTGTTATTGCAGGTTTTACAGGTTTGAAATGACATGTTGTTAAGCTAAACATAGGTTGGAACTTTTTGTCTAATGAACAACATGTTCTGAATACTACTAAATAGTCGTATAATAGGTTCGTTGACCAACTGTAAAAATGTATGAATTTTAACATTGTTTTATTGGAAAAGAATGGACATTGTAACCTTGTGACGTCAGTTGATGAACACATATACCAATTCCACTAAAAAATCTATCCAGTAAAGTTTCAGTTGACATGCCAAGTCTACTGCGTCAATTTTTGTCCAAAAATAACGTTGTAATATAGTAAAGTCGGTCAGTACAACCAAACTAACACTATTGAGCATTCTATCCATAGATAATAAGCTAGTCTACTCTACTATTTCTTACAAATAAAACTTGATAGTTATTTGCATATTTGATTTGATACTATAGAAATTGACATTATAATAGCCTATTCATTATATTTTACTCATACTAAAGATTTTTGTGTCAGTTTCGTTTAAAAAAACTAATGGTAAATTTCTGAATGGATTTAGTTTTTAGTCCCAAGAAACTAATGTAGATATATACATCAACTTCCTATTCCTCTACATACTGACATTGTATCCATTGATTTACTGGCTTTGGATTTGAACTGATGTTATAGGCCTTATAAATATAATGATATAGACCACATGTGTACTAATGTTAGACTTTCCATTTTAGATCATTATACAAGATAAAACAAGGTAAGGAATCTTGATTTACTCCATTGTATAGCCTAATTGGTCTATGAAGGTGTCATTTAAGATTTTTAGGCATGTGTTTAACACCATTAGGGTTACTTGTAGGAAATGCAAACAAACAAGGTAACATATGTGTCATATAACTCACCTTTAATGAAGATCATGAGCTCTAGCAAGGAGAATCATGAACTAGTATCCAAAATATCACCAAACCACCCTTTTGATGTCACTTGATTTAGCTTAGTCTAGGCCAAAAAAATAGGATAGTGGTAAGCATAAGAAAGAGAAGCTATTTCTACCATGGTTAGAAAAGACCACACCAATCGAAGGTAGAAGAGTGGGAAGAAACAAGGAAAAATATGAAAAATGATGGAGAACAAACATAGGAATGACAAAGCTAGCTTGGAGAATATGACTCTTAGCTTAGATATTAAAAAATAAAGCCAAATCATCCAACAACATGGACAATAATTATATCTACTATTCAGGAGGCTCTCCACTCATTCTAGCAACATATCATAATCATAAAATGTTTGAAGTGAGGGCTAACAGACAATGGATACACATATTTGTATATTAGGGAAGCTAGAAATTACATACAAGCCCCGAAAAGTTCCAATCAAGCTCTGACATAAGCCAAAATGGACCCAATTCTCCAAATCGTGTACCCCCATAACATGCCTTGGGAGTGATCTAACATGCATATGGTAGGGTACATTTTGGAAACTATAAAAACTAGAATGACGAGCTAAAATCATCCAAACTAAACCCGCATTAGGTTTTCCACATCTCAATCGATGCACCCACATCAAATGATACATTAGCTCACTTGTAGAGCTCGTACTAGGATATGCATTAACTCACCTATGTTGGTGAGACCTCCCTGATGCATAATTAAGCCTTGTTTCCTTGCATCGATTCCCTTTGAATGCTGCAAACACACTAAGACACATTTTTCTTTATAAGTATATACAAATTTACATATCATGAAGTCATAATTTGTATTAATGATTTTCCCACCTTACAAAACATATGTGCACATTATGATAAGGTATCCCTTTTGATATTTATATATTCAAAATAAATTCACATTACACTATAGGAAAATAGTACAACAATGACATAACATAGTTTTCATAGTTGTGGAAAAGTTAACCATTATAACTTCTAATGATATGAAAAATAAGTCAACATATGTTGTTGTTATTGGTCTTGTCATAAATGGAATTTTCATTGACAAATGCATTCATGTAATGAATAATTATGACTTAAATATGTTGTTTTTATTTGTTATACGATGACATAAATTGTTCAGCATTGAAAGTATTAGAAACCACATTATTTTATCACATATACTAATAAGAACAACATAAATTAGTATTCATTAATGATATCGTTCATCACACAATTTCTCCACATATACTAAAAAGGAAAGTTTTATCAATTTGATGACAAGTTGTTATTGAGATGTCTTTTATATCCATACATAGCTATGATAGAAAAAATAAAATATAATTTTAATTTATTAGGAACTCTATGCTTTAGTATTCATTAATGATATTGTTGATCACACAATTTCTCCACATATACTAAAAAGGAAAGTTTATCAATTTGATGACAAGTTATTATTGAGATGTCTTTTATAGCTATAAATAGCTATGATAGAAAAAATAAAATATAATTTTAATTCATTAAGTACTCTATGCTATGTAGTGAAGATGTACTTGACTTTCAAAATTGACACAAATTAGTACTCAACAAAGTGTTATTTTATTAGTGAACAAAGTGAATTATATGAGAAGAAATTACATTGGGATGACATTTAACCAACCCCTTATCTAAAAAGAATACATGTATCTCAACCAACATGGTCAATACATGTGCTTTCATAAAAGATATCCAACGTTCATGTGTTGTAACATCTATATTTCTTTCTTTGAATCTGAGTAGATGGACATAAATTAATCGGGACAACATTGAGAATTAACATTAAGAAATGAAAACTAATTATAGATCCTGGCATCAAGTAAGCTCCAAAACAAATCACTTCCCACCAAGCCCTAAGGAAGTAATCATTGTCCTTATACTTCATTTTAAGATCAGGAAGCAATATAAGAAAGCATATACAAGATGTAGAATATCAAGTTCAATCACATAGTTCCCCTTATACAATTTCCAATTTTCATCTTCATTGTATCTAGTTGATTTTTGTTGATTTCTTGTCGTGAATACAGTTATTATTAGATATACAAGGAAAGGAACAATGGTACATCATTTAGGTTGGAATGGTTGTAGACAATTTAGTCTTGAAGTTTGAAATGAAAAACCAAAAAAATTCATATGGTAATTATATGATCACATGAAAAATTACAAGAAAAATAAATATGAAATGAAATGTGCATCACTGGCAATACATTTAAGAATTTCATACTAACAAGCAATTTCAACATTGAATAATATAATTAAAGAAAATATGTATCACCTTCTAGTTTTCTTAGATATACTAAATCTATATTCCAAGCTACTTCTGTTGGCTACTTCTTACTTGATATATAAGAAGAATTATTCAACAAGGAAGAAACATTCATCAAGATCATGCCCATGACTATATAATATGTTTAAAATAGTAGCAACTCCAAAAAAATTTAAAATAAGATTAGATAAAACCCACAACCTCAAAGTGGCTCACTTAATATATAAAAAAAAGAATGAGATATGCAACATCATTTTAGAAAAAAGGGACTTCACTTGAGCAAAGTTTAGACACAAACTCAAAAAAAAGACATGAACAACTCCATAGTCTCAAAAACATCACGATTGTGCCTATATTGGCATCTCTTCCATCAGTTCAAGATAGAAATATCCAACACTTATTCCATTAGCAAATGAAGACATATTCATTGTTCAAACAATGGTTAAATGGGACTTCACTTGAGGTTGAGGAGCGTGATGAGCATGAGCGGAGAAGGCAATGGGGTGGGCAGTTCTGGTGACGCTTGGAATCCGCTGCCGCCACCACCGAATCCTTGTGATCAGTGGGCTGGACAACGCAAAACTAAAATGTAGGCCCTCGACAACCCTCTGGTCAAGTCAGATCTCAAAGGAAGGTAGAGGAAATTCCTATTGCATTGGCGACAAGTAACTGGGCAGATTTGTTCGCCCAGAAGGCAGAGCTAGACCTAAATATGAAGAGGTGTGAAATAGAACTGGTAGATGGAGAAACAAAGTACTCCAGATACATTGCCAATAGAAACATGTCGAATTGGGTGAACACAACAACAAGCTACATCATCAGCATGAAACCACACTGGCCTACGCTGCACAAGCATCTGAAGATGGTCTGGAAGCCGAAGGGCGAGTTTGAAATTCTATCTAGAGGAAATGAATTCTTTGTTATTAGGTTCTCCAAATGGGATGACTTGAGGCTTGTTGTGGAGCAAGGTCCATGGTTTGTAGGTGGCAAACCAATGATCCTGATGAAAAGGCAAAGGGTTTAGATTGATGACCTTCCTCTTGAGTTGTGGGATGATGAAGTTTTCAGTATAGTAGGAAGCTTCCTTGGTACTCCACTGAGGCCTGACTTCCTTACCAAACACCAACGACGCTTGCATTATGCTCGGATTCAGGGCTCGTTCCTGCCTGTTCAAATATTCCTAGTGAAATGCAGCTGGTTAGTGATGATGGTGTGAAGGATATTGTACGATTGGAGTATGAATGGTTTCCTGATGTGTGCAAGGAGTGTGGCACGTTCGGCCATGGTCAAGATGACTGTAAGAAGAGCATAGTAACTGGTAAGGAAGTTATTCAATTAGTTGAAGTTGGTGTCAATAGCAAAGTGGACACCTTCTATGATTGTCCTCCCATTGAAGTAGGTACTATTCTAATAACCCATGTGGGATCTGATATTCTGGTTTCTACGCCAACTGTAAAAGGGAAAGAAGTTATGGTGCAAAGCCCAGCTAGTATTCCTAACCAATGGAGGATGCAGGGTAGGAAGACTAAGTCTCCCCCTAGATATGTTCAGAAAGTACCACAACAAAGAGTGAATGGATCCTTGGTCTCTTTGAATAGCTTTAAAGCACTAGAATTCATTGATTCTGAAAGTAATGATGTTGTCACCGGTAGCAGGCCAGGTGAAGCTTCCAACATTGATCATTCTCCTCCTCCTCCCATTCCTAATGGGTGAATTCTCTATTGTTTCTTGGAATGTCTGAGGTTTAAATAAACCCAAACGTCAGGGGTGTTGGTATGTATGCCCGTAGAGCCAATCATGGGATGATTGGTGGGATACATTAAGATTGATTTGATAAACATCAAAGTCAAGCTTCCAATTCTTTCTGGCTCAGTCATATGAGATAGTGATAGAACATATTGAATGTCTAGAGAATGACAGTACTCAATGACGTATGCCTTCAGGTTCATGACCTAAACGATGAGATCATACAGATGCTAAGAGTTTGTACATTATTGTTATGTCCCTAGTCGGATGTCATTGTGGAAGGTAGATAGACAGCAACGACACACAAGACTAGATTATGGTGTTGGTTGATGACATAATCTCATTAGTCATGATATAGAGATATCAAACCAAACACATATGTACTTGTTAGAGAACAAGTGTACCGGATAGACCCACCCTGAGTTTGACACATGGAACCATGACATGGTAGTCACAGTCAGTACTCACAATGATGGTGGTGAGTGTGATTCTTTGACCTGAAATCACTACACTCAACGCATGTCGTTGGGAACACTTTGACATCATCAAACACAGTCCTGAAACATGGGTTGGTATAAAGGTGATGATTGGGTGGCTTTGACAGATGGGGCTTTTGAGGGGTGAGTGATAGATATGGGATTTGTCCCTCCTGAGGGAGTTTGATATCCAAGGCCACTTGATGAGTAGGATTGAGATAGGCATGTGCACGCATTTGTGAATCAATATGTGATATTGATGGCATACATATCTTGTTCAATATGCTCTGAGATCAAGAAAGTGAATGAACGTTGACAGCATGACTGTTCCATGCCTCGAGTTCATTCGGGATATCAGTGATAAAGGAATTATACATTCACTGTAACACCATTCACGGATTGTAGGATTGAAAGTTGTTCTCCAACTTTCTACTTTCACTTGGGTAGCACTAATGTGTGACTAGGCACTGCTCTTTGCTTGTGAAGTCTTAAGTGTTATGGACTTTCACTGCCAACATGAAATGGACCTGTTGGGTCACACACTTATGATTTAACCTGGAAGAGGAGTTTTGTCCACAAGCAATGTTTAGATTGATTACTAAAGGAGTTTAGTATTTCAATTAAACATTCAATTAATTGATAGCTCAATATCATAATGTTCAAGGTGTTGGACATATTGATTAGAGTATCAGATTGATTGAAACCACAATTGACTGATTCTACACAATCTGCACTCCCAGTCAATCGGTTCATGTGATGAACCGGTCAGCTGAGGTTGTTGAATCGGTCGGCTCAAGTGCTGAGCCGATCGGCTCAAGATCAGGGTGAACCGATTTATTCAAGTGTTGAAACGATCGATTCAACTAGTGCAACTGAGCAACTTGGGAAAGTAATATTGATGAGAATTTTCCTTGCGTTTCACTTTCCCAATTTGATTGGAACAAGGATTGGTATTCGATACCAATTAGAAACAAAAGAAGGAAAGTCAATCGGGAACTGACCAGGACCACCAACTAACCGGTTCACTTGTGAATCGACTGGTTGAGGTGTCCCAACTGACCGGTTCACTTGTGAACTGATCGGTTTAGGTCCCCAACCGACCGTTTCAGTTTTGAAACGATTGGTTCAGGTTGCGAGTTGATTGTTTTTTGTGGAAAATCTCGAACCCTTCTACTCCTTCTTTTAGTCCCGCATTGCCTGAGATGGAGAACCCTGTCCCATGACCCTCCTATATATATAGCGGTATTGGGGGCTTCTCAAAGTACAACTCAGTGCAACCAGTTGCTCTGGAAAGTTTGTCGTTCTCTCTGGTTTTGGTAACTGAGAGAGAGCCCAAGCAAGTGCTACCCGCAAAGGGAGGTGCATCAAGGGAAAGACAATTGTAGTTGCAACTGGTAGAAGGAGAGTGTGTTGGTGACTAGTACATCAACAGGAGGGTGTGACTCCTTCCAATTCCTCATGGGACAAGGAGATCGGAGTTTCTGGTGGTCCGTGTGGACTACTTCAGAGGCGGGAGGTCATTGCCGCTTAGGAGGACAACTGTCAACCCGACAGTCCGGTGAGAGGAGTCTTCAGTCCCGGTGCGACCAGGAGCTGCACAGACACCGTCCAAGAATGGAGGTGAAGACCGCGCAAGGCGCGAGGTATTGTCGCCGAGAAAGCCTCGGGACAAGGTATGATTCCACAAACCATCCTTTCCTATTATATAGATGTTGACGCGTTTCCTTATTCCGAGTTTGGGGGAGACAATTTTTTTTGTTTCCGCTGCCTTCTCTGCCTCCCCTAAAACCCAACAAGGGGGCAGTTAAAGAAGTTATATCTAATAATAAATGCTCTGTTATGTGCATTCTCGAGAGAAAAATGAGAAGGAAGAAGATGAGTAAAGTCATGAATAACACCTGGAGTTCTTCTAGTTGGGTTTCCAACCACAATTCTCACCCCTTGGGTAGAGTCATTATTACTTGGAGAAGAGAAGACATTTCTATTCGTGTGATTTCTATAGGAGATCAATTCCTCCATTGTCATATTAAGTTGGATGAAGGTACTTTCTATATAACTACGGTTTATGCACATAATCCTAAGGGAAAAAGGGCTATTCTATGGGATCATCTTAATGACATTCATGCTAGTATTGGTGATAACCCTTGGTTAATCACTGGAGACTTTATTGCTATTCACTTTGCCTCAGATATGTTTGGTGCTTCTGAACCGTCTTACAATTCTATGAGTTTATTCAACAACTTTGTTAATAGCGCTTCTCTATTGGAGATGAATCTTCGTGGTTCTTTGTATACACAGGACAATAGACAAGAAGGTAGTAAACTTATCATGTCCAAAATTGATAGGGTTTTTTATAATAATTCTTTCAGTACAACTTTTCCTCACAATTGGGGGTCTATCATCCAAACTATCCACAATGATCATAGAATCATGTGTATCCATCTTGTGGAAAGAAATTTCTTTAAGAAGACATCGTTTAGATTCATCGATTCATGGTCTGAGATGGAAGGCTTTTATGAAGTTGTTGAAGAAGCATGGAATTCTGAGGTTGAACGAAACCCAGCTTTCAGAGTTGTCTAAACACTTAAGAAGGTAAAGTTTTCTCTTTGTACTTGGAATAAGGAAAAGGTTGGGAACATTATGGAGAACAGGAAGTTGAAAGAGGTGCAAACATGTTTAGCTCAGGCCTTAGCTGATAATAATCCTAACAATCTTGATTATATACATGTTGCTATTAAATCAAGAAAAGAAGTTATTCTAGATTATGAGGCAGAAGAGTCTTTCATTAGAAAAAAGTCAAGGGTACAATGGCTCAAGCTTGGCGATAAAAATTCCAAATTCTTTTATGATTGTCTTCATTCTAGAAGACACAAAAATACTATCAGATGTATGATCATTGATGAGTCTAATGTTACTGATACTGCTATTATTCAAGACCATATCTTAGGCTTCTATACTCATCTATTTGTAGAGAACAAGAATGATCACTGTCAATGGGATGATAGATGGAAGCTACCTTCTCTCTCTCCTATTCAGTTCAACTCTTTGTGTGAGTTAGTCACAAGGGAAGAAATTGAAAGATTCATGTGAGAAGCTGATGGTGACAAAGCACCAGGTCCAGATGGATTTATCTTTCACTTCTATAAGAAATGTTGGCATATTATTGGGGAAGATGTAGTGAGAGAAGTTCAAAATTTCTTCTCTAGTGGATGTATGCTCAAAGAGGTAAAAGAACTTTTCTAATCTTAATTCCTAAATCGAAGGATGCCTCAAGAGTTCAAGAATGGAGGCCCATTTTTCTCTGTAATGTTCTGTATAAGATTTCATCGAAGGTAATTGCTAACAGATTACAAAACATCCTTCCTAGCATCATTGATCCTGCCTAGAGTGCCTTCATCAAGGGCAGATGTATTAAGGATTCTACTTTTCTTGTTAATGAGCTTCCTGATAGTATTACAAAAAGTTATAAGCCAATGTTTTGTTTGAAGATGGATCTTATGAAAGGCTAATACTCGATGAATTGGGGTTTTATGTTTGATATTCTTGAAAGGATGAATTTTCCTAGTTGTTTCATTCAATGGATTCGTGATATTTTTAATACTACTAGTCTACAAGTGATGTTAAATGGTGTACCAGGGGAAGCCTTCAAACCTAGTAGAAGGATATGTTAGGGGGACCTTTTAGCACCCTGTCTGTTTGTCCTTGTTATGGAAGGACTGTCTAGCATCCTGAGTTTTGGTGTTGAAGATAAACAATTTGCTGCTATTTGAGCTTCTAGTGAATTGCAGGTTTCTCATGCTTTATTTGCTGATGATGTAGTCATTTTCTCTAAAGCTTCTGAAAAATATGTGCAAGGTCTTAATAATCTTTCAAGAGCTTTAGTAATATCTCTAGTCCTCTTATAAGTTGTTATAAAAGCATGGTTTTCTGTAATGCTTCTGTTTATTCTAAAATGATAGAAGATACCCTAGGTTTTAAGCTTGGGAATTTGTCCATGAAGTCCCTAGGCCTGCCTCTTTTCAAAGGCAGACTCACCAGAAGGTTATGTGCCCCCTTGATGGAAAAAAATTGTAAAAGGCTAGAAGGATGGAAGTCTTACCGTCTTTCTTTTTCTGGTCAGAGTTGTTCTCTTCTACTCTCACAACCTTTCATTTATATTGGGTGTCTTCATTTCCCATTCCAACATCTGTATCAAATGAAGTTGACAAGTAATATATGGACTTCTTATGGGGTGGTGCTGGAACACTATTTATACGATCTCTTGGGAGGATGTCTGTAAACCTAAATCTGAAGGAGCTCTAAGTATGAAACACCCTAAAGATGTAGTAGATGCTTTCTTAGCTCTCAATGTTTGGAATATTGCATTAAAAAAAGACAATTTGTGGATTAGGTGGATTCATGCCAAATACTTGAAAGGGGATTTAATCTTTAGCATCAAGTCAAAACTACACCCCTCTTGGGTGTGGAGACAATTACTAACTATGAGACATAGTATGTTACCCTATATTCACTGGAGTGTTGGAAATGGTGAATCCAATTTGTTGTGGAGGGACCCTTGGGACAATCGTACAAGCTTTCTTACTGATTTCTTAGAAGATAGGGATATCTTGTTGTTAGAGAAAGGTAAATTTGTCAAGATTGTTTATCTAATTAACAATGGTGACTGGATTGTCTATAGATCTCGCCATGTTAAAAGAATTACCTCTGTTCTGAATTCTTTTTTTACATCGGGCTCAAATTTTGAGAATAAGATTCTCTTCAATGATATGTCTCCTAAGAGTATGAAGGATTTCTGGGAGGTTTTTCGTAAGAAAGACATGAAAGTTTCATGGTATAAATGGATTTGGAAGTCTAAGGTGCCCAACAGATGCAAAATTTTCTATGGGAAAGTGCTACTTTATAGGATATCAACCGAAACTTTTATTCAGAGAAGCGGTTTTTGTTTCCCATCTAGATGTGATCAATGCAAAAGCAGCATTGAAGATATTGATCACATCTTTTTTGATTGTTTGTACAACCAGCATGTCTGGAACATAGCTATTGTTGATGGGAATATTGGGCGTTTGCCCTTATCTGTTCATAGTTTTCTAAATACGTTCTATGAAAGGGAAAATGTTTGTTTTCTGGTGACTATCCATGGTATTTGGAAAGAGAGGAACCAAAGAATTTTTGAGGGAGTTGATAAATCGGCTGCTGCAATTTGGAGATACTTGAAAAGAGACATTGATGTTATAGCTTAAAATTTTATAGATAGAGAGTTGTTTTCTATCTAGTTCCATTCTTTCTTTCATGTTTCTCTTTATGCACTGTACATACCTTTTTTAAAAAATACAAAATAAGGGAGACGCGCTTTGGATACCAAAAAAAATGGCTTAGATTTGAATAAAAACCTCTATGTTAAAAATAGCAGCAACTCCAAGCTTATAGAGCAAAAAAGCAATAAAAATTAAGCAAACATGTGTCTTCATAAGAACTAGACTAGACATAAGGCTCAAACAATAAAGAGAATCAAGACCATATAGTTAGTAATACACACAATAATAAAATATAGCATAACAATGTACAATGATAAAAATCATATCTTGATTTTGATATACCCAAAAATCCAAAAAAAAAAATTGTAAATAACCAAAATTTAACATGTGTATGAGATAGAAGAGGTAAAAGGATGTATAGGGATACATCTCCACAAAGAAAACCTATAATACATTGAATGTGAGTGTGACGATATAGTTCCAAACCATGTGTAACATAATATGATAATTAAAGTCTTTAATAACATCAACAATAAGGAACGTAGTGTTTGTTTCCTCGACAAATGTAAGAATTAAGAATGAATATTATTGTCCACATAAGGGACTACATCAAAATGCTAATAAAGATAAACGTTCTATGCCACACAAAGGACACCTTGCCATGCTCCTTGATACTCCTCAGTACTCTGCAGTAGATGTCTCTAGATGAGCAGGTCCTTCTGTCCATGTAATATCCCAATGGGATAATAAATCAATGACACAGACCAAGAGAAAAATGGGTCAACAATTGCTGGTACTACATTCTTTTATCAAGGTATTTTAAAATATGGGTACAAGATATAACTCAAAGAAATATCAAACTAGGCAAGTAATATTTGGTGGACTATGTTTATCAAGTAAGGAAAATAATACTCTAAGATTTTCTTTTCATGATGTAATTCTCAATAGTTCAAGCAAAATGTTTCAAGATATCAATTCATCAAAATGTTGCAAAAGTCACTATTCAGTATTAAGATGTTAGTACTTTACTATCATTTCTTTCAAGGGAAACAATGCCTCATGTTCAATCATCTATGAAGGAACAACATTGAGCCTAATTACTATGTTAACCAGTCTACTGGGGGAAAACTAATCCATTACACCTGTGCACAGGGCGGCGGGACGTACCCTACCTCAAGTGAGCCAAAGCGCTAAGGGGCCAAATCCCAAAGGGACCAATGTTTGGGGAGTCAAAACTCCAACTAGATCAAGTCAAGTGCTTACCATAATATTTACCAAAATCCAACAATTTTAAAGGGGATGGTGACTTCAATTGTTGGAAAGGCTTATAACAAGTTTATGGTTCACCATCCAAACAAAGCATAGAATCCAAGAGGGAGAAAATAACTTCATAAGAAAATAGAGAATCTAGTACCCTCAAATCCAAGCCAAAAATCCAACAATTTCCACGACTAAGGTTCAATAGGCACTGAAGTTTCAAATCGTAGAAAAAATGGGAAATAACCCAGGTCATTGGGCAATCCTTAGCTTTGAAATTATCTCTTAGATTCTTATTAGGTGAAATTACTACTTTACCCCTCATCATCTTGCGTGATTATATTGTATTATCATGAGGTCATTGAATTTCTTCCTATTATTATAGTTATCTCTTTGGGTACAAGGATTATGGGGTCGTTACTCGTCATTAATAGTAGATCAGATTTATATATTACTGAATACTACTTATGTCTACATTCCTACATATAGTTTTAGAACAAAATAGTTAAAATGTTTGGTAGGAACTTAGGGTAATCCGAGTTATGGTTTTCGTCATTTGGTTTCTCCCTACCTATGCTTTTTACCATCCAAACAGTATACTTTTTCTTGTATTCTAGATTGAAAATGATATGGTGTGAAAATGATAATTTCTATAATGCAATCTGTGGGAGTTTCATTAATCCTTTTATACTTCCTCATTCTTGGTCATAATAAATATAACTAGCTAGAGTTTGTATTATACCCATGGTAGGGACATGTATATATGGATTAAATAAGACAAATATGTACATGGAGGTCATTGCATAACTATATAATTTTGATTTGCATCGTACCCAACAGCACCATGCATGTATGTTTTTATCTTTTACTTCATTTCATTTTCATCTAGTCATGTATATTACCTAGGGAATATGCACTTAATAAGGATCATTTATGTGGAAGTCAGCATGTGCATGCATGACTAGGGTGTATATTACATTGATTATCACATTATGCATATATGTATTCAATCCATTAGTAGATATAGCAATTAAGGGGTATGGCTTAACATTTCCTAATTAGTGTACATGTTTTGTACTGACCTCGTTACCCATATCATTGAATTAAATAGAAAAGAGGGGGAAGTCAGGTACCTCTCGTCGTTGGTGGTGTATATCAGTGTTTTGCTCAGGGAACTAGGAGGAATCTGATGGCGGCTTCTGTTCTAAAGACTGCTGCTCCAGTCTTCTAATCACTACTCTTCCCTAGCCCCTGAGTGGTGGTGGTGGTTGACCTGACTTCCTGAAGTTCGTCAGTTATACAATGTGCTCTAGCGACGTCGTGATGCTGTCGAGCAGCAGGTTTCCGTCAAAGATGTGTCAGGATGTTGTGTCGTGCAGATGTAGTCTGACTGGATTGTAGACAAAGGTGGAGGCTACGGGTGCTGGTGGTGGCGTTTGGTTATTAGGAGAGCACAAGGATTAGGAGGAGTGGTGGTTGTCGTGGTGAAGGTCGTCGATTTGCAGCCTGCCTTACCCGACGACGTTGCACTTGAGGGCGGCCGAGATTGGAGAGACACTCGCCCAGGCTAGGGCGCCCAGTGTTGGCTTTTCTGGCACGCAAAGGCTGCTGATGAGTTAAGGAAAGAGGCAGTGGCGCTGTGATCGATAGGTACAGGAGGAGAGCTCAAGGGCGGGGTCTGAAGCTGTTGGGGAGGTGTCAAAGATGGGGAGGAATTTTAAAATGATCCTAGCTAGGGTTTGCATCCCTGAGTAAGCAGGTTGTGTCAATGCTAGCCCAAGGCGGCGCCCTGCACTGGCTGGGTTGATCAGCCATTAAAGACTAGGGGAAACTACGGAAAGAAACAGCCAGCGATGTTTCTTGTGTTCGTGGGGAAGTCGGTGATGGACGGCCACGCGGTTGTGTCTCGGACAGTCAGAAACAAACGTCTAGTCATCGTGGGGGTGGGGGTATCTTTGTATTCAATGTTGCGATCGTAACGGGAAGCAGGGCATTAGACGCGAGGAAGAGGAGATTGTAGTTCGCTGAGAAAGAGAATGTGTATGACCTACGGTTAGGGGATGGGTCCGTTAAGGCCCATTCCTTAATTAACATGGAAAATAAATCCCTTAATATGCTTATTGCTTTACTAGCTCATAGTTCTATATCCTCGCATTCACAAGTCTATTTCTTTTCCAATTTTTTAATATAATTCCAATGGTTATCCCTCCTCAGGGTCAAGTCTCTTATTGGTTATTCCCAGGTGGTCCAACGTGATTAATGTCGTGATTAACTTAAGCATTAAGTTTAATAATGATAATTTCAAAGCCAAGAATCAATAAGGTTTTAATTACCTAATTAAATTTCAAATGAGATGACTAGACCCAATGAGGGCAGTATGCATTTCTATGATAGGATTTCAAGGTATTCTAAATGGAGTGCAAAATAAATGAAATTTAGAAAAAAAAACTTTCAATTTGGAGAATTAGAAATCATAGATCAATATTAAAAATTGGCACCAAAATTCAGAATGTTACACCTCACCTCCCGTTGAGGGGGATTTCGTCCCCAAATCCATAATTAAGCAAAAAGTTGAGGGTAAGCCTTCACCATTTCATATTGCAATTCCCAGTTTGCTTCCTTGAGGCCATGGTGCTTCCAAAACACCCTCACTAATTGGATATCCTTATTCTTCAGTTGCTTGACCCTTGTGTCAAGGATCTTCACCAGGTATTCTTCATAGGTCAAATCTTCCCGGATTTCCAGAGGTTCAATGGTCAAAACATGAGATGGGTCCTTGATGTATTTCTTTATAATGAAGACATGAAACACGTTGTGCATTTTCTCATAAGATGGTGGCAAGGTTAGTCTGTATGCACATTCCCCAACTCATTGAAGGATTTCAAAAGGTCCTACCTATCTAGGACTAAACTGGACTTGATTTTTGATCTAGTGATAGAATTCAAGGGTGTTACTTTCAGAAAGACAGATTCTCCCACAAGAAAACTTTTATCCATTATATGTTGGTCGACATACATTTTTTGTCTAACTTGAGATGCCTTCTGTGGCATACAAATCAAACAAAACATTATTTACTTAAATAGAAGTGTTCATTCACAGCAGATTAACAAAAAATCACTAAAAATTAAAACCTTTTTGCAAAGAGATCCAATTCTAGGAAACTCTTATCAACAAGAACCAAAGTATTACATATACATTCTTGTCCACAAGTACATGACATGTAGCATATCCTCTCGAGGTTTATGTACATCAATTGCTCTGTTAAGTCTACACATGAGCAACACAAAACCTCGAGGCATTCAAGCCAAGATCTCAAATTGATTATAAAAACATTAAGTACTCACTCCTAGGACCTGAGAGTACAGAGACGACACATAGGACTCATATCTACAAGACATGACAATCAGTATCTCCACTTGAGATTTTACTACTATCTCTGATGTTGCTGTCCTTTTTCCCATTGTATGATTTCTACCTCTTTGTCCACATCCACCTAAAAATGTTGGATCCCACGGGGGTGAGACAATTGAAAATTGTCCCAGCGAGAGATATAACTCTCCACCAGAAACATTATTATTGCAGTTAAATAGTATTAAACTGAGCAGAGGATAAGCATTTTAGAACATTGTCATATTTTAAAGCGTTGAACCTATGTATGATAGAGAAGTAAATCATCAATTCTCTTTATAAAGAATAGAAAGAACAAGTATATAATTTATCCATCATACTATATCAACATCTCAAGCTTATTCTATGATACTCATTATCATGGTATGTCATCCATGAATCATTCTCATTTCTATCTGTTGGCCTCAGCCAATCTGCTATCCATATATTTTATTGTATCAATCATGTAAGTATACATCATCATATTCTATTCAGGCATTGGACTATGCCAATCCTATGTAACCATTCTAGGCATTAGACTATGCCAATCCTTTGCAAACATTCCAGGCATTGGACTATGCCAATCATGTGCAACCATTCCAGGCATTGGACTATATCAATCATGTGCAAACATTCCAGACATTGGACTCTTACCAATCTTTTGCAACCATTCCCAGCATTGGACATTGCAATCCTATGCAAACATTCCAGGCATTCGACTCGTACCAATCCTTTGATATAATTCCAGGTATTGGATTATTACCAATCTTGTGCAATTATTCCAGGTATTGGGTTATGACCAATCATGTGCAATTATTCTAGGTATTGGGTTATGACCAATCCTGTGCAATTATTCCTGGTAATCATTTATGACCAATCATGAGCAATTATTCCAGGTATTGGGTCATGTGACATTATTCCATGTATTGGGTTATGACCAATCTTATGCAACTATTCCAGGTATTGGGTTATGACCAATCATGTGACATTATTCCAGGTATTGGGTTATGACCAATCATGTGCAATTATTCCAGGTATGGGGTTATTACCAATTGTGTGACATTATTCCAAATATTGGGTTATTACCAATCATGTGACATTATTCCAGGTATTGGGTTATTACCAATCCTGTGACATTATTCCAGGTATTGGGTTATTACCAATCATGTGCAATTGTTCTAGGTATTAAGTTATGACCAATCTTGTGACATTATTCCAGGTATTGGGTTATTACAAATCATGTGCAATTATTCCAGGTATCGAACTATGTCAGTCCAATGCATCTATTCCAGGCTTTGGACTATACCAATCCTGTGCATCATCACTGAATACCACATCACCTTTACTAGGTATTAAACCTTAGCCAAGCCATCATACTTATTCACATCCAATATATAATTCAAGTATTCCTCTCATGTCCTTTATGCTTATTCAAAACACTATAGACCTTATTTGGCTATAAGAATAAAGCATGTATGACTAAGATTTCATTATTATTATTGTATCCATTAGTTATTGTTATTATGTACTAAGTTTCCATTGTTTATTATCATTTCTTTCATGACTAATATCTTGTTACCTTTCACTAGGAAACAACTATTCTCATGGCTCACAAGGCCCATTACACATCTTGTAACCTCTCACTAGGCAACGACTACTCTCATGGCTCACATGGTCATTTAACATCTTGCCACCTCTCACTAGGCAACACCTATTCTCATCATTTATTATTAAATGATTATCAACACAAGGTATGAGTTTCTCTCTCACCCTTACCAGAGTATAAATACATTATACTTTATTAACTTGGCTTACCCCTTTCTTAAGGTATGTTAGCCTACACTTATTGAAGTGCATTAGGCTCATTACATCTCAATGTAACAATTTTCATGGCACATTTCATGTGCTATTCATCAAAGTATATTGGATTTAGGGTACATCAATGTGTATCAACTTTGAGGTACTAGATGTGATATCTATCATGTCTTGATGTATCACTTCCGTCATCACTTTTGACTTACTTAAATTCATCGGATTATCTTGTATTAGGATATTTCCCATCCTAATACTCTATGCACCTATTCATCACATTATCATGTAATGTATTGGTCATAGTTCACTCATTTGATTTATTCAACCATTATTAATAATGTGGACTCATCTCGGATTAAGACATTATTGATATAAGGTTATCCATTATCAACCACTTTAGGTACTTCACCTACCAATATATAATTCACTACTCCATTATTAGGAATAGGGTTACCCTCTTTATCAATTAGGGTTTTACATATCATCATCCTATATTAGGGTTTCACATGACATCATCCTCAATTAGGGTTTCACATTGCATCACACTCAATTAGGATTTCACATGACATCACCCTCGATTAGGTTTTCACATGTCATCATCCTCAATTAGTATTTCACATGACATCACCATCAATTAGGGTCTCGCATGACATCACCTCAATTAGGATTTCACATGACATCACCCTCAATTAGGGTTTCACATGGCATCATCCTCAATTAGGATTTCACATGACATGATTGCATTAGAGCTTCACGTAGCATTTCCCTAAATTAGGGTTAGAGCTTATCAACTTTCTCAATTAGGGTTTCATGATCTCATCATCATGGATCAATCCCTAATTACATATGTAATCCATGTTGAAAGTGTTGAGGATTAATCACTACATGATTATCACTCATATTTAATTTCCTCTCTCTTTCATCCTCTCTAGGAGATTAATTACTTTAATCTTGATTAGATTGAATCAACGTGAATGAAGAGTTGACATAGTGTATTAGGTCATTGCTTCCATAAGCATCAAATGTCAATTATTCTAAGCATACTTACTCACTAAGTACCTTAGTGATACTTTTATTGTAATCAACCTTGAGATACTTTATGATATCTCATTTAGGTTTTGAGATTAATTGATCCTTCAAACGATCTTGGGGTACTTGAACTCCATTCGGTCATGAGATGCTTGACATCCATTCAGTCTTGAGGTGTTTGACTCCAGTCGTTCTTGAGGTGCTTGACGTCCATTCAGTCTTAAGGTACTTGACCTCCATTCGATCTTGATTGATTTTACCCATTTTGTATTAATTAATTTTACCCATTCGGTCTTAATCAAGTTTACTCATTTGGTCTTGAATGGTTTTACCCATTCGGTCTTGATCAAGTTTACCCATTCGGTCTTGAATGGTTTTACCCATTTGGTCTTGATCAAGTTTACCCATTCGGTCTTGATAAATTCCATTAAATTAAGACTTCAATCAATTCAATTGATTAGGGTTTGAAATTAGTGGATCATCCATACATGGAACCTTTAAAATCAAATCAATTGGTATCATTGGATCATCATTCATCCACATTATCATTGATGCTCCAAATGGTTTGAGATTGTTTGACCTCAAATTGTCTTGAGACCGTTTACTCCCAAACGGTCTTGAGACCGTTTGGTTTCAATTGATCTTGAAACCAATTGGTTCCAATGTTGAAACCGTTTGCTCATGTACTTTGTTGACTCTGCTATACAAACAACAATCAACATCACTTTTTGGGGCGTCGATTATTTAATGAAACCGACGTTGATCATCATTACCCGTTGGCTATTAAGGCAAACCAGCATCCATATTTGAAGACCATCCAGACACATGTATTGCTTTCTATTCAGCGTCAGCTGAAGAAATGCAACTGACGCCTAAAATAGCCCGCAAAATCCAATTTTTTCGAGCAAAAAAAATTTGCCCCCAAAGTGTAACATACAGTGTTGGTGTTTTATGTAATAATTGATGCCTAAAGAAGATAAAAATTGTGCACAAATTATACCATATGGGTGTGTGTTTTCATAGGATAACTGATGCGAATAAGGGTTCTCGCGCCCTCCCCACCAAAAATTTTGGGTTAAATTGACGTCGGTTTTATTGGGATAATCGATGCTGAATAGTAAAGGTGTCAGTTGTTATAGATAACTGACACCTTTTATTAACCTAATAGACCCCGTAAGAACATACTCTTCCCCTTTCTTCTATTTCATCGTGAAAATAGACTCGGTCGCGATCGCCTTTCTCCGCCTCCCGTCGACGCCGCCACCGCGCCTGCTTCCTACTACGTCGTCGTTGCTGCCGCCACCTGTTTCTGCTGCTTATCTACTTGCCACTACCACCGCCGGCTGTTGCTTCTGCTTCTCTGCTCATCGCCGCCACTGCCTCCTTCTCCTACTGCTTCTCTATTTGGTGTCGTTGCTCCTCACACCGTCGCCGCCAACGAAGCTAATCTCCATGCTTCTAGGCTAGCTGCTCGACAGGTAGGCCCTCCTCTTCTTCCTCCATGCCCGTCTTCTTCTTCCTTCTTCTCCTTACCAACAGCAAGCACTGCACGGCCGTGTGGGCTGGCCACGACCGTGGTTGTGTTGGCCGACTACGGTTGTGCTGCCCAGCACGACTGTGCTCAGCCAACACAGCCACAGTTATGGCCATCCCACACGGTCGTGCAGTGCTTGATGTTAGTAAGGAGGGAGAAGGAAGAAAAGGGGATATATGTTCAATTATATGATGAATTCAATTATGTTCAAATCTTGTGATGAAATAAATTGTGGTGAAACCCTAACATCTACATGAATCCCTATTGCATGATGAAACCCTAACATCTACATACTCTATATGATACCGAAAATTGTGATGAAACCCTAACATCAATTGTGATGAAACCCTAACATCTACATATCTATCCAAGATGATGAACATGCATGGACACTCGAAATGTTGAAATCAATGTTATAGAATATGATACGTAGATTAAATGATGTTACATGATACCTAGATTAAATGATGTTATAGAATATTAGAATGACAACATACATGTATTTGTTGGACTAGAAACCCATTCAAGATTTACACATTAGGAGTAAATCTTGGATAGTCATGGGTTTGGGACTGTTCTTGAACACCTAATCTCACTTAGGATGTAAGTGTATAATGTGTATTGGGTTTTCAAGAAAATTTTGGTAGCATTTCCCTGTTTGTTCTCTAAGTACATATGTACTTGGAGAACAATGGGGAAATGTTGCGGAAAATTTCTTGAAAACCCAATACACATTATACACTTACTAGTGAGATTAGGTGTTCAAGGATGGGATAGGTAGTACACATTTATTATATATAAGATGAAACTAGGATTGTACGTATTGGAATGACAACATACATGTATTTGTTGGCCTGGAAAACCATCCAAGATTTACTCATTAGTCCCCAGTTTGGGACTGTTCTTGAACACCTAATCTCACTTAGGATGTAAGTGTATAATGTGTATTGGGTTTTCAAGAAAATTTCATTAGCATTTCCCCGTTTGTTCTCTAAGTACATATGTACTTGGAGAACAGCAGGGAAATGCTACTGAAATTTTCTTGAAAACCCAATACACATTATACACTTACTAGTGAGATTAGGTGTTAAAGGATGGTATATGTGGTACATTTACTTTTATATATATAAGAATGACATCACATGTATTTGTTAACCCTAGACCCTAATCTTGTCCTAATATATACTTGTTTTCTCTTTGATCATAGAATGGATAGATCATGGATGTCCATTCACAAACTCTACAACCCATAGTTTATATCTGGTCTTGATCAGTTTATTAGATTTGCCGAGGATCATAGGAAACAACCTGGAGATAGGTTCTACTGTCCATGTAGGCATTGTCGTGAAAACTTGAAAGTTAGCACTAGTGAAGAAATCAAAAGTCATGTCATGTGCAATGGGATTGTACAAGGCTATACAGAATGGCACTGGCATGGAGAGATTTCAAACCCGAAACCAGTGGATGTCGATATCATTGCTTGGGTGGAAGAAGAAATTGTCTTCGATGATGTAGATGTGAACGAACCAGTTCTAGTAGACATCATTGATGCGATGATGGATAGTTGTGGGGTAGAGCACAATAATCCACCTCCCATCTTTAGAAACATTGTGCATGATGCTGAGATATCGTTATACATAGGTTTTACTAAGTTTACAAAGCTTAGCGTTGTGTTGAGATTGTATAAGTTGAAAGCCAACAATAGATTGAGCGACAAGAGCTTCACTTCATTGTTGACTTTGTTGAAAGAAATGCTTCCTGAAGGAAATGAGCTGCCAATCTCAACATACCGGGTAAAGAAATTGTTGTGCCCAATGGGAATGGAGGCCAAGAAGATACACACATGACCGAATGATTGTGTATTATTTCAAAAGGACTATGTGGATTTGAAAGATTGTCCAAAATGTGGTGTGTCACGGTATAAATTGACGACTTCAGGGGAGTCCAAAACTGGTTCTCCTGCCAAGGTGATGTGGTATCTACCTATAATATCACAGTTTCAATCCTTGTTTGCAAATTCGATAAATGCGAAGAATTTGAGGTGGCATGCAGATGTTAACAAAAATAATGATGGGATCCTACGACATGTGTCTGATTCCCCACAGTGGAAGAAGATTGATCTATTGTACCCCAAATTTGGTGAATATGATAGGAATTTATGACTTGGGCTTTGTACAGATGGGATGAATCCGTACGGGACATTGAGGAGCCAACATAGCACTTGGCCAGTCATGCTTGTTATATACAATCTTCCTCCCTGGTTGTGTATGAAAAATAAGTATGTTATGATTTCGTTGTTGATATCGGGCCCTAAACAACTTGGAAATGATATCGATGTTTATCTTGAACCTCTGATTGATGACTTACAATAACTTTAGGTCGAAAGGGCTATGCAGGCATTCACCAAAGACTACAGGCGGAGTCTGCTACTACTCAGGAGTCCTCTACTATATGTACCACACCCATGCCTCACCATGATGTCTGTATAGTTGGGAGGAAAAACAAGAAGGGTGAAATAAAGAAGCCCATAACTGTTGAGGCGGATGCAAAAATGGTAAAATACAACTCAACAATGCATGTCGTTCGAATATTAATTATTTGTGGTGTTTAGTTACCAATTTCTATTGATGGTGATTAGCGGGAGTTGCACGAGAAGAGGAAATAGGGCGTGTTCATCCCTCAAGGCAGAAGGGATGAATTGGCAGTTGCTCTAGGTAACCCAGAGCATCCTGGACATGTTAGGGGTGCAGGCACTGGTGTGGGCATCAAAGCATTCTTTGGACCATCCCAACACAAACTTGTCACAAGAGCGGGACATTCACAAGAAGAGGTAACCTATTCTTTTTTTAGAATGTTACTACAAAAGGGAATTCAATAATAAGAAGCTAATGTTTCTTTTATCCATGTATAGGAGAATAAGAGAGTTGAGGATATAGTTGCTAAAAAGATCAAGGAAGAAATGTTGCGGTGGCAGGCATCTCATGCTTCCAATCAGCCTATGGCGACCCACTCTTCTCCTGATGCACATGCTGAGAGTAATCCTATAGACCCACCACCTAGCACGTCTGTTGTAAGTATTCTTTATGACATAGTACCTAGCCTTTTCAAGATGATATGTATATATGTATAACATTCTTTACGTAAATTTGTAGGAGTTGAAGCCATGCCACTTAAAAATTTAAGATTATATTGTTGTAGAGGCGCAGACTTACCTGTCCCTTCCTGGGGCAATGATTCATGGGGCTCCAATGCCATAGGGTTAAGTTCGTGTGAGCCTGATATGTGTAATCCCTGATTGGAGGGAAGTTGCGTTGTCATATGCCAACCCGGATATTGATACACTTGGTGAGGCAGAAGGCGGGATGATATTGTGGCACAAAGCGGATGCCGTCTACACTATTGAAATCATAAGATACATTTACATTACGTTAAATTGTTAATGCGTATATATGAGGTCAATTGATCTGAAATTATATATACAGTTTAAAAAGAAGACACCTGGTTAGGCCTCCACCCCCACTTCCTGCATTACCAAGTTGGGTTCCAACTGACCAAAAATTCCCGTTAGGTCCTGCTTGTAAGGGAATGGCAGTATGTCTTCATGCACATAATATACATTGCCATATAGTTGTTTCTTTAGAAGTGGATTATGCAGGTCAATCGTACAAAAGCTCTCTATTTATATAAGATATTATTGAGTTTTTTATGAATGATTGGCTGAATACATCAATGATAGAGGCATGGATAAGGTGAGATCTTGTTTATACATCCATATACCTTGTGTAGGATCCAGTGATCTGGTTTCTTATATATTAATGCATATGTAATACATGTTTTGCAACTACTTAGTCGAAATTCAATGTAAACAATTTAGATTTGAACATGTGGGATTTTTTATTCCATCATTGATTAGTCTGGTAGCTAAAGATAGTGATCGTGTTCAACAATATTGTTGTGATGCTTTCACAATATTTGGTCAAAAAATAAGACGATAATAATAGCTCCATTGAATGTGAAGTAAGTTTACTTTTTTATAATTTGGACTTAAGAAAATTACATTTTTATTGTGGATTTTGAGTTATTAATTTTTAACATTTTTACCTCTTGCGCGAAGCATTGGGAGTTACTAGTTATTCTCCCTGGGACGTTCACTGTCTGTTATCTAGATCCTGTGGGGAGTACATTGAATCCAAAAATTGGACACGTAATGAGAATGGCATTATTCTGGTGAGAAATATTTCATTTTTATATATGTTAACATCTATTATTACATTACTATTTAATTATGCAATTTACTGTGTTACATTAACATGTAGGGGTTTAGATGCTTTCAAAAAGGCTGGAGGAAAGGTCCCCAGTAAAAAGAACCAACCAATAATTTGGGATAACGTAAAAGTAAGTTCCTGACTCCAATGTATATGTTATTTATGTGAACTGTTCTTTTTTGTATTTTTTAATATTTTGAATCCATTTATAGTGTGCTACACAAGACAACAGTTGGGCATGTGCATACTATGTGATGCGGTTTATTGACATGATTATCAAATATGCAGATGAAATCAATGCCATACCTACGATATTATATATAGTCTCGTTAGATAATATGAAATATATCAATCTTATTTATATATTATTACTTATATATATACATCATTCTCTTTACAGGTGTTTAAAACTGGCGCCACTACAGGTAAAGCCTTAAAAGATGTAAATGCTCCATATACGATGGAAGTATTAAATGACGTAAGAGAAGAATGGGCAAGAGCCATGCAAGTAGTGGGAACTGTAACCTATGATTGGGATGTTGATAGCGATGATGAATGATATTTGTAAATGAATGTTTATACATGTATGATATTTTGTAAATGAATGTTTATACATGTATTTCTACATGATTGAATGTTTCTACATGTATTTGAATGTTTCTACATGTGTGAATGTGAAAATTGAATTGATGTCTGAATGTATCTACCTATGTGTGAATGTGTGAAAAAAATATTTGTTGATTTTGTAGGTTTGTGGCCTGTTTGTTGGATGATATCAATGGATGTCGTAAACCTGCAGTTCAGTTACACTGAACTACAGGTTATCATCCTGTGACCAGCCACAGCAAGCCTGCAAACCGATAAGAAAAAAAAATCAAACCATAGGCGTCGGTTATTTGTCTGAAACCGACAACAAAGGTTTACAACGTGAGTTAATAGCATAAAACCGCCGCCTAATGTTGCCAGACAGCCTGGCTAGCACAGTTGTGTTGGCAGGTGATATGGCGTCAGTTATTAGTAGACAACCAATGCCATTCTAGGCAGCACAGTCGTGCTGGACAATACGGATGTGGAGGCAGATGATATGGCGTCGGTGAGTAGTTGAAAACTGACGCCGATACAGTCCTAGATGGCATCCTTTTTGTAGCGCGGATGATTATAGTGTCGGTTTTTTTACTTATAACTGTCGCTGATGCGGTGCTGCTGGCGCATTTTTGGTGGCACAAAGTGTTTTGGTGTCGGTTGGAAAGTCGAGGCTGAAAGGGTTCGACTTTCAGTGGCGCCCACATAGTTGTCGCTTGGAAACTATCATAAAAAGGGCTTAAATAACCGACGCCAAAGGTCGGATCTGTAGTAGTGTGAGGTGTGTGCTTAAGATGACATCATCATCTTCAAGCTCCAAACCTTCAAAATTTGTTGTGATTCTTGTGGTAATTTCAACAACTAATCAAAAGGAAATCGAGAGGGAAGAAAGGTTCAACATATAATGAATAAATTACAAGCAATAATGACATTTAAGGGTTCAAGTTATATAACCCACCTTTAAAGTTGAAACCAAACTTCAAGCTTCATGCCTTCAATGGTGTATGAAGCTTTCTCAACCTCCCAAGGCTTGTCCTCAAGTCTTTGAGTGAAAATAATGACCAAGGTTGAAGATTGAATGGAGAAAAGAAGAAATTAAGCATTGAATTTCGATTTCCACCATGAAATCAAGGTTGAAGATGACTATGGAGCTTACCTACAGGTTGGGGCATGTCCTCCTATTGCTACTAAGCTCCCTTGTGTTGAACCAAAGCAAGGAAGGAAAAATGGATCGAAAAAGTCTTTCATGTGGGTTGAAAATGAGATGTTTATAAGGGAATTTAAATGAGAGAGAAAGTGATAAACAATTCCTTCAACTCCCAAAATTGGTGCCACATACTCCCCTCCATCCCTTGCAAATGAAGACATCTCCCCCACCTTGTAATTCCTCTTCATTATACATGAATTAAAAGAAAGTAAATTAAGCACCTTAACCATTATAATAATAATATCCAAAATTGAGTGGATATTATTTTTTCTTTAACTAATATGAGTGGGCTTTCCACTCACTTTAGATATTCCGTGTCCTTTGCAAGGCACAAGTGCGTCCATACTTATACAAATCCAACCAATAAATTTTTGGTTGAAGGAGACTTCCATTAGTATATTTGTTTTTGCATTAAATTGCATTAGGGTTTCAATTATGCTTAAATCTTTATTATTTTAATATCAAAATTCTCTCTCCTCCAAAGAGATTCAAATGAGACACCCCTCTGATTTTCTTGTCTCTAATTGATACCGAGAAATATTAGGGACTCTCTAGAGGTGGTATTTTGCATACTGAACCCTAGGTTTTGGGTAAATTACACATTACACCAAAACTAGGTTTTAATTCACAAACAATGCTCAACAAGCTCTTTCTTGGTGCTCAGGCTACCACAAGCCATACCTCTACATCATTCTCATTCTTATGATGATTCAACACCTAAGGAACATTTATCATGTAACATTTGCAAGTTAACCTCTTAAATTGGGTAAATTGCACTTTAGTCCAAAATAAGCAAATATTATTTCAACATTATTCAATCAAGTTTAACTTGGAATTTGGGTTTTCCACCGGCCACCACCTTGCAGCATTTTTCTCTATAATGATTCTAGAACACAAGAGGCATATTCAATCATGTGACATATTGCAATATAACCCCTCAACATGGGTAAATTACACATTGGTCCAAAACAAAGGAACATTGCTCAAATATCATTTAATCAAGACCAAATTTGGAACATAAGTGTGTCACATGATAAAAAAAACACCTTAGAAGATATATTAATGTCTTACGAAACTTATTTAGCCAAAACAAATAGGGTTACCTCATAACCCAGGTCAGGGATGTTACACCTTCATTCTTTTCTTAATCAAGTCAACTTTCACCGCATAGAATTGTAGTTCTTCGGATTTTAGCAATGACCTTTCACCCACCTCATCCCAATGTATAGGTGATCTACATGGCCTACCATATAAAGCTTCATATGGAGGCATCCCAATGCTGCCATGATAGCTATTATTGTATGCAAATTCAGCCAAGGGAAGGTAGTTATCCCAAGAGCCACTCCAATCCATGGCACAAGAACAGAGTAAGTCCTCTAGGATTTGGACTGTACACTCAGATTGTCCATTCTTCTGAGAATGATAGGTAGTACTAACGACCAATAGAGTACCCAATTCATCATGAATCTGTTTCCACGGTCTAGAAGTGAATTTTGGATCCCAATCAGAAACAATCATCTTTGGAATCCCATGCAAGAAAACTATTTCTCGAATATATAATTCAGCCATGGAAGATACATTCATTGTAGTCTTGAAGGGTAAGACATGAGCTTACTTTATGAGCCGGTCAATGATGACCCAGACTGGTCTGAGGAAATCCAATGACGAAGTCCATCGTGATCTTATCCCAGTTCCATTCAGGAATTTCAAGGGGTTGTAGAAGACCTCCAGGTCTTTGATGCTCTATCTTTACCTGTTGGCACGTCAGACATCTAGAAACAAATTTAGCTATGTCATTTTTCATGTTCTTCCACCAGAATGAACGTTGGAGGTTCTTATACATCTTTGTCATTCCAGGGTGAATGGTATATTTGGAACAGTGGGCTTCTTTCAGAACCTTCTCCATTACGTCAACAACATTTGGAACCCATAGTCATTGACAAAAATGAATAGCTCCATCTAAGCCAATTTGCATGTCTGTCTGAGGCTTCTCTACCAGTTTCATGACCTCTTCTAACTCATGATTGGTCATTTGGGCTTCTATGATTGTAGTCATCCAACTAGGAGTGATTGAGAGACTAGCCATTTTGACTTGTATTTATGAGATTCACTCAGGTTTCCATTCTGCAAGTGTGTTCAGATTTTTCCACTCAGTCAGCCTCATGGCCGTACAAGTTGCAGCTTTCTTCCTACTTACGGCATCTATGACTATGTTGGCCTTCCTAGGGTGATAAGAGATTGTGAAATCATATTCGTTCAGGTACTCTACCCATCGATGTTGTCGAAGATTTAAATCTTTTTGTGTGAGTAGGTACTTGAGGCTCTTGTGATCAGAGAAAATTATAAATTGTTCTCCATAGAGACAGTGCCTCCAAATTTTTAAAGCATAGACAATAGTTGCGAGTTCAAGGTCACGGGTGGGGTAGTTTGCCTCGTTTGGCTTCAGTTGACGTGAACCATATGCTATCACATGTTTATCTTGCATAAGGACACAACCTAGACCATGCCGGGAGGAATCAGTGAAGACTTCATAATTCTTACCTTCAGTAGGTAAGGTCAACACAGGAGCGGAGGTGAGGCACTGCTTTAGCTTTTGGAAATTTGTTTCACACTCTGGTGTCCATACAAATTTTGCATCCTTTCTAGTCATCTTGGTCATAGGGAGGGAAATTGTAGAGAAGTTTAGAATGAATCGTCGATAGTAGCCTGCCAAACCTAGGAAGCTCTGAATTTCAGACGGATTGCAAGGCACTTTCCACTTTTGAATAGCTTCTACTTTTACTTGGTCCACAACTATCTGACTCGCAGAAATAACATGCCCCAAAAAAATTACGTCAGAGAGGTAGAATTCACACTTAGAGAATTTTGCATATAGTTGATGTTCCCTAACTGTATTCAACATGATCCTCAAATGTTCCCAGTGTTGCTCAGGTGTCTTAGAGTATATGAGGACATCATCGATGAAAACCACAAAAAAATAATCTAAGTGAGGTTTGAAGACCCTATTCATAAGGTCCATGAAAGCAACAAGGGCATTAGTCAGCCCAAAAGGCATAACAAGATAGTGGTAGTGCCCATACCAAGTGAGAAATGTAGTTTTTGGTATGTCTGTCTCCTAGATCTTCATTTGATGGTAGCCGCTACAGAGATCAATTTTTAAAAATATGGTGGCTAACTTTAATTGATCGAAAAGGTCATCGATCCTCGGTAGGGGGTACTAATTTTTTACTATGACCTGGTTCAACATGTGATAATCGATGCACATTCGCATGGATCCATCTTTCTTCTTAACGAATAGAACAAGTTCACCCCAAGGTGACACGTTGGGTATAATAAAACCCAAACCTAGGAGTTCTTGTAATTTCTTCTTTAGTTCTACTAGTTCCACTGGCACCATGCGATATGGGGCTTTTGATATGGGGGTCGTTCCAGGCAGAAGTTCAATGCTAAACTCCACTTCTCATTCTGGAGGGCTCCCAGAAAGTTCGTCGGGGAAAACGTCTGGGTATTCTCTTACAATATCTATGTCTTCAATGTGTAAGGGTTCCTTCTCAGTTACTAATTCCATGAGGAATGCTCTACATCCATAGTCCATTAGTTTTTGGGCCTTCATTGCCGAGATAAGGATATTATTGTATTTTCGACGTCTTGTGACTATTAATTGTTCGTCGTCAAGGTGGACAAGAACAACTTGCTTCTTCCCTCATAAAATTTGAGCTTGATGAATGGACAACCAGTCCATTCCCAGAATGATGTCAAAATCAACCATGTCGAGTAAGAGAATGTTAACTGGAAAATCTTTCCCAATAATAGAGATGTTGTGGTGGTTGTTGCGGTGTTGACCCTGATTGTTGGAATTAAGTTGATGCCCTCCATGGTTCAAATTGTTGTTTCTCAAGGGTAGAACATAACCCGCCTCCTGACAATGCACCTCAGTAAATTGAGCCTTGGCCACCAGTTGTTCGAATGTGAGTGGGAATTGTGGGGCCAAGCTATCACTGTGATTTTTTTAAGACCTGGCATGAATACTTGTATTTTCATCTTCAGAAGCAAACAATCGATGTTTCCTATAGGGTAGTAAATAGAGGGAGAGATGGCAATATAGAGTCCTAAGTGTAATTCTAGGGTGGAGCAAGGAAGGTGCCAATTGTTGAGTGGCTCTGATACCATTTCATGTGACGACATTGTTCCAAACCATGTGTTACATAATATGATAATCAAAGTCTTTAATAAAATCAACAATAAGGAACATAGTGTTTGTTTCCACGACAAATGTAAGAATTAATAATAGAACATTATTGTCCACGTAAGGGACTACATCAAAATGCTAATAAAGATAAAAGTACTATGTCACACAAAGGACACCTTGTCATGCTCCTTGCTTCTCCTCAGTATTCCATAGTAGATGTCTCTAAATGAGAAGGTCCTTCTTTCCATGTAATATCCCAATGGGATAATAAATCCACGACATGGACCAAGAGAAAAATGGGTCAGCAATTGTTGGTACTACATTCTTTTATCAAGGTATTTGAAAATATGGGTAAAAGATATAACTCAAAGAAATAACAAACTAGGTAAGTAATATTTGGTGGATATGTTTATCAAGTAAGGAAAACAATACTCTAAGATTTTCTTTTCAAGCGCTCTGACCTCTCTCTAGTTCCTTCTGACGGTTGCCGCTGGGGGGAGGGGGCATTCTCCTCGAAGCCTTACTCCCCCTATCTCCAGCCACAGAAGGCTTGGTCAGCGTCTTCTCTGGAGGTGTCTTGGAGCCAGCGCCCAATCGATCTCCTCGTCATCCCGGGCCATAGCAGGAGTGACGCGCCGCAGGGTTCAACTCCGACTGGTGGATCGGAGTTTCGGCCTTGCCGAATCCACTCCATTCAAGCGTGATGGTTGGATAGGAACCGGTCCCAGTTTGGTTTTTGACCTCCGTGTTGCTACTCCGCCGCTGGTGATGCTAGGGGGTCTCCACACCACCTTCCTCGTTTGCACCTGCTACCCAGTGGATGAGGAGCCTCTTCGGCCTCGACTGGACCTTGCTACGGCACCGTTTGGTGGTGGGTGGCGTCAACTGCTTGGCGGGGAGACTTTCCTTATCTGTTGTGCGACTGCAGACCCCCGCCGGATGCTTTACTTAGACGGATCTACCTCGACATAGTCTGGCTTCCTTTGGAGACCCTTGAGAGTGTCATACTTGCTAGCCGGATTGGGCGTCTCCTATCTCGTGGCGGCGGTGTCTCTGTTTGGCGGCGTCTTCCCTGCTGTGAAGGTGTCTGCCCTATGTTCGCTGTTGAGAAGGTATCTCACTCTCATACCGTTCGTTGGTTTGTCTCTTTGATTTCTAGAACTTCTGGTGGTGGGGGTTCAAGGGAAGGCTGATCGCATCTTCTCCTCCTCCTTGGTCCCCTCTGCTGATGCATTCAGGGGCACCTTAAGGTGTTTGAGTGGCCTGCTCACAGAGCGACCGCAGGGAGTTCGATGGTTGTCCCTATGGGTAAGAGTATAGAAAGGATGTGCTTTGCCCCTCTCCACGAGGGCAGCCTCATCTGGTGGATCAAGGTTGAGAATGGAAGTGGGTCTTCCAGCTGCTTCTGTTTCTGTCTTGCTGCTTGTCCTTTGATATGTATAAAGGATTGACCATTGGGCCATAGACGCTGACTTCAAAGCTCTCTGTAGTTTCTTATTGGCTCTCTATTCTGCACAATTTCAGTTAATGGGCGTATTGCTAGTGTGTGCATGGTTGGTCTGTTGAGGCTACTTGGATTGATGATTCCAGTGAGGAAGGTCCTTTGGTGTGTTCTTTTGCATGATGGATTCTTTGAGTTCTAGTTTATAGGTGCGATCTGGCCAACCATGCTGCTCTTGAGATATCCAGAGGTGCTGAATCTTTATTCGGCTGCCCATTTTGTCATTCTTTCAGATGATGGTTTAATTGCTATTGGCGGCCTGTGTAGCTTAGGATGATCTCTTTGGTTAGCTTATTGTTTTTCTTTGTTCTAGCGTGGTTGGGCGCTTTTCTCCTTCTACTAGATAGGAGGCTACTGTATGTAGCTTAATCTTCATACATAATTTGTCTTTGTTGTTTTCTTTGTGGGTGTTCTGACATCCAGGATGTTACGGGGGCACATGTTCTGTTGTACCCTATCTTTGGCCTTGTTTACCAGCCTGTTGGTATCAAGGATTTTTTTCTTGCTGTAATGGGGTACTTTATGACCAAAGTTTTTGGTAATACAGTAATATGCTTTTGGAACGACCAAAAAAAAGATTTTCTTTTCAAGATGTAATTCTCAATAGTTCAAGAAAAATGTTTCAAGATATAAATACATCAAAATATTGCAAAAGTCACTATTTAATATTAATATGTTAGTACTTTACTATCATTTCATTCAAGGGTAACAATGCCTCATGTTCAATCATCTATGAAGGAACAACATTGAGCCTAATTACTATGTTAACCAGTCACTTGGGGGACAACTAATCCATTACACATTTGCATAGGGTGGTGGGCCATACCCTTCCTCAAGTGAGCCAAATCTCTAAGGGGCCAAATCCCAAAGGGACCAATGTTCGGGGAGTCAAAACTCCAACTAGATCAAGTTAAGTTCTTATCATAATATTTACCAAAATCCAACAATTTTAAATGGGATGGTGACTTCAATTGATGGAAAGGCTTATAAAAAGTTTATGGTTCACCATCCAAACAAACCATAGAATCCAAGAGGGAGCAAATAACTTGATAAGAAAATAGAGAATCTAGTACCTTCAAATCCAAGCCAAAAATCCAACAATTTCCACGACTTAGGTTCAACAGGCGCTGAAGTTTGAAATCCTAGAAAAAGGGGGAAATAACCCAGGTCATCGGGCAATCCTTAGCTTTGAAATTATCTCTTAGATTCTAATTAGGTGAAATTAATATTTTACCCCTCATCATCTTTCGTGATTATATTGTATTATCATGAGGTAATTGAATTGCTTCCTATTATTAAAGTTATCTCTTTGGGTTTAAGTATTATGGGGTTCGTTACTCATCATTAATAGTAGATCAGATTAATATATTACTGAAACTACTTATTGCTACATTCCTACATATAGTTTTAGAACAATATAGTTTACATGATTGGTAAGAACTGAGGGTAATCCAAGTTATGGTTTTCCTCATTTGGTTTCTCCATACCTATGCTTTTTACCATCCAAACATTATACTTTTTCTTTTATGCTAGATTGAAGATGATATGGTGTGATAAGGGTAATTTCTATAATGCAATCTATGGGAGTTTCATTAATCCTTTTATACTTCCTCATGCTTGGTCATAATAAACATACCTAGCTATAGTTTGTATTATACCCATGGTAGAGACATGTATATATGGATTAAATAAGGCAAATATGTACATGGAGGTCATCGCATGATTATATAATTTCGATTTGCATCGTACACAACAGCATCATGCATTCATGTGTTTATCTTTTATTTCATTTCATTTTCATCTGGTCATGTATATTACCTAGGGCATATGCACTTAATAAGGATGATTTACATCGAGATCAGCATGTGCATGCATGACTAGGGTGTATATTACATTCATTATCGAATCATGCATATATGTATTCAATCAATTAGCAGATCCAGTGATCAAGGGGTATGGCTTAAGATTTCCTAATTGGTGTACATGTTTTGTACTGACCTCGTTACCTATATCATTGAATTACATATAAAAGAGGGGGAGGTTAGGTACCTCTCATCGTTGGTGGTGTATATTAGTGTTTTTCTCAGGGAACTAGGAGGAATCTGATGGTGGCTTCTATTCTGAAGATCACTACTCCAGTTTGCTAATCATTGATTTTCCCTAGCCCCTGAGTGGTGGTGGTGGTCAACCTGACTTCCAGAAGTTTGTAAGCTATATAGTGTGCTCTAGCTCCGTTATGATGCTACCGAGCAGCAAATTGTAGTCAAAGATGCGTCAGGATGTTGTGTCATGCAGATGCAGGTCGGCGGGATTGCAGACGGAGGTGGAGGCTATGGGTGCTGGTGGTGGCGTTTGGTTAATAGGGGAGCACAAGGATTAGGAGAAGTGGTGGTTGTCATGGTGAAAGTCGTCGATATGCACCCTGCCCAACCCGGAGATGCTTCACTTGAGGGTGGTCGAGATTGGAGTGACGCTCACCCAGGCTAGTGCACCCAGGTGTTGGCGTTGCTAGCGCCTAAAGGTTGTTGATGAGTTAAGGAATGAGGCTGTGACGCTGTGATCAATAGGTGCAGGAGGAGAGCTGGTGGGCGGGGTCTAAAGCTATTGTGGAGGTGTCAAAGATGGGGAGACATTTTGTAATGATCCTAGCTAGGGTTTGCATCCCTGAGTAAGCAGGTAGTGTTGATGCTAGCCCGAGGCGGCGCCCTACACTGGCTGGCTTGATTGATCATTAAAGACTAGGGAAATACACAGATGGAAACGACCATCGATGTTTCTTGTGTTTGTGGGGAAGTCGGTGATGGAGGGCCATGCAGTTGTGTCTCGTACAGTCAGAAAAGGCCATCTAGTCGTTGTGGGGGTGGGGGTATCGCCTTATTCAACAATGCGATCGTAACTGGAAGCGGGGCGTTAGACACGGGGGAAGAGGAGACTGCAACCCACAACAAAAGAGAAGGTGTGTGACTTGTGGTTAGGGGTCGGGTCAGTTTAGGCCCATTCCTTAATTAATGTGGCAAATGAATCCCTTAATATGTTTATTGCTTTAGTAGTTCATATTTCTATATCCTCCCATCCACAAGTATGTTTCTTTTCCAATTTTTTAATATAATTCCGATGGTTATCCCTCCTCAGGGTCAAGTCTCTTATTGGTGATTCCCAAGTGGTCCAACATGTTTAATGTCATGATTAACATAAGCATTAAGCTTAATAATGATAATTTCAAAGCCAATAATCAATAAGGTTTCAATTAGCTAATTAAATTTCAAATGAGATGACTAGGACCAACAAGTACAATATGCATTTCTATGATAGGATTTCAAGGTATTTTAAATGGTGTGCAAAATAAATGAAATTTAGAAAAGGAAACTTTGAATTTGGAGAATTAGAATTCATAGATCAATATTTAAAATTGGCACCAAAATTCAGAATGGTACAACTAGAGTTCAAAAATAGACTTGAGGATCCAAATGGTTTTTCTTGTGCTAAATATCACTGCACCTCAGAATGATGGTCATATAAATAGATGGTTGAAATCACAAGATTTGAATTCAAGGATGTCTACCTATGAATGATTATAGGATACACCTGCTAACATGCATAGTTTTTCTATGGTCAAGAAACCCCAAATCCTAGTAAATAAAACAGACATTACCCAAAGGTGTGTCTTAAGGGATATTATAAACCTTAAAATAGGTAGAGATATTGATACATTTTCATGGTATAATGAGAATACTCCTGAAGTAAATCTTGGAATAGTTTATTCGGGTATAAGCACTAAGGTGTTATCTCAAATAAAAAAAAGGCTCCTAAAGATGAACCATGTGACAAAGTGGGTTTTCTGGCTTAATTTCGAGGATGAAATATCTTTTAAGGTGTGTAGGATGTGATGTAGTGGACTTTTGGAATCCTAAATGTCCAATGACATAGGTGAAATTGTATGGTTGAGTTATATTAAGAGTTCCAAGCTTTTGACAAAGTAGCTATGTTGATGTGATGTTGATATCATGGTTAAGATCTCTCTTTTTATGCCTTTTTGAGGAATTTAATTGAATGGCCTAATAGATGAGTTTGGGCACCAAATTCGTGTACAAGGTATCTTGAGTTGTGAAGAAGTTATGGTTAAAATTTGGTGGAATTTGGAGACTCCTATAAGAAGTTATTTAAGTTTGAAAATAATAGAATAATGTGTATATTAGTGTTTTTGATGGCAAAGTTCAGATTATTTAGTAGAGATGTCACACACCCCAAACATGATGAGCCACATATCCCACTTTTCTCAGGAGTCATCTCAGCCACACATGAGAAGCGGACTGTAGTGATAGTGTGTTGTACCACGTTGTTAAGGCATGTTCATGGGTGACAACCACGATGATGTAGTGTTCCCTGATCGTGGGTGAGGAGCAGTTGCGAGTGGATAGACGGGTGAGTCAAAGCAAGGGGATCGCTCTGACCCTTCCTTTCGGGAAGACAGACCAGACCCCATATCTAGTCCCCACCTTGAAAGTAGAGAACAAGCTAGAATTAGAAGAAGTGGGTGGTTTCCATGGTCGTCGAGCCCCAACCTGCGATTAGGGAGATGATTTTGGCTGTGTGATGGGTGTTTACCATCCCAGTTGGAAGGAAGCTTTGAGTATATACCACAGTGTCTGAGAAATCAAAAGAAGGAGATCCACGTAGCCTTGGAGCCCTGGGCGGCAGCGACAGTCCACCATGGTGCAGCGACGCCCAACACGAGAACGCAGGAGAGTGTTTGATCAAGCTCATGTTCACATGACGTGAGGGGTAGTGTGGGACTTGTAGTGGGCGAACACTCATCAGGAGAGAGGAAGCAAGCAGGCGTTGGACAGGCTGGCGGTGTGTTTATTGTGAGATGGTGACATGAAGGTGGAAGGTTTGCTCGTCATTCTTCCAGCTAGGTGCTCACGCCCAGCCAGGTGTGACAGACAAGTGAAGCCAAGCGCCGGTGCCGAGATCCCTGAAGCGGCGACAGGTGGTATCACGTGGACTTGTAGGCATGACGGATGTAGGATGGCATCGAGCACAGTAGATCGGAGTCCAGCCAGCGGCGGCGGCTTGGCAGACCTCATGTAGGCATCGGGCTCCGAGTGGCAGTGGAAGTCACAGACAAGTCTGATCGCGAGAAAGGGAGCAGACGCGCAAGCCCGACAGCGTATTGCGAGAAAGGGAAACGGCGTGAGAAGGAGAAAGAAAGAACCAAGGGTAGAAAGAAAAGTTAAACCGGGTACAGACCACAAACTTAGATGGCTAAAGCGGACCAAGCAAGGAGTCACACCCCAACTCAAGCCAGGACATGTGGCATCTCGCGATTGGCCCATATAAGGTAATTAACTCACATATACTCAGAATTTGTAAAATTCACAGTAATCAACTCGATGATAAGAAAAATATATATAATATACCAAAATTTTCAAAAAAATGCGTAGAAGAACTTGGAACTATAATATAGGCTTTTGATGCTCAAATCTCAGTGATATCATGAAGTGTGTGTAATGTTTGTTTAGTGGATAATAAATAACAAATGATGACATAAAATTATGGAAAAATGTCAGTAACTCCATAATAATGTTTATAATGCACCTGATGTCAAGGATGATCATGTTGATGGACGAAATCATGTACTTTGCTTAATGTGTCTAATTAGGGATTTTAATCCTAAATACAATGCAATTAATGCATACATGCTCAATAAATGGTGAAATTTACAGAGTAATCTCATATCAGTATCTGGAACATCAAAATTAAATATGAGATCAGGATGATACCGACAATCCATGTTATACAATGACGTTTGCTCTTAATTTGATATAAAACCCTAATCTAGGTTAATGATGTAACCTAGGGTTAATATGTGCTCAAAAAGGACATGGAACCTAATATTAAGATGATGAACTATGATAATGAGATGTAATCTGGAAAATGACATCGGTGTGATAAATCTAAGATAAGAAGACAAGTAATAATGTATATAACATAATGAGATAAACAAACCCTAATGGATATCGATTAGGGTAAAGATGAGATGTACGATGATGAGAACCTGATGATAGTATATGGTCTTGTCTTGATCAGGGTTGACCAAGGATGTAGTTGACTCTTGGATATATGTGATTAGGTTTCTCTTGATCAAGGTATGCCATTACCTCTTACTTGGCTTATTATACAATATGCTTGTGTTATATGGTAGTAAAGACTTGGCATATGGTATTGATTGAAATGATTGTTCTTGTATGATATGTTGCATGATTTTCCATACATATTGCTATGAACACATGAAACATAATATATCTGTTCCATTATATCTAAGCACTTCAACTCTTTGGTAGTAAAGTGCTGGAAATAAATACTCCAACTCTTTAATAGTAAAGTACTTGGAAGTGATCCAACTCTTTGGTAGTAGATCACATCGGGAAATGATCCAACTCTTTGTTAGTAGATCATAAAGGCCTTAATGCATTCAACTCTCAGGTAGTAAATGCATGGATGATATAATGGAAAATGTTCTTAAAATATGAGTTCTCTTTTGTTGATGAATATCTTTGTGCAAGTACACACTTTTCTTATATTTCTTTATAACTGCCAAGTATTAGTTTTATCTTATTGCCAAGATATGATGAGAGGTATATAAAAGACATGTAGGCGTACTCAGTACAATATTCTTGAATATTTTGGTGACGTGTACCGTATGTAATATTTTGTTTAGGTTGTAGTTATGATCTTGAAGATCCAGGATAGAGAGAGTTGTGTGGTGAGCTGATGTACAGGTGGACTTGTTGTCTTAAGATCATGTAGTTTAGTTGTAGTACATGTATATGTAGAAGTTTGCTGCTCAATATGTAATATCAAGTGATGTAACAATTCATGTTGTAATTACATGTTAAATGGTGAACATGTGTGTATGGTTTGATTATTGTTCATGTACATGTGCTACTGATTGTTTCCTTCTGACTCCCTTGATTTTCTTCTTCTTAGCCTAGTGGGTGGTGTTCAAATTGGGATTCTTGCTGAGGTGAGGGTTTCAATTTGGATGTCACACATCAGATTATGTTGTAGAAAATCTGGGGATGTTACAGGTGGTATCAGAGCATGAACAATAGCAAAGTCTGGAATTTTCTCATTATACAACTAAAAACTAAAGAACCTTGAACTTAAAAACATCTTTAGGGTTAGAGTAGCCATCTTTTAGAGACTAGATCTGACCTAGCCTCTAGGTTAGCACCTAGATGTCCGAGAACTAGGTCTAGACTGGTTCTTGTTGAGTAGCAAGTCCTTAGATGTCGTTCTTTCCTTGTAGTGCAGCGGTATGGGACGTTGCACTATTTGGAAATAATGTGCATCAAGGGAAGAGAAACCCTAGACATATGGCGCTTGTTGTCTAGAGTAGCTACACTAGTCTACACCATATTCTCACCCCTTTCACTAGTTTTTATTGTTGGGTTTTAGGGGAGACGGAGAAGGCAGCGGAAACAAAAAATTTCTCCCCAAAACCCATACTGAGGAAATGCGTCAACGTCTATATAATAGGAAAGGATGGTTTTTGGAATCATACCTTGTCCCGAGGCTTGCTCGGCGACAATACCTCATGCAATGTGCGGTCTTCAACATCGGTCTTGGACGGCGTCTGTGCAGCTCCTGGTCGAACCGGGACTGACTCCTCCTCCTCCTACCGGACTGTCGGATGATAGTTGTCCTCATGAGCGGCAGTGTCCTCCCGCCTCTGTAGTAGTCCACACGGACCACCTGGAACTCCACACTCCTTGTCCCACAAGAACTGGAAGGAGTCACACCCTACTGTTGACGTACTAGTCACCAACACACTCTCCTACTGCTACTTGCAACTGCATTTGTCTTTCCCTTGTTGCACCTCCCTTTGCGGGAAGCACTTGCTCAGGCTCTCTCTCGATTACCAAAACCAGAGAGAATGACAACTTTGCAAAGTAACTGACTTGCATTGAGTTGTTCTCTGAGAAGCCCCCACTACCCCTATATATATAGGAGGGTCATGGGATAGGGTTCTCTATCCCGGGAAATACAGGACTAAACACAGGAGTAGAAGGGTTTGAGATTTTCCACAAAAAGCAACTGGTTTGCAACCTGAACTGATCGGTTCACAAGTCAACCGGTCGGTTGGGGACCTGAACCGATCGGTTGGATCACCAACTGATCATTTGGGACCCATGAGCCGATCGGTTCACTTCTGAACCGGTCGGTTCGTGGTCCTGGTCAGTTCTCGATTGACTTTCCTTCTTTCGTTTCTAATTGGTATCGAATACCAATCCTTGTTCCAATCAAATTGGGCAAGTGAAACGAAAGGAAAATTCTCACCGACCTGACTTTCCCAAGTTGCTCGGTTGCACCAGTTGAACTGATCGGTTCAACAGTTGAACCACTCGTTTCACCCTGGGCATGAGCCGATCGGTTCAGCAACCTCAGTCGACCGGTTCATCACATGAACCGATCGGTTGGGAGTGCAGGTTGTGCAGAATCAGTCAAATGCGATTTCAATCAATCTGATACTCCAATCAATGCGTCCAACACCTTGTACATTATGATATTGAGCTATAGATTAATTGAGTGTTTAATTGAACTACGAAACTCCTTTAGTAATCAATCTAAACATTGCTTGTGGACAAAACTCCTCTTCCAGGTTAAATCCTATGTGTGTGACCCTGCAGGTCCATTTCACATTGGCAATGAAAGTCCATAACACTTATGACTTCACAAGCAAAGAGCGATGCCTAGTCACACATCAGTGCTACCCAAGTGAAAGTAGAAAGTTGGAGAACAACTTTCATCCTACAATCTGTGAATGGTGTTACAGCGAATGTAAAACACCTTTGTCACTGATATCCCGAATGAACTCAAGGCATGGAACAATCATCCTGTCAACGTTCATTCACTTTCTTGATCTCAGAGTAGATTGAAGGAGATATGTATGACATCAATATCACATACGGATTCACACATGTGTGCGCACGCCTATCTCAATCCTACTCATCAAGTGGCGTTGGATATCAAACTCCCTCAGGAGGGACAAATCCCATATCTATCACTCACCCCTCAAAAGCCCCATGTGTCAAAGCCACCCAATCATCACCTTTATAACAACCCATGTTCCAGGACTGCATTTGATGATGTCAAAGTGTGCCCAACGACATGTGTTGAGTGTAGTGATTTCAGGTCAAAGAATCACACTCACCACCATCACTGTGAGTACTGACTGTGACTACTATCTCATGGTTCCATGTGTCAAACTCACAGTGGGTTTGTCTGGTACACTTGTTCTCTAACAAGTACCTATGTGTTTGGTTTGATATCTCTATATCATGACTAATGAGATTTTGTCATCAACCAACACCACAATCTAGTCTTGTGTGTCATTGCTGTCTATCTACCTTCCACAATGACATCCGACTAGGGACATAACAAGAATGTACAAACTCTTAGCATCCGTATGATCTCATCGTTCAGGTCATGAACCTGAAGGCATACGTCATTGAGTACTGTCATTCTCTAGATATTCAATCTGTTCTATCACTATCTCATATGACTAAACCAGAAAGAATTGGAAGCTTTCCATTGATGTTTGTCAAATCCATCTTAATGTATCCCACCAATCATCCCATGATTGTCTCTCAGGGCATACATACCAACAGACTCCCACTTGCACTGCGAGCCAATCACCCTTGAATCATATTCATAGTGATCTTCAAACATGTCTCACATGTTACTGTGCTCTAGTGCCAACATAGTGAGTAATGGAAACACCTTGCCAAATTCAGTATAAATTTCATGTCTCTCATCTCTTCGTTGTACGTCGCACGTATGAGATAGAGTTGTCGTAATATGTGATCTAGTATTCCATTTCTAACATTTAGCCGTATTGCATGATCAAGGATTCCAGACTTGTCATCAATGACCGGAATATCTATAAGTTCATCCCATGAACTTCCAGATCCATAAAGTATCCACTGTTGTTTTCTAACACACGGATACTCGTCATTTCCCTTTTAAATGGTTTTATTGGATCATTTCCAATTATCAACAAACTTTAACTTTCATATATATCCTATATATATTTTGCGATTAATTTTCTGTCCTTTTGGAAGTTCGCATCAATGTAACTCTTTACATCGAACTCTTCCTTATCTCCATAGAACTAGTACTTCACAAGTATTTATCAAGTTCTCATGGTATTCCAGTAACCCTCACTGGAAGTAGACAGACATCCACTCGTCATGTTCCACATACGAGTTATCAGGATGAGCACATCATATTGCCATGTCCTACATACAAGATGATGAATGCATTTTATTCTTTCCATGTCATACATGCAAGATAATGGGATGATTACATACATGATAGATCCATATCTATTCTTAGTGTTCCCATTATTCATAAGAATTGGACACTTGGACTTGGGATACTAACTCCATGTAACATGGACAAGTTTTCTCCCACTGAATCTGTGCATAGTGAACATTTCAGTACAGATTGCCAATGTATGCTTTCTCTTTTCAGGTCAAGAGATTTTTGAGAACTATCTCTATATATCTCTATTCCTATCACATAGGAAAAGTCTCTATATTCTTTAAAGATAATTTCCACTTTTGGATTTCCATTTTAGAACATTTCCATTTCACATCAACATGTGGAATGTGAATACGCTCCCACTAAATCACAGATCCCTTCCTTAGCTTTGACATATCAGTCAAACCCTTTGACTATATCATCAAAGTAAAGATCCAATTTTGAGTTTCTTGTACTCAATCAATCATATTGATTAGTCCATTGTAACTTTTAGACTTCATTTGCATTAGTGGATTCATAAACCTTATAGGCTATGTCACGTACACATCCTGGTTTTATTGCTCATAGGAATGTGATTTTAGTATCCATATGCCAAATGTCTTAGTCATTAAGTTGCAATTAACAAGCATCATCCTTCTTAGAATGTTATCCATGTATCTTAACACTTAAGATTTATTTGCACTTATGGATATGATCCAATGAGTGCTACCATCAAGGTCATACCTTACGGCTCACATGGAAGTCATTTAGGATGTAATGGTCATAAACCATAACTCAAAATTCGGTTCCTCATATTCATCTAGATAGTTGACTCATTACATGAACAACTTATCACATAGATAATTGAGGTGTATCTGTTAAGGATATAAGAACTCACAACCCTTGTGATTCTTAATTCCTTTTATTAGTGTGGGGTATTCTTTTATAAGAAGAATTCAATTATTTGATAATCATTCTCTAACTCCTTAGAGTATGATTCCTTCTTGATTTAGACATGATCATGCCTTAATCATGAGTTCACTATGATACACTATCATAATCACTCATAAGGATCTCGAACATTTGGTCCAAGTATTTCATTCATTGATCTCATCAATAATTAATACTTTACCAAATGTGTACTTCATCTATGATAATCTTGAACACTTCAAGATATTCATATTGGTATTTCTCTTAACACCAATTGAAGTATTAGCATTTTATTCTAATAGGTATGTAAATACATCACATGTATATACCTAATAGGATAATCACTCTCCCACTATATTAGTGAAGATTGATTAATCATGTCCAAGATATTCATGTCTCTTACTGGTTCTCTAACCAAAAGAGTCTAGATTTATCCATCATATGGAAACTAGAAATGAATTTCTCATGATTGATGCTAATTTCATTTTTTGAGTTATCTATAACTTTTAGGTATCATTTTATCTTATGCATATCAAATACCACAAGATAAACAAGGCTTTTCCATAAAGATCATATCTTTAAGATTGAAACATCAACTTTATTAATTGCCATCATTGTCATACAATATGCAATAATAAAGTGTTTCTATCTATTGGCAATATATGAAATAGCAGTTCTCAACTCTATTTTGTGCCTTTTTGACTGAAAAAATTTTAACGATATTCCTATCTATGGACGCAACATTTGCTCCAATGATGGGTACTTCTTTCTTGGTCCTTTTACATAGACCATCACTTCTTTGTGGATATCGCGTATCATATATGACATATCCATATCTTGGTATCATATAACTTAGATAAAGAAGTGGTTCATTTCCTGATACCTAAGGTGGAGATCTCCATCCCCTCATTCATCTTCTTTTGTTCTTCCAGATATAGAGGGCAATCCCTCATACACTCTTTACCCATGTGCCTTGAGGCTGAAGATGGCTTGGATTGTCGGCTAGAAATAGAACACTTCTTTGCTTTGCCCGTATCCTTACCCTTAAGAATTACCTTTCTCTTTGATAACATCAAAGATTATGGTTTGTCTTTCTTCATCTTTGCCTCTACTATCCTCAACATGTCCAACAAATCTGTCAATGCTTGTCAAAGTTGTTCATGTTGTAGCTTATCATGAATTGTATGATTCTCGCAACATTTGTAGTATCATACCAATAGCCAACTCTTGGCTCAGAGGGAATCCTTCTCAGTCAGGTCTTCCACATACCCAATCACATTGAGTGTGTGAATACCTTACTGGATTTCCTTCTGTCATGACATACTAGGACAGTGTCCTTGAGACATCATATGTCTCAGGTTGTCTCTGTAACTCATAGTTCAGAGAACACAACATCAAGCGCTCCTCATCAATGACTTTCTCAGTACGCTTCCATAAGCATACTTTCAGCCATTGATGTGGTGGGATTGATTTCATCTGGTTTAGGTATAACTAGGACTTAGAGCTTTCACTCTACTATTGAGAACACTTCTCAATGTCCTAACCAGTCGTGGAATTATTCCCATTTAATTTGTTGATCTCAAAGACCGATCGCAAATAAAGTGATTTGTTGATTAACCATTCATTTTAACAAAAGGAAATATATGCAATTTTAGTCCAAAACTCTTTTGACTTGTTTGATTGATTTGAAAATTTTGATGATATAATTAGGCCTTTAATTAATTATCGCTCCCACTATTTTACTTCAAATTGATAGCCCTTACTATCAATTCGGAAGATTGCAGTGTACAACCTTCTAGTGGGCAAGATCCTGAAATCCTCTAAGCCATGGACCAGCTAGGGTTGTCACCCACAACATAGATCTCTCAGGTAGGCAACTTTTGCCAATTGCATCATATGCAACTCTTGATAAGATGTCATATACAACTCCTTGCAATGATCATCTCCATGCCTCGAGGCGCTAGATCCTATCTAGGTCACCTTGTTAAGTCTGACCCAAAGCAAACACGATGAATATGCACCCTGCTAGGGCAGACCCACATATTCATCCTTCACGCTTCCACGAGATAGACGGTGAACCATGCTAGGGCGTGCCCACACTTGGTCGGTCAAAATTTTCACATGTGTCGCATTTGGAAGGCATCTAAAACTTAATATTTTAATGAGGGATTTGGTTTTATATACATATACATATCCAATCACCACAATACATAGTACGTATCATATACATGCTATATCCCACAGAAAACATGCACAAATGATAAAAAGTGATGATTATAGCCATCCTAATGTGATTCCTCGATCCAAGAGGAATCACGGTCATCTAGGTCTACATCTCATGCAACCTTTACAAGATGAACTTTGTGCCTTTTCCTTCCGAGTTGATCAACTCATCACATGAATGATCTGTCCTCTCCAGCCGGTCGTCTGGGTGCCACAAGCCGATCGGTTGGCTCCTCCAACCAGTCGGTTCGCCTGGTCGTCGTGCATCTCGTCATGTCCACCACCCGCTCGTCTCGATCCTCGAACCGGTCATCAACCGATTGGTTCACTCCTTGAACCGATCGTATGGGCTATCATCTTGATGTCCACCGTCATTGACATAACCAGAAATAAAATCTATCCTAATAATTACATTGCTTTAAAAGGGAAACCCTGAGTTACATTCGGGGGGAGCAAAGGTAGGAAAGAATCTCGAATTATTTCGAGTTACATCAGGAACAAGAGAGGGAAGATCGGTGCACAGACCGAGATGCAAACAACCACACACAAGCAATCACAGATAGGTGTTTATAGGCCATAATCACGCTACACACATCCACCACAAAACTCGCTTAAGGGCAACGCATATCGAGTGCATTAATAATACATATCATATATGTAATTTGGGATTTGTGGATTTTTTTTTTGAGAGCAAACAGATTCAATCATTGCTCAAAAGCCATACGACATCTACAGATTGAAGTCAGAACTTTACCAAAACAAACAACAATTGAAAGAAGAACTAAGATACCATCGAAACTCATATTGGAACAAGGAGAGAGAGCTTCAGCATTGATCCCTTTACTAGTGAGCTGATTGAAACAGCTTGTCAATAGAGATTCCTTCAACTTGAGCTTGCATCGGTGGTGTTGAATCAAAGTCTGCAACCAATCTGTATTCTAAGCAAAGGAGGCTTCCACCCACATATCCATACAACCAAGGAATAAAGAAAATCCGAAGCAAAAAGGACCTTGCAGCAGCAAGGAAACCGCCCTCTTACAGGAAGAGACTGACCAAAACGGGGCTAAAGCCCCCACCGATTCACGGTGACTAAAAGCAGCAGAAGCTGCACTAAACATCCATAAAGGATGACAACCTACGAGAACACAAAACATGAAAGCAAGAAACGGAAAGGGGGGGAAGACATAGGGCCCAATGTCGAGGTAGAATGCAGGAAAAGGGGCGAAGCAGATCCAAGACTGCTTCACATCGGCTCAGAGGAAACAGATGCTAGATCCGTCACCCAAGCCGCGCCGCCGTGATCACCACCAGGGGAGAAATGCGAGGCCCTCCGACCAGAAGCTACGCAGACGAATAAAAGATGCCGGGATCCAGAGCCCCGAACCCACCCACCAACCACCTGAACACCACGCGGACCAGGAAAAGCCCAGGGGGAGCGGCCAGGCACACGTCGGCAGTTGAAACCTCTCCCCTTTTAGGATTGGACATCCATAAAGCCAATATTAATCACATCGTATGCAATAAATAAAGGCGACAAACCAAAATCGATCATATCGATATTCCTAAAATATAGAGTAGTTGACGTGGCTCTAATACCACTGTTGGGTTTTAGGGGAGACGGAGAAGGCAGCGGAAACAAAAAATTTCTCCCCAAAACCCATACCGAGGAAACGTGTCAACGTCTATATAATAGGAAAGGATGGTTTGTGGAATCATACCTTGTCCCGAGGCTTGCTCGGCTATAATACCTCGCGCAATGCACGGTCTTCAACACCAGTCTTGGACGACATCTGTGCAGCTCTTGGTCGAACTGGGACTGACGACTCCTCCTCTTACCGGACTGTCGGATGACAGTTGTCCTCCTAAGTGGCAGTGTCAACCCGCCTCTATAGTCGTCCACACGGACCACCTGGAACTCCACACTCCTTGTCCCACAAGGAAGTGGAAGGAGTCACACCCTCCTATTGACGTACTAGTCGCCAACACACTCTCCTGCTGCCAGTTGTAACTGTAGTTGTCTTTCCCTTGCTGCACCTCCCTTTGCGAGAAGCACTTACTCGGGCTCTCTCTCAGTTACCAAAACCGGAGAGAACGACAACTTTGCAAAGCAACCGACTTGCATTGAGTTGTTCTCTGAGAAGCCCCCACTACCCCTATATATATAGGAGGGTCATGGGACAGGGTTCTCTATCCCGAGCAATACGGGACTAAATGCAAGAGTAGAAGGGTTCGACATTTTTCACAAAAAGCAACTGGTTCGCAACCTGAACCGATCGGTTCACAAGTGAACCGGACAGTGGGGGACCTGAACCGGTCAGTTGCAGCACCAACCGATAGGTTGGGACCCATGAGCTGATCGGTTCACTTCTGAACCGGTCGGTTCGTGGTCCTGGTCGGTTCTCGATTGACTTTCCATCTTTCCTTTCTAATTAGTATCGAATACCAATCCTTGTTCCAATCAAATTGGGCAAGTGAAACGCAAGGAAAATTCTCACCGACCTGACTTTCCCAAGTTGCTCGACACTTGAACCGCTCCTTTCACCCTAGGCATGAGCCGATCGGTTCAACAATTGAGCCGACCGGTTCAACAACCTCAGCCGACTGGTTCATCACATGAACCGATCGGTTGGGAGTGCAAGTTGTGCAGAAACAATCAAATGTGATTTCAATTAATCCGATACTCCAATCAACGCGTCCAACAGCTTGAACATTATGATATTGAGCTATCGATTAATTGAGTGTTTAATTGAACTACTAAACTCCTTTAGTAATCAATCTAAATGTTGCTTGTGGACAAAAATCCTCTTCCAGGTTAAATCGTATGTGTGTGACCCTGCAGGTCCATTTCACATTGGCAGTGAATGTCCATAACACTTATGACTTCACAAGCAAAGAGAGGTGCCTAGTCACACATCAGTGCTACCCAAGTGAAAGTAGAAAGTTGGAGAACAACTTTCATCCCACAATCCGTGAATGGTGTTACAGCGAATGTATAATTCCTTTGTCACTGATATCCCTAATGAACTCAAGGCATGGAACAATCATCATGTCAACGTTCATTCACTTTCTTGATCTTAGAGTAGATTGACGGAGATATGTATGACATCAATATCACATACTGATTCACACATGCATGCGCATGCCTATCTCAATCCTACTCATCAAGTGGCCTTGGATATCAAACTCCCTCAGGAGGGACAAATCCCATATCTATCACTCACCCCTCAAAAGCCCCATGTGACAAAGCCACCCAATCATCACCTTTATAACAACCCATGTTTCAGGACTGCGTTTGATGATGTCAAAGTGTGCCCAATGACATGTGTTGAGTGTAGTGATTTCAGGTCAAAGAATCACACTCACCACCATCACCGTGAGTACTAACTGTGACTACCATCTCATGGTTCCATGTGTCAAACTCACGGTAGGTTTGTCCGGTACACTTGTTATCTAACAAGTACCTATGTGTTTGGTTTGATATCTCTATATCATGACTAATGAGATTTTGTCATCAACCAACACCACAATCTAGTCTTGTGCATCATTGATGTCTATCTACCTTCCACAATGACATCCGACTAGGGACATAACAAGAATGTACAAACTCTTAGCATCCGTATGATCTCATCGTTCAGGTCATGAACCTGAAGGCATACGTCATTGAGTATTGTCATTCTCTAGACATTCAATATGTTCTATCACTATCTCATATGACTGAACCAAAAAGAATTGGAAGCTTGCCTTTGATGTTTATCAAATCAATCTTAATGTATCCCACCAATCATCCCATGATTGGCTCTCAGGGCATACATACCAACATTCATGACATTTTACTCTCTACTATGTGTGGGACACTTGTTTTCAGGATTTGGTTTTTGATTCCAATCAGATCCAACCTTGATAGTTTTCTCTGACGCATGTTTTATCGGAGAAAAACTATATAATATTTTAATATGTATATGTATTACAAAAATGTGTCCCCACACATGTACGAGTACGAGGTGGTCATGCAACCTAAGTGAAAGTGATGACATCAATCTAGAAGAGAGTGTAGTTCTAGATTAGATGTCTAGAGCCTTTTTGACATATGTGATAGATGGAATAAGATTAGATGATGATCTAAGTTGTATAGATCTGATATAAGATGGTTTATGATGATATATGTTTGTCTTTGAGGACTTAAGTTCAGTTTTAAGGATGCAAGATAAGTTCTGACGATGCAAGTAAATATGCTTTTATGAGGTAGGATATGTTAATTTAAGACCAGGTAGTGGGTCAGTGAGAGCCTCAGTCTCTTTTACAAAGGAGGACCTCTAGTTTTAGGACCAGTTTTGGGGTTAACTCCAGAGAGAGTGAGACCCATTAGGAGAAGGTTAGAGAACCTAAACTCCAAGATATGAGAATTATGAGATATGTGATATGTCCTAAACTAGACTACTCGTGAGTGATTGAGATGAGTTGCTTTATGCATGATTCCTATAGTTTCATGAACCCTAGATGTCCTTGGGAGGACCAAACCCTAGAGATAGAGAGAGAGGCTCGATATATGTATGCAAGTGGAAATGAATATGAGTGTCTTCCATCTGGGTGAGGGAGAGAGCCCAAGACCCTGGAGGAGATAGCTATGTTAGTTTCTGTGAAGCCTAATGCTCAGGTTGGTGGTTCCCCATGTAGGACTCTAGTGGTTTGTATAAGAGAGTTTTGGGTAAGCATGTTTCATGGGTAGAAGACCTATGAATAGTATGTTGTAGCATGTTTGGTTGTGCTTATGTGGATAGAGCTTGTAAAGCTATCACTAGTGCCAATGAGGTAGACCTGGTAACCCTAGATGAAAGAGGGAAGATAAAGTTTTTGTTAATGAGAAACTCATAGAGTTGAGTTAGCTCAAAGAGTTTGAGCATGACAGTACCCTCATGATACGGGTTGGGAGAACCTCATTTGGACTAGATAAAATTTTGATATATGTTCAACAAGCCACTTGTATAAGTTTGTTAGCACAACCATGATATAATGTATGTAAGGATGTGATCTAATCTTGAGATGTGATATATATACATGATATGATGAAAACCTAGATATGGTTTAATAAATACAATGAATAAATGATTAACCATATACATGAAGGATGATGATAATGTGATCTAGTTGGTTAACCAAGTGATGAAGTCACTAACAAAGTTTGTAACCAAATATGAAAGTGATGTAGAATCATATTAATGACATATTACATACAAGGTGTTAATATTAGTGCTTAACAAATATGTTGAATATGTTGTACCAAATAACACAATATAATCATGGTGACACCTTGATATGATCAGTTGGATAAAGTGGGTTAACTTTAGTTAACTCCCACCTAAAAGGCATACGTTAATGTTGAACATGTTCTAATAATTGGCTCAATAAAATGTTGATGACACCTTGATGTATGAGTTAATCTTAGTTAACTCCTTTAGAACATGGTAATATGATGTGGGAACCTTAATGCATGGCTAAAGATAAAGATGTAACCCTAACATATGAGATACGTCTTGATGTAACCTAAGCTCCTAAACCATGTTATGTGATGAGTGGTCCACCCTGGTATCACCTTAGATGTTTGAAAACATCCTAGTATCTTGGATATAGTTCTGGAGCTATTGTCTATGTTGTATATAGAATGGTGCCTACAGGTGGATGAAGGCAAGATAAGGTTTTTCTTGGAGGTACGAGTATGGTTGACTTTCGAGGATGAAAGTTCTTTTAAGATGTATATGACGTGACAAAGTGGGTTTTCTGGCTTAATTTCGAGGATGAAATATCTTTTAAGTTGTGTAGGATGTGATGGAGTGGACTTTTGGAATCCTAAATGTCCAATGACATAGGTGAAATCGTATGGTTGAGTTATATTAAGAGTTCCAAGCTTTTGACAAAGTGGCTATGTTGATGTGATGTTGATATCATGGTTAAGATCTCTCTTTTTATGCCTTTTTGAGGAATTTAATTGAATGTTCTAATAGATGAGTTTGGTCACCAAATTCATGTACAAGGTATCTTGAGTTGTGAAGAAGTTATGGTTAAAATTTGGTGGAATTTGGAGACTCCTAGAAGAAGTTATTTAAGTTTGAAAATAATAGAATAATGTGTATACAAGTGTTTTTGATGGCAAAGTTCATATTATTTAGTAGAGATGTCACACACCCCAAACTTGATGAGCCACATATCCAACTTTTCTTAGGAGTCATCTCAGCCACACATGAGAAGCGGATTGTGGTGATAGGGTGTTGTACCACGTTGTTAAGGCATGTTCATGGGTGACAACCACGATGATGTAGTGTTCCCTAATCGTGGGTGAGGAGCAGTTGCGAGTGGCTAGACGGGTGAGTCAAAGCAAGGGGATAACTCTGACCCTTCCTTTCGGGAAGAGAGACCAAACCCCATATCTACTCCCCACCATGAAAGTAGAGAATATGCCAGAATGAGAAGAAGCGGGTGGTTTCCATGGCCGTCGAGCCCCAACCTGCGATTAGGGAGATGATTTTGGCTGTGTGATGGGTGTTTACCATCCCAGTTGGAAGGAAGCTTTGAGTATAGACCACAGTGTCTGAGAAATCAGGAGAAGGAGATCAGTGCTGCCTTGGAGCCCTTGGCGGTGGCGAAAGTCCACCGTGGTGCAGCGACGCCCAACACGAGAACACAGGACAACGTTTGATCAAGCTCATGTTCACACGACGCGAGGGGCAATGTGGGATTTGCGGTGGGCAAACACTCATCAGGCAAGAGGAAGAAAGAAGGCGTTGGACGGGCTGGCAGTGTGTTGATTTTGAGATGGTGACCCGAAGGTGGCAAGTTTTCTCACCATTCTTCTAACAAGGTGCTCACGCCCAGCAAGGTGTGACAGACAAGTGAAGCCAAGCGCCGGTGCCGAGATCCCTGAAGCTGCGACAGGTGGTATCGCGTGGACTTGTAGGCATGACAGATGTAGGATGGCATCGAGCGCGGCGGATCCGAGTCCAGCCATTGGTGGTGGCTTGGCAGACCTCATGCAGGCATCGGGCTCCGAGTAGCGGTGGCAGTCACGAACAAGTCTGATCGCGAGAAAGGGAACAGACGCTCAAGCCCGGTGGCATATTGCGAGAAAGGGAAATGGCGTAAGAAGGAGAAAGAAAGAACCAAGGGCAGAAAGAAAAGTTCAACCGGGTTCAGACCACAAACTCGGATGGCTCAAGCAGACCAAGAAAGGAGTCGCGCCCCAACTCAAGCCAGGCCATGTGGCATCTCGCGCTTGGCCAGATAAGGTAATTAACTCACATATACTTAGAATTTGTAAAATTCACAGTAATTAGCTCGATGATCAGAAAAATACATATAATATACCAAAATTCTCAGAAAAATGCGTAGAACAACCTGGAACTATAATATCAGGCTTTTGATGCTCAAATCTTAGTGATATCATGAAATATGTGTAATTTTTTTTAGTGGATAATATATAACAAATGATGACATAAAATTATGGAAAAATGTCAGTAACTCCATAATAATGTTTATAATTCACCTGATGTCAATGATGATCATGTTGATGTACGAAATCATGTAATTTGCTTAATATGTCTAATTGGGGCTTTTAATCCTAAATACAATGCAATTAATGCATACATGCTCAATAAATGGTGAAATTTACAGAGTAATCTCATATCAGTATCTTGAACCTCAGAATTAAATATGAGATCAGGATGATACCCACAATCCATTTCATACAATGATGTTTGCTCTTAATGTGATGTAAAACCCTAATCTAGGTTAATGATGTAACCTAGGGTTAATATGTGCACAAAAAGGACATGGAACCTAATGTTCAGATGATGAACTTTGATAATGAGATGTAATCTGGAAAATGACAACAGTATGATAAATATATGATAAGAAGACAAGTAATAATGTATATAACATAATGAGATAAACAAACCCTAATGGATATCGATTAGGGTAAAGATGAGATGTAAGATGATGAGAACCTGATGATAGTATATGGTCATGTCTTGATCTGGTTTGACCAAGGATGTAGTTGACTCTTGGATATATGTGATTAGGTTTCTCTTGATCAAGGTACGCCATTACCTCTTACTTGGCTTATTATACAATATGCTTGTGTTATATGGTAGTAAAGACTTGGCATGTGGTACTGATTGAAATGATTGGTCTTGTATGATATGTTGCATGATTTTCCATACTTATTGCTATGAACACATGAAACATAATATATATGTTCCATTATATCTAAACACTTCAACTCTTTGGTAGTAAAGTGCTGGAAATAAGTACTTCAACTCTTTGGTAGTAAATTACTTGGAAGTGATCAAACTCTTTGGTAGTAGATCACATCATGAAATGATCCAATTCTTTGGTAGTAGATCATAAAGGCCTTAACGCATTCAACTCTCAGGTAGTAAATGCATGGATGATATAAAGGAAAGCGTGCTTAAAATATGTGTTCTCTTTTGTTGATGAATATCTTTGTGCAAGTACATGATTTTCTTATATTTCTTTATAACTGCCAAGTATTAGTTTTAACTTATTTCCAAGATATGATGAGAGGTATATAAAAGACACGTAGGCGTACTCAGTACAATTTTCTTTAATATTGTGCTGACGTGTACCGCATGTAATCTTTTGTTTAGGTTGTGGTTATGATCTTGAAGATCCAAGATAGAGAGAGTTGTGTGGTGAGTTGATGTACATGTGGACTTGTTGTCTTAAGATCCTGTAGTTTAGTTGTAGTACATGTATATTAGAAGTTTGTTGCTCAATATGTAATATCAATTGATGTAACAATTCATGTTGTAATTATATGTTGAATGGAAAAAATGTGTGTATGGTTTTATTATTGTTAATGTACATGTGCTACTGATTGTTTCCTTCTGACTCCCTTGATTTTCTTCTTCTTATCCTAGCGGGTGGTGCTGAAATTGGTATTCTCGCTGAGTTTAGGGTTTCAATTTGGACGTCACACATCAGATTAAGTTTTAGAAAATCCGGGGACATTACAAACCATGTTTACCACCTCTTATGTACAAATTTATACTATCGAAATGTGGGTTGTTGACTAATAAAAAAAATATAAAGAAACACAGTCACTTAACCATCTCAACAACACTCCTGATTAGACTAAATTAGAAACATGATACATATATATTATGTAATGTTGCATGAATATAAAGAAAAATAAGAAAAAATAAATAAACTTATATATGGTACAAATGTATGCACCATAAACCTACAAATGGGAGTGACGGAGAAAAAAATGTGGAATATTCATCCTTCAAGAAAGAGAATCTGAGTTTCTTCATTACAACCCATTTTTTTGCACATCCTACTCTGGATCTATCGTTACCTATTACATTGTTATGAAAACTATTCACACAGAACCATTATCAAGAAACTACCTCGGAGCCCTAGGGAAATCTAGGCCAGACTGTAGATCCTCAAATACAGTGCCTTTTCTCAAACCCGTAAACACTACTTGATTTAGATTTCAATTGAAATAAAGGTGATCTAGTTTTTTCTCTACTTACATAGGACATGTCTTATGCAAACTCATATGAATAGGTATAGCCCTTCTATTATTACAGTTCTGACTTTGCCTATAAGATGCCAACTAATCTATTTCAAGAATGTTTCATGACTATTTTCTTGGTTTTTGGTATAACATCAACCTTCCTTGCTATTAGACAAACACTATCGAATAGCCTACCGTATTTCTTTCTTGCATGATGACACTTTTTTGTGGTGTGCAGAAAAGAAATAAGGATATGAACAATATGTAACTAAAATTTGTCCTATTTAGTTATTCCAATTTGAGACACATTTAGAGTCCAAATGAATAATAGAACAAAGCATAATGTGCATGAAGCATGTGTAATAGACTAGATTTCAGGGTTCTTTTTGCAATTTACCAATATCTCAAGATTTTTATTCTTTTATGTCCTTTGGACCTTTTCCTAAAATTCTCTATCTTTTTTATCCTTTTTGGCCTCGATGTTGAATTTGAGCATTCTTTGATGACGAAATCTTTATTCACCCACATTCATGTCAATGAATGAGGTTTTGCACAAATATAACAACTAAGGTGATAATTGGGGTCTAAAATGCAAATTGGCCATTAATGAGAGGTAATTAGTAGATAATGTTAATTTATAGATTTTATATCTTTTTGGATAAGAAATGAGTAATTATGAGTTATGTAGTGGAATTGAATTAAGTAATGAGAGAATAATCCTCCTTTCTTTCTCTCTCCTCTAAAAGTGGCAAAATATATAAAAACTGAATATTATGGTGAGTTATTTCTCTTGAACTTAAAATGTGTTGGATATCTTGAATATTCACCTAAGACTTCATTAAAAAAGCTTCATATTGTTTCATCCTTTTAATGTATTAATATGCACATTAATAGAAAATATGTGGGTTTATGGCCAAAACTTAAGTGAATCGAGAAACTAGTTATTTAACATGGTTCTATACATTCATTATATCCTAAGGTTAAAATTTGAGACCATTTGGGCTTGGTTTGACCCTTCAAATCAATTTTATACGAAATTAATATAGTGTAACTATAGTGCATTAATAGATATCATTTATTTCATTCGTAACGCTATAGTCATTTGATTTTTTTTTGTTACATGCCCATGTCCATTGTGGATTACCATCCAATGGCTCTGAGCTAATCTCTTTGTGATCTGACGGTTGGGGAGTCGTCCCCTTCCTCCATTTGTGCACGAGTCGATGAACAGTAGTGATCGATGGACTCCTCTATTCTGTTCTCTCTCCCTCCTCCATCATTTACTCAATTTTTCATCTATTGGCTTAGATTTCCTCCAATGAATCATTCAAGCCATAATTCATCCACCCTCATGGACCATAGCTAAAATGCCTCTCTCGGTTCCTCTCCTCTTCTCCTCTGTGTTTCTACACAGGGACTAGACACTTCCTCCACCTATATAACGCCAAGGTAAGCACCCTCAACCCTCGACCTGGAATCCTCCTCCTACAATTAGGTCCCTAGCACCCTAATTATCCCCGACCTCCTCACTTTTCACTCTGGAGAGCTCCACAATTATCACTAACCTCTCCTCCCCCTTATGGTCAATTCTTGGCTCGGTAAGCATCCTCGGAGCCTCTGCTTCCTTATCCATTCCTTATTTTTCCTCGGTTAGCCTCGAGTCTTTGTAATGTGTAAGATGCAACAGGTGCCCTCACCAGTTCTATGTATTCATGCTCTCTGTGCACCTCTGACCATGGTATGCTAGTGTCTTATTTGATTTTGTATGCGTGTGTGTTGAAGTCATCATTAGAAGCTCTGTGCAGGTGGTGGAGCCCTCCTATGGTTCCTATCAAGTAGAGAACACAACCCTGGGTTCACCTTGTTCGTCGGACTTTGGGGAACACATTGGTGACTTTGGTTTCCTCTGATGTAGCCTCTAGCTCTCAGAACGATCAGAGCATTCCTCCCTTTTGCTCGCTGCTTTGCCATGGCAGTGGCTGGAAGAAGCCCGATCATGGATTGACCAAGGTGGCCATGCTACTATAATCAACCATTGTAACAACCATGGGCATTCTTCACCTTCCACTATCTACTTTATTTTCTCAACAACATTTTAAATTGAGATGTACACATGACAATAGTGCCCTCACGATTTCAGTCGATCTGATCATCAGACCATGGCTGTTTTGGTCATTTCTCCTCCTCTCTCAACCTCAGTTGGCTGAAGCCACACGAGCACTGACCGACTTACTGGGTCAAATCTGGTTGGGCAATGTCAGTGTGGGTCCAGCCTCTGTGGCCCGCGCCTCTGCAAGATCTTTTTTCCTATGTGGCATTTCCTTGGTTTTTGATTGGTTGATTTTATTTCATTCATAATAAATCAATTTGTTGTCAGAAAAATTTTAATAAATAGTCATTGGAAATAATTTTTCATGTGGAATCTGAATTTGTGGTTTTTGTATCCTGATTCTAATTCCTTTTTTGAATTTATCTCAAATTCCATTCTAATTATATAAAATATTCTAAAATTAGTAACTAATGCATTTTAACTCCAAATTGGGAAATCAAATATGTTTGTATAATCAGTGAAGTCTAAATAAATATTTGGTCCTAGTTTTGAGTCCTAAATTGAAGGTTATCATTAAAGGTTCAAATTTGGTATTTTCTTATACCTTATGCTTTATAAATCCTAATGCATGTGACATAATTTGTAACTAGGATAAAGTACATTTGGATACAATCTAATTGGTGAAAGTGATGAATATGAATCTACAATAAGGTATGTGGACCCTATTTATGTATGTGAATCCTATAAATGTATGTGAAAACTTATGTATGTGTGTATATGTGCAATTACACCTATCCTTTAGTTTGGTAATTTGTCCCCTCCTAAATTCCTAATGAGGCATGTTCTTAGCTTTGGAATATTTCTATTACTTTTCTTTGGCTCATGTGGTTGAATTAATTCTTCGATTTTGAACCCCAAAGCTATTATGCTATATTGTTTATATTTTCACTCTGCCAAGTGAATTACTTAGCGTGATGAATTATTGACCAAATAGCAATGTAGTGTACATGAGTACAAACCACCCATATATGACATGTGTAAATTTGCCCTGGGGAATGTGATAATTCTCCCCACTTTATAAATATTTTTGGGTGCTTATGAATGTGTAAATTCTCCCTCACCTAATGGTTGAGGTCCGGTAGGTGCCTCACCCTACATTTGTTTATTTTGTTTCATAAAATCATTCATGAAATGCAAATTATTATTGTTTCTAATCATGGCAAAATTCTTATTTCTTATTTATATATTTGCCTCATACTTTTCACCCTCTTACCATAGATAATATTTATTATGCAATTTTGTAGTTTATAATTGTCCTTATTTTCTTACTTGACACATACATTCTATCTTCTCTTGCTGGGTGATCCCAACCGCCCAGGTATAGAATCAGGTTGCACATTAGGAGCATGGTGAACCAACCTAAGGTTAGGAGAAAGGAGCTCATCTATCTAGCATGGACTTAGATAACAAGTTGTTTTGTTTGGAGACATGTTTATGTAGTTTTAGTCTTCCTCTACCTAGATCCTTTGTTTGTATAAAGTTGTATGCCCCTATTTCAGAAAATTGTGATGTACTCTTTGTATAATTGAATATAGTCAAAGTTTCAAATTATGCTTCTATTCATTAGTGTTTTTGTTTACCATATCTAGTAGAGGGTGGTTAACACTCATTACAACATAATACAAAGGTTGCACTTTTCTCCCCTCACGGGTCATAGTGATAACAGTAAGTTTCTTTTCAGACTGAATGTACTCAAGTGTATTTAGCATAAACCCTACACATATCAAGACTCATCAGAAAGCAATGATATATGATAAATAGATTAACCATGCCTATAAATGTGAACATGATTTGTAAGCAACGTAGTGTCAGATATTCACGTGTCTCAAAGGCACCAAAAGTATGCTTGTGTGCAACCGTTAATTCCTATTCCTTTACGAATGAGATATGGTCTAAGACTTCCATCAAATGGATGAGGTATCACATGAAAATGTTGTTACATATAAAAATTGTTGTTTCATGAAGGTGTATTATTAGGAGCATTAGTTTTTGTTGTATTCGTTTATGTTTCTCATCTTCATCCAAATCATAGAAGTTTTTAAAGATGAAAGGAGGACATGTGGTGAGTGTGAAAGTTGCCTTCTTGCTCTGAGGGTATACAAATGTATAAATAAAATTTGGACCAACTCATTTCGTGAGGAAGCTAGATACTTTTTTTAATCATCGAATATGTATATGTTGTTCTAAGATTTACTATTGCATCTTGTCATACATGGGTCTCACCAGAACATATAGTGCATACATAGAGAACACACTCTCTAATGAATTTCATGAACATGATGAAAGCAACTCAAGTGTATTTAATGTAATATAGATACCAATGAAACCATGTACTAGATATATAAGTTTTAGACGAATGAATCAAGATCACAAAGTCTTCAACATTAGGTTAAATTAAAGACAAGGTTCATAAATGTTAAGACCATCCTAGGCTTATGTTGGATACAGACACACAATAGACATTCATGTGCACTTTTGTCGGACATGAGAACTTATGGACACGACAATGACGCATCAGACATGTCTTGTCTTGGACCAACTCCATATGAAAAATATCAACTGTATAATTTTAATTTGTTATACCGTAAAGTGTAGACTCCCTAACAAGGGCCAGTAAATTTTGACCTGAGAGGACCCAAAAATGTACTATTTGTTCCAAACCTAATCTCTTTCATTTGTGAGAATTTTTGGTTGTATGAGATCCAAATAAGCCAGACCTGACCAGAAATGAATCACAATTATTTTTGGTGAATATTTCATTTTAACATCTAATTTCAAGAATTTTGGACATCTTCATATGAAATTGACCAAATATGACCCAATTGTGATCCCTATCCCTAATCCCACATGTACATCTGAAAAAAAATGATTTTTTAGAACAATAAATACTAAAACAATTAAAAGTTATACTTGAATAATTCTAGGAGTACTTTGTTATTGGTGTGTCATGTATTTGTACGAACAAAATCATCAATTATTCTTGAAGAGATAAAAATATATCATAGTTTTACTAAGATATTAGTAGAAAATATACTAGAATTGATCAGGCCTTGAATTTCACAAATTTCATTCTTTCTATTACTAACAAATGCATACAAATGGGTCCACTGATTACTTAAATGGTGGTGATAAATCTGGTGATCTCCCAACCTGATTGCAAGTGAACAATTAGAATTAGGGAAGAAGTGTACCAAACATTTGACTTCATTCGGATGGTCTAAATGCTCATAGTTTGTTTCTATACCCAAAAAACCATCATCACATACATATAAACATAATGACACGTAAACATAGTCCCAATGTGACATACATCTAGTGAAAAAGTAGAATAGCATGGTTTTGTTCCACATATTGATAATACCATCATCAATACAAAAGGAGAGCAAATCAATATATGCATTCATACTTTCTAAATGCAAGACTTAATAAGAGAGACCAAGAGAATTTTATGTAACAACTAGATTTGCAAGGAATATATATTGTAATGACATCACTTTTCAAAAACTCTTGATTAAGGAGGGCCAAAACGATGAGAGTCACTACCCACAGAATTACCCAAGGATCCATATTTAACAAATAATAAATAATAATTTTTTGAATTTTGATTCGTGTATAAATTTCCAGAATTATGATACTAGTTAAATCAAAGAGGCCCAAACTTTCATGGATATGGGTCATTAATTCACATTTATGGTTTACAAAATGCTTACATGAACTTTCACCATCAATTCTACATCGTATGAGAAAAAGTGTATGGCTAATCCTCCTTTTAAATCTTTAATGTCATTATGTATTTTTTATGTCCATCATATCTTGTTATCTTCTTGTCCTTTATCATGTATACTAGTTTATACCAAAAATGCCATGAAACAAAACATGGTCAGTATGTTGCCATACTGGTATGTGGGGTGCATCCAAACTGTCTAAGTAAATAACAACATATATTAGTCAATCAATTACAAATAAGAACATCAACATCTCCGCATGATCTTTCTTTTAGGTCATACTCATAGTGGCATAATGAATGAGTAGAATGTAAATAAACACACCATTTTATTTCATAAATCCTTAAAAAACACTCGGGAAACCTTCACAATCGATATTGCGAGTAGTCATTGACGTATCCACATACCTTGACGGTGAGCCATGCAGATTATCATGTAAAATACACTTCAAACATAATATACAATCAACAAGAAAATTAAGCAATCCAGATTTTAGTGTGCATGAATATAGATCCTAAAGTGTCATTATCACATATTTATCACATTAGTCATATTAAACACTATTTGGGCCCTATTCTAGGGTTGATGTTCTCTTGATATTGACTTATGATTAGAGTCATGTTTGATATTCCAGTTCCCACGTTCATTGATCTAATAACTTAAGACTTCTAACTCATATTAAGTGTAGCCATGATCATCAAGTCTACCATATTATAACATCATGAAAACTTATATCATAATACATTCATTAATAACATAACAAGTTGTGATATTCAATCCCAAATTACTTTATGTGCATGATTATTCATATTAGAAACCTAATTATAATGATTAAGGTCATAATCATGTTAAATCACATTTATGTTTCACATTGTCAGATTACATCCGATACAAAAATATTTAATATGATAAACAATGTATTTATTAAAAATAAGGGTTCATATGCATTGATTACCACTTTAACCCATGTTGCACCACTTTTAGAACTATAAGCATAAATAGGGTCCACAAATATTTTATTTGGATACTACGTGTTCTCCTTATAAATTTTTATATATAATTAATTTTCATCTAAGCATTATAGAAATGTCAACAATTTTTGCAAAATAAAGCTAATTGCGCCAATGAGAAATAGCGTTCTCAGTGTATATGGTTACTTTCTAACATTTTCCTTGATTGATTGAGAACTGGGTGAATGACTTCTCTACCCTTGATTCTTGAACCTAACCTCATGGGTGAACGAGTCATCAACCAACTCACCTCCTTCCTCCTGAAGGCACTCCCTCTACAGGATCTCGTACACCCACCTCACACCCTCATCGGGGATTCTTCCACCAGTCCTAAAGTAGGACACCCCAAGCCCTATGTGGTCATGCTAGGTAGAAGAAGAGCTTCTCATCAACCCTATCTGGTTTGTTCCTGGGCCGAATGCAAGGGATTCCCCTCCTCTACATGCACTCTTCCTCCAATCTACCACTCCCATGCAGCATGTGTACCGCCCACGATGCCATCACAGGGAGATGCTTGGATGGGGTCAGAGATTGTTCTACCAATCTGGAAACAAGGTGTGAGTAGTTTAACACCTCTAAAGCTTCCTCTTGGCATCACAACCCCATCGTACCTCAGTAGAGATTGACACCGACCATCTTTAAAGAGGCAGGGGCAGACAACCTGAGGAAGAAGTAGATGAGGGAGGGAGAGGCTAGAGGGTCATCGGTCATCGGGTCAAATTCTTCCTGTGGTTCTACGTCGACAGTTACTTCTGAAAGGAGATGTGTCCATCAAACTTGTTCCTACTTTGCATGAGAACAATGATCCAGGCCATGACAAGGTTTGTGATGTAGTGAAGGTTGTGTTGTTCAGGACAAGGGTTCTTAGCAGAGTTCTCCTAGGTCCCAAGGGGTAAGAATCCTAATATCTAGGGCGAAGACAAAACCCTTTACATAATCATAAGGGCTGGAAATTATGTAGTTTCAGGAGGAGAGATATGATAGGAAAGAAAGCCAACGATAAGGATGGAGACCCACCTTCCTCTATATATACCATCCTCAAACAACTGTCCCTTGGTACCGTTGTCTTTGAGGATGATTTCAATTAAGACTTGTCGACTCCCTTTTTCTTTCTTTATACTATTAAAAATTAGTTTGTTTAAGTCTAGAGATCCACACCATTATGCCTATGAGGCATGACTAACAACTCCCTATCTTTTTTCCCTATTATTAATACACTTCCTAATTCAAAACGAGCCATATTTCTTGGTCTACATATCAAAATACTACATTTCACTTTATTGTATTCCTTCAGTAAACCATTGCCCCATTTCTTAAGGTATCATAAGACATTTATTTTCATAAATCATATTAACATCTAAATTATGGGGAAAGGAAAGTCTTAACTCTATATTCCTCTTATCCTTATCTTACATTACTTTACTTTCCTTTATGTGAAAAGTTCTTAGTTTATATTCTAATAAAACCAAAATTCACGAAAAGACACTGCCATATTAATTTTAAGAGTTGGATTTGGCAAAAAAAGCCATTAAGAAATGCACTTTACTGTATGGTGCACTTTGGGTAAATGGTCATTAATCTCTGTAGGAAACACTTATAATTTGTGATCTTGATAGTTCCTTTTCTGTCTCTCGTTGATATATCCCGTAAATCAAAATAAGAATTCATTAATCTCCTTTCCAATATGTTTGGTGTGTGGGATTTATGGGATATCTATTTCATACAAAACATGTTCTTTTATGCATTATTTAAAATAATTATCCCATGGAATGTCATTTTACTCCCACTTTTAGAATGTTCTTCTTCTATTACTATTTTTGAGTATGTCAAAGGTTAAATAATGCAATACTAATTGTTGCCTCAAACATTGTGTTTCCATTAATGGTTAGACCATTATTCCTTTAATTATCCAAAACACCATATATCTTATTTACTTAGAAAATTTGCACATTATCTTAAAACTTGGTTATTCAATAGTTAACAAAGCCACCATTCTTTATTTGTGCACAAAAACATTTCTTTCTAGAGAATTCCACATAATTTCTTATTTGTTTATTGATTGTCCATTATTTTTGGTAATTCATTTATCATTAACTTTTCCATTCTTCCTTTAGTCACAACCAATAAGAGGTTATTTTTAAGAGCAAAAAAAATAAAATTCCTTACATTTCTTTAACTTATTTCATATGTACGATTTACAAAGTAAATCTCTTGGGCCTTTATATGGGTCATCGGTTGCACCCATGCTACAAAGATAATCAACATTATTATTCCACCAATAATACCATTGGAGAGAATTACTTGCCTAATCATGGTTCATATTTATATCATTCAGTTTTACCAAAATTGAGGATATAACAGTCACCCATCCTCAAAAGGATTTTTTTCCACAAAATTCACACCTAGAAAGCTTAAGGTGAATTATAACTCAACTTGATTTTACAACTTTAAGGTTAGAAACTTTTCTTGGGTATCTTTAACATCTTTTATTGATCTGCAAATTCCTCACATTACCACTATGATTGGTATTGGAATTCAATTCAAGGTATGTTCACATCCTTAATGATGTCATCTTCATTTGTTCTTTTGATTTCACTTGGTGATTACCCTTTTCACCTAGGTTTCCTATCCATCATTCATTCTTTTTTGTATAAGGGTGAGGTGATATCTCCAACCCTATATCATGTTATCAAGTTCAAATTAAGATGTTTAT